>JANUWF010002326.1:2612500-3065000 GCA_026120185.1 Voacanga thouarsii | reverse complement strand
CAAATAAATTCACATAGTCTAGTGGTGGAGTACATGCTCTCCCACAACAGAGATGAGGGTTCTAGCCCCGCGTCCGGCAACAATTTCAATAATTATTAGCGAGCTGTTTCGGGTTGGACCGGGAGTGCTGCTTGATCGGTTGGAGCCGATTTAATAATTAAAATTTTGACGAACGACGTAAAACCTTCGCAAATCGGTTGCAAATTGAATAAATAATTTTTTTAAAAATAAAATTTTAATAATTAATTTAAAAATTAAAAGTCCGTCGCAAAATCGTCGTTAACTCACCGTTGTAAAACCGTCACAAATTTAATAAATAATTTTAAAAAATAAAAATTTAATAATTAATTTTAAAAAAATTTAAAATCCGTTGCGAAATTGTCGCTAACTCGACGTTACAAAACCGTCACAA
The DNA here is from genome assembly GCA_026120185.1 of Voacanga thouarsii. Lineage (NCBI taxonomy): Eukaryota > Viridiplantae > Streptophyta > Magnoliopsida > Gentianales > Apocynaceae > Voacanga > Voacanga thouarsii. The sequence continues at coordinate 3,064,588 of JANUWF010002326.1, read as the reverse complement.
ATTTAATAAATAATTTTAAAAAATAAAAATTAATAAATAATTTTTAAAAAAAATTTAAAATCAATCACGAACATAATTCAATGATCGTCACTAAACCGTCACGAAATTACTTATAATTTAATTTTAATATTATTAATTAAATGGTAGTCGCACTAAAAAAATCCATCACAAAGCCATCGCAAATAGTGACGGTTTTACAACGGTTTTTGGCCATCGCAAAAACCAATTTTTCCTGTAGTGAAAGTTGCTGCCAAAAAAAAAAAAAAAAAAAAATCCTTACAACATTATGCACATCACTTGCTATAATGTCCCAACAACTAGTATAGAATACCCCAGTAAATCCACTGGACCAGGAGCCAAGTCAATGCCTAAAGAGAAGACCGTACATCTGACCTCTTCAAGGGAAGGCAAACTCGAAAGCTTTATATTATCCTCATCCCAGATAAGAGTAGATATATTGGAATATATTGAAGGCGAGGTGTCAACAGGCTGACTTTGGCTAAGCAAATTATGGAAAAAATCAACCGCCATGTTCTGAATAGTTTGCTAATCAGAAATGTTGTTCCCATCATATCATTCTCTAGCCTAGATATTCAAAAGCTTATTTCGCCTACTTTTGCAATAAGAATGAAAGAATGATGTGCCAGAATCAACTTTCTTGATCCACTTAATATAATGTGAGAGGAAATGGAAATCGACGATTCGTATCAAAAGGATGGATGAATGCCATTATTGGTATTGTATATAAATAAAAAATAAAGGTTATCTAAAATATTAGAAGATCATTCAAAAGAAAACATGATATTTAACAAATTCTTGTTAATTCAACAAATGCAAGAAAAATTGGGCAATATAAATCGAAAGGATAGTAGAGTGTAAGAGGAAATGGAAGTCGAAGATTTGTATTGAAAGTATGGACGAATGCCATTGTTAGTATTGTATGTGGATAAAGAATAAAGATTTTGTCTAAGAGTTCATTTGATAAAGCTGAAATATGAAGATTGAAATTTGAATATTTAAGTATTAAATTTTAAAAATTGAAGTATGAAGATTGAATATTGAAATTTGATGTTAGAATTTAAATTTTGAATTAATTATAATTTATTTTTTATATTTTATTATAATTTAGATTAAATATAAAAATTATCAATAATTATATGAGTATCTAACATATCTAGACTTCAGGTTTAAGTAATTTTTAATTCACTTAAAATTTATAATAAGATTTTATTACATCTTAATCAATTAAGTGATAAAAAAATTTTATCAAACGTACTTAATTAATTAAACATGTAATATTATTCTTTATCAAATATACTTAATGAAATAAATATTTAATTAATTTTAAATATTTAATTGAATTATTAAATAGACCCTAAAATATTAAGAGATTAGTCACAAGAGAACATGATATTTTACTAACCTTGGTTGTTCTTTTTCAATTTTTTCTATTTTAAAAAAGATTTTAAAAGACATATTGGCTAAAATAATAGTGACAAGAACATTTTGAGAACTGTCTCTATCCAAATAGCACAATTACTTCAGATTAGATATTTGAGCCCAAATACAAGTGAGGTGTATATATTAGGGGAAAAAAAGGAAGATACTCAAACTCATATTTGATTCTGCTAAAAAAGAGAAAAGTTTAAGTTACCAACTAGGGAACTAGTTCAAGTAGATGTCGAGCTCTGCACTTAGTTGGGAACATATTGTCTCATTCCTTGTGATAATAAGTAATTTCTTGAAAAAATGAAATCAACTAAAACGTGTAATTGTAGAGCCCATTAAGTACTCTGTACGCGATTTGCGCAGGGTCGCAGACCCATCCGACACGGATGGGGTAGAAACCACTCCAAAAAAAAAAAAAAAAATGAAAAAAAAGTACCCTGCAGCAATATATTTACAACGATAAAAATCAAGAGCATATTTAAAAAACGTTAATTAAATCGCACTCCCTTTCTCAATATTCTTTTGCATGTGTTTTTTAAAATAAAATTTTGGCTATTTTCCCCCTCAATCACTGCATTTCTGATGCTGTTTTTGGCATACTGCTGTATCCAAATATTTTCTAGGAAACCTTGTTGGAAAAATTCAGCCAAACTCACTAAAATTTTCTTCTTTTTCCTTTTTTTTTTTTTGGGGGGTGGGAAAACACACTGACTTTTTCCTGTAACAAGTTCGGCAAAATATTAGATACTGTAAAATGATAATCACCATTAATTAATTTTGACTATCAATTTCATTGTAGTTTCTTTTGGCAAATATGAGATGATTTTTTTTTTTTTTGGGTCTGCATTTGGCAAAAATATGGGAGTTGTCTTGTTGGAAACCTCAAACTAATCCCCAAATTCCATTGTTTCTTGGCTTGCAGGGAAGAAGAGATAGTAATTAATGGCAGATTCTTATGGTAGCGGAGAGCCAAAAGCCTTGAGATAATATTGGGGCAAATGTTCTTATCCACAGATTCTCACCCTCTGTAGTCTCCATTCAATTGGCCTAGAAGAAGAAGTAAATTGAAATGAAGAGTAAGTGAAGAAGAAATAATTGAAATATTGGGGCAAATGTTCTTGCATTCTGCTTATAGGGTACTAACAGAGGTTTGCAAATTTTCTTGGCAAATAACCATGAAAATCCGATCAGCATAATGTAATGGTAAGCTAAGAACGGCTAAAAATAAGGCCAAAAGTTGAAGCGATAAATAGTGATAACTGATAGACCTTCATTCCCGCGCATCAATTCATCCTAGTTATATATATAGTGAGCAATGCCACAACATCTGGGGATAGCTTTGAGAAATTCTCCTTCATCTCGCTAATTTTGGTTTCAGTTTCCGTCTCAAGCCTTTTTATAGTAGAGTGGGAGCTTCCACTATTCTACAAAAGGAAAGAAGAACAAGAAATTATCTAAGTATGCTATGAATTTGAAATAGATAATCTATCGTTTATTCGCAAATGAATTCTATATTGAAAAGGTACTGACAAATATACTGCAAAAAACCTGAGAAATATTCTTTTGATACTCAGCTTCCAAATGGGAACGGTATTGTGCTACTTCCTTCTCAGCCTCTTCTTTAGCTTGCCTCAACCTGGTTGTTTTCACTGTAGGAGTAACGACTTAGTTACAATGGTTGTATAAACATTGGGTTAACACCAATCAATTATCTCTTATATATATATTTTTTATCAATTGCATATAGTGTTATACTAATGTTCTATCCATTCTTTTCATATAAGAAAATTTTATGAGATAGAATAAAACTTTAATTATGGAATGAGTTATACAGTTTCTAGCGGATGATACGATATGTTGGGCTTCTTGTTCAGCAGTCAGCAGCATTTGTATGCCTCCTTGTCCTCTCATTGAATCCATTACAGCTATTTAACTGGAAAAGAAACCAAAAAAGGAATTTTATACATTGGCTCATAATCATAACTGTGTTGAATATGTCAATTTGGATTCAATCACAATGCAGAGAAATTAATAAATCACATTTGAATTATCAAGCGATTTCAAGCTTTCATTATATGTCCATTTGTTTTTCTAACTACGAGGATATAAAAAGCTCAATCTGCATTACAATGGGAATGTGAAGAATTCCAGGAATGTTTAAAAGAAGCAAGGCACATAGGCAAATCATTTCAAATGACTAATTAGCACAAATAAAATCACTAAAAGAGAACTAGAAATACTCAAGGGAATGAAGAAACCCTTCCACAGGCCCAAAGGTGAGATGTTCGGACGCGGTCTTTGATGTGATATTTCTAAATTTCTGCGAACTATAACATTTCCAAAATCAACATGATGTTTTTAGCAGATCAATAGTTGATCTATACTGAAAACTCACTAAAAGAAAAATCAAAAGTGAAATTTTAGTTGACTATATCACATTGTAGCAAACAGAAATATCTAAACTTTGGTTAAAACTAAACTTATAGATGCATCTTGAACAATATCATTCTAATCAATGTCATCCATATTTAATAAGAAGCTGCATAGTGCAACTATTTAATGCAATGATATCGATAATTATAGTTTCAGACAAGAATTTGATGGTACCTGAACAAGTAAAAGTTGCAGAATTTCCTTTGTGGTATAGAACCGAGAAGAAGGGTAAAAGAGACTGACACTAACCTAACAACTACAACATTATATGCTTCTTTGGAGGAAGAATAGGGTGTTGTTTAACCATAAGTCCTAGTCAATAGCATCCAAATTCAAAAGAAGGGGGGGGGGCGGCTTTCCTTCAAAGATAATAAAACTGTGTAAAAGCATTGGCCTTTTATTTAAAAAAAATTAATACTGAAGAATTTATTAAGCTTGCTCTAATAGAGTGAAATCATACTATTTAATTATTATAATCAGAGACAAAGTCACCAGATCCCTTTATGACTGCAATAGAGAAGGACCTTGCAATAAGATCCATTCAACTTGACTTTGTCATTGATCTCGGAGTGATGAGCATTTGATAATTACATCACTCTCAACAATATTCCTTTCTAGCAAGACATTTCTAAAGTAAAGATACACGAACAAAATTTTAAAATATTCATATATTTATAATTATAAAATACAAATTATAAATTATTTTCTCTTATATATTTTATCCCTTGCTCTTAAAATCTTGTCTAACTTAAGCATTAAAAGCACTATGTTGGCTAAATCTTTTTGTCCTTAGAAGTTAAAAAAGCTCATTCGAGACTTGGTAATTGATCCATGCGCAAAGTGTGCATAATAACATGTATAAATAAAGTATTCTTTACCTTGGCACACATTCATGTGACCCATTTTTCAAATTATGTAAAACAAGGCTTCAGCACATCACACCGTAAACAATTCTGTTGTGATGCTTGTTATGAAAATGAACATAAAAGAGCATAACCACTCTCAGCATCGATCTTAAAAGTTGAAATATTTAATTAATCCCAAATGCATCGGCAACGACCATAGATGATGGGGAAAAGAAAAAAAATGTCTGCCATTTGGATGATGAATTTGATTATAAATTTAGTCAAACACTATATATGGGTACAAAGAAAATTATTCTCCAAAAATTAAAAAGCCTCGGCTGTTTGAATATTTGTTTGTTAACCTTTTGAGCATATTTTGGTTTCCAAGAAAGTCCCCCATCTGCAGCAAGTGATTGTTGTTAGTGAACCAGGGTACCTACGAGCACAGACAGGCAACTCAATTGAATTGAACAAGCACCGCCTATACCCGATCAGGGCTCTAACAATTGCAATTATCAAATATCAACAATGCCGGCAAGGCCACACAGTCCAAACGTAATGTAATTAGACAGAATTCACACTTAATAAACAAATCAATAGTATGCCTGATTGACTTGCTCGCGGTTCTACCAGAACGTACCTAGCGCTGCCACTCCTTTGGACAAGCTGCGCCGCAACGTACTGTACTGCTGACCGAATCACCAGTCTAATACTGGTTTGCCTTCAAGAAGCTATTCGCCCCACTCCGATGCGATGGGTACAGCGACTCTTCTTGCAGGATAAGACGGTCTCAGATCATTGTTGACGTGCACCAACTGTGATCACCTCGAAAATCCCCTCAATTCACAGGTCCTGATAAGGCAAAAATTATGGATCGCGGAGAGAGAATCGAAGCGGCAAATTTTCTCGCAGGAAGCAAAAAAGCACGAAAAGGGGTTCACCCTAATGGCGGCTCTATTCCCCCTTTTAATGTCGCCTTAGGAAAATTAAAACCCAATCCGGATTAGGAAGCCCTAATTCCCTTACCAGATTTTATGTTTCCTATTCCTGTTCAAGTTAGGGTTAATTAATTGGGCCAAATAAAAATAGAGGATCGTGAAAACATGGCCCAAGCCCAACTTTAACAACATTTAATTATGGATTCCCACCATGAAAATGGCTTCTACCACAATCAAAACAATCTCTAACATGTCAAGAACAATTCCCATTAATTGTTTTGGCTAACTAATCATGAGTTAAAAATTATTAACTCCCAAAGTTGCCATTTTCAACAATCCCCCACAAATCCATAGTTAAAGACTATTCAGAATTCACATAATCTACTTTCGATAATGGTACCTTCCGCTTTGAACCACTACCTAAGTTATCCAACTTATGCCCCTATAGGAACAGATGGACTGAAGCCTTGAATCTGAACCTTAAATGTGACGGCGTCCATTGGTAACAACAGACTATCAGCTATGGAGATAATCTTTAAGGTTGACACGTTATGGCCATGTGTCCTGATCCTGTCTCATGAGTGTATTCAGAGAAAACTCAATTCCCTTTAGTTGCGGCCACACAACAATACTCACATAGTTAGTGATCTCCAAGGATGTACTGCTAGCATCCTGTCTAAAAGATTTGATCCCATTCAGAGTCAAAACTCTTACTTATTGCAGTAAACGCACCACAGGCTTTCAGGGAAAGGACCTAGATACAAAAGTATCAGAATTGGTGCCAGATTCACTCAAACAGCTTGTTTATACCTCATTGAACTGCCTTGCGGGATCTCCACTTGGTCAGTTGGGTTGCCACTGTAGGTGAATCATTTCTGGGTTATCAGTCCCATTTCCAACCTGGATTTAAGGAACAATGATGTTTCAAGTCCCTTAGTTAGGGGGTCTGCAATGTTATCTTTGGATCCAACAAAGTCAACAGACACCACCCTTTCAGACACTAACTCCCTTATAGACTTAAGTCTAACTTGGATGTGTCTCTTAGTCTTTTGATTATACTTGGTACTCTTTATCTTTGCAATTGTGGTTTGACTGTCATAATGCACAGATATAGCAAGAACGGACTTGCCGATCATTGGTAAAGAGGACAATAGTCCATATAGCCATTCAACTTGCTCCAGATAGTATCCAAGGCACATAACTCAGCCTCAAAAGTTGACCGAGTTATCAAAGTCTCGTTTACAAGACTTCCGAGCGATCGCACTACCACCTAATGTAAACACATATCCAAAGTGCATCCATTGCTATCGTAGTTCGGGCTATCCAACTTGCATCACTATACCCTTCAAGTACAAGCAGGAATTTCCCATAATGCAGCCCAAGGGACACTGTTCCCTTCAAGTACCTTAGTACTCTATCCAAGGCCTCCCAATGAGTCCAATTTGGACAACTTCTATATCTTGCCGACTTAGATACGTAAAATGAAATATCCGGTCTTGAGCCATTCGCAAGATATTGCAAGCTACCAATAATTTGAAAATATCTTAATTGAGACACAGGAACTCCACTTTCATTTTTGAACAAAGCTACGTAAGGGTCACTTGGAGTTTTAGCAATTCTACAATTTTGATACCCATATTTCTCAAGAACACTCTCAACATAGTGAGTTTGAGAAATGGTTATCCCCTCGCTTGAGCGAATCAACTTTAGGCCAAGAATCACATTTGTTACTCCCATATCCTTCATTTCAAACTTACTTTTCAAAAATGATTTAGTCTCATTAATTATCTCAATATTGGACCCAAATAGCAAAATGTCATCCACATACAGTGCATAGAACAATACAAGTATTACCTTTAACCTTACAAGAAACACACTTGTCATTCTCATTTATGTTGAAGCCAAATGATAAAATTGTTTTATCAAATTTTTCATGCCATTGTTTGGGTGCTTGTTTTAGACCATATAGGGATTTAATAAGTTTACAAACTTTCCGTTCATTTCCTTTGGCCACAAATCCCTCAAAGTTGATCCATATATATCTCTTCTTCAAGATCACCATGAAGAAAAGCTCGTCTTCACATCCATTTGGTGGATGGTGAGACCATATATGGAAGCCAATGCAATTAGCACTCGGATTGTAGTCAAACGAGCAACAGGAGAGTATGTATCAAAATAGTCTATTCCCTCTTTCTGTCTAAACCCTTTGGCAACTAATCTGGCTTTATACTTATCTATGGTCCCATCTGGTTTAAGTTTCTTCTTAAATATCCATTTACATCCAATTGTACTGCACCCAGGAGGGAGATCTACCAATTCCCATGTCCCATTGGAGACAATGGAATCCATCTCACTCTTGACAGCTCCTTTCCAATGCCCTGCTTCTGAGGAAGCCATAGCTGCTTGAAAAGTCAAAGGTTCATCCTCAACATTGTAAGTGACAAAGTCACTTCCAAAGTCCTTGACAACCTTAGCTCTCTTACTCCTTCTAGAGTCTTCCAATTCCTCAATTTGAGTATTGGGACTATTTGGACTTGCCCCCACATCTTTCATCCTTTCCACATGATCAGGAATGGAATCAGACGTTAAGGCTGAATCTAAAGTAGAAACATCTTGAGGCAAACCAGTTTTCATGGGAAACACATTCTCAAAGAATGTAGCATCACGGTATTGAATGATAGTGTTACAATCTATACCAGGTATTTCGGACTTAATTACCAAAAACCTCATGGCATAGCTTGTTTCCACATAACCAATAAAGATGGAATCAACAGTCTTTGGTCCTAACTTCTTCCTTTTATGTTCAGGGATTAGAACTTTTGCAAGACAACCCCACACACGGAAGTATTTTAAGTTAGGTTTCCTACCTTTCCAGATTTCAAATGGAGTTACCTCTTTATGTTTATGAGGGACTCTGTTCAGAATATGGCAAGCCGTATTCAAAGCCTCACCCCACATATACTTAGGCAATCCGTAATTTAAAAGTAAACCGTTGATCATATCTTTAAACGTTCTATTTTTCCGTTCAAGCAATCCCATTAGACTCGGGGAGAATAAGGGGGTGTCTCCTCATGAATTATGCCATTGCTTTGGCAATATTCAACAAATGGATTAGACCCATACTCTCCACCTCTATCAGATCTTAACCTTTTAAGTTTCTTGCCAGTTTGAGTTTCAGCTTCATTTTTAAATATGAGAAACTTTTCAAGTGCTTCATCTTTATGTTTAAGTAAATAAACATAGCAATATTTACTGCAATCATCAATAAAAGTAATGAAGTATTTCTTATGATCCCTAGTCAATAAGCCATTGAATTCACAAATGTCTGTGTGAACTAAATCAAGTATTTCTGAATCCCTTTCAATTGAATGATAGGGTTTCCTGGTTGTTTTAGCTTCCACACACACTTGACATTTATTTTTCTTATCAATTGAATGTTTAGGGATCAAGTCTAAATTCATCATTCTTTTAACAGAATCTAAATTTAAATGTCCAAGTCTACTATGCCAAACATCAGTGGATTCAATAATGTGCACCATAGGATAAACAGTAATTCTCAATAGAAGAAGCTTTATTCAAATCGAAGTAAAAGGTTCAACTCTTAATTTAAATAAACCATCTCGACAAATAACCTTTGCCAACAAAAGAATTGTAGTGCATAATCACTACTTTATTACATTTGAAAGTAAATTCATAACCCTCTCTAACTAAACATGAACCACTAAGAATATTCCTACGAACTGTTGGAACATGTTGCACCCTATGAAGAGAAAGAATATGCCCTGAAGGAAACTTCAAGTCCACGCGTCCAATTCCCAACACATTGGCTGCAGTTGAGTTCCCCATCTTCATAGTTTTTCCTTTAATAGGCTGGTAAGACACAAAAAGCAATTTATCAGCACAAACGTGCACATTTGCTCCAGTATCAACCAGCCATTCAAGTGGCTCATAAATAGTAAAGACTTCTGGGTTAACAAAAACATACTTTTCATCATCATTGGAAGTAGTGATGCCAGTCTCAGCCGCAATGGTACAAACCTCAGTAAGGTGAGTACTCAAATCAGCCTCCGCTTGACTAGTATCCTCTACCACCACATTGAATTGTGCTTCAGAATTTGATCCTTGTTTGACTTTGGGCTTTTTAGACGGACAATCCTTAGCCTAATGTCCAACCTGACCATAATTCCAGCAAGGTTTGTTTGCTTTCGGCTTCTTCTTGGCCTTACCTTTTGTCTTGTTTATGTTTTTAGAGTTTGAGTTAACCCCTACATTCCTCTGATTATTGCTCTTCTTCCCAGTAGTCACAACATGGACATTAGACTCCATAGGTACAATATGACTATTCTTTCTATATTGCTCCTCAATGGATATTGATTTCATCAGATCGTTTAGAGAAATCTTCTCCGTCTTGTGTTTGAGGGACATACCAAAGTCCTCGCAAGACTTAGGAAATTTCTCTATCACTGACATCACTTGAAACTTCTCAGGAAGTTCCATATCCGATTCATGAAGAGAATGAATAATCAATTGCAACTCTTGAGTCTGTTCAGTCACAGACTTACCCTCAACCATCTGAAACTTCAGGAATTTGGAGACATAATACCTTTCCAGACCTTGATCCTCGGTATTATATTTCCTATCCAATTCATCCCATAGCATCTTTACTGTGTATGACTTAGAACAGTAGACATCAAAGTGAGCATTTGTCAATGCTGACAGTATTGCCCCTCTGCCTACATTATTCCGTTCATCCCACGCAGCAATCTCAGCTACTTTAGAATGCCTTTCAGTTAGTATAGGCATGTCTACCTGCACTGCTGATAATAAGCCCCTCATAGTCAACCAAATTTTCATGCGTTGTTGCCAACGCTTGAAATTCTGCCCTGGACCAAACTTGTCCGGCAAACCATTCAAGTCAACTAAAGGCTTATACGCAACAGATGCAGTACCTGACGAACTGGCCATTGCACACACACAAATAATTGCAGAATAGCTTCTTGAAGACTGTTAGAAAAACCAGGGTGCCTACGAGCACAGACAGGCAACTCAACTGAATTGAACAAGCACCGCCTATACCCGACCAGGGCTCTAACAATTGCAATTATCAAATATCAACAATGTCGGCAAGGCCACACAGTCCAAACGTAATGTAACTAGACAGAATTCACACTTAATAAATAAATCAATAGTATACCTGATCGACTTGCTCGCGGTTCTACCATAACGTACCTAGCGCTGCCACTCCTCTGGACAAGCTGCGCCGCAACGTACTGTACTGCTGACCGAATCACCAGTCTAATACTGGTTTGCCTTCAAGAAGCTATTCGCCCCACTCCGGTGTGATGGGTACAGCGACTCTTCTTGCAGGATAAGACGGTCTCAGATCACTGTTGACGCACACCAACTGTGATCACCTCGAAAATCCCCTCAATTCACTGGTCCTGATAAGACAAAAATTATGGATCGCGGAGAGAGAACCGAAGCGGCGAATTTTCTCGCAGGAAGCAAAAAAACACGAAAAGTGGTTCACCCTAATGGCGGCTCTATTCCCCCTTTTAATGTCGTTTTAGGAAAATTAAAACCCAATCCGGATTAGGAAGCCCTAATTCCCTTACCAGATTTTATGTTTCCTATTCCTTTTCAAGTTAGAGTTAATTAATTGGGCAAAATAAAAATAGAGGATCGTGAAAACATGGCTCAAGCCCAATTTTAACAACATTTAATTATGGATTCCCACCATGAAAATGGCTTCTACCACAATCAAAACAATCTCTAATATGTCAAGAACAATTCCCATTAATTGTTTTAGGCTAACTAATCATGAGTTAAAAATTATTAACTCCCAAAGTTGCCATTTTCAACAATTGTACCCTAAAAGCAAAAAAAAAAAAAAAATCTATGAATATCGATGCTAAACAAGACTCTTCATAATTCAATTTTTCTCTCTTTCTTGTACTTAATTGAAGAAAAGAGCCATTTTAGGAGTCAAATCAATGAAGTTGACTTTAACTGGGTATAAAGTATGCAACTTCTAAATAATAAATAAACTGTTTATATGTCCTGGTCGTCGGTTGCCCTTGTATAATGACCTCTTACTCCTTTTCCATTCAGAATTAAAATTAAGCTTGCTCAGTGGCATTGTCATACTTTTCAAATCTCTCTTTGCTATAAATACTACCTTTGGCATTTGGTCTTTTGAACATTTGCAGTGACTTTTTTGAACATAAGTACCACTCATGGCTGGTAACAGGGTTCTCATCGCTTTCCTACTTTTTGGTATGGCTTATCTCTCTATTGTAGCATATCTGTTCAACTTAGTTCTTTTATGATTAATCACTTACATATTTCATTTCTTTGTGGAAATCATGACTCCAATCAAAGCAAGCATTCTGGTGGGGTGCAAGGTGGAAAATGCAACTGCAAAAGTTTGCCCATTGTTCTGCGTCAAAGCAGCTTACATGACTTGTCCACACACTGGCAATAAGCACCTTAGGACTGCCTGTAACTGCTGCTTAGCACATCGTGGCTGCAAAATTTATCTTCCTGATGGTAGATTATTCTGCACTGCAACTTGAGTTGAGACTGATCAGAAGCTTCAAGAAAATAAAGTCTGCATCTGAATCTTGCTACTGTATTATAATCAATAAATTTCGAGATGCTGTTTCGTGAAAATATATTACAATAAAGTTTCAAGGAAATATTGTTGCATAACTGTAGGGTTTGTTCATTATTAATGTGGATTGATCTCAAAATGTATAGTAGATCCATGGAAATCATTCTTGGTTTATTGTGGCAAATTTGTCTTTTTTTTTTTATTTTAATAGACAAAAATTCCTTCAAAAGACGTCATGTAACAATCGCGTGATTGACGGAAAATGTAGTTAAATGGTCAAACTTAATAGAAGTACAAGATCAAAACATTTTAATAGTATGATTGTTACTTCTCGATATTTTTTAGTTTTATGTGTAAAATTTGAAATTTCAGATAATTCAGGTGTTACTTGGATTTTTTGCCCTTGAAATTTTTTTGAGCTCCTTGTATCATTTAATTTATAAAATGTACGAAGTTCAAGATTAATTTATTGTTCTTTGAGTTAGAAGCAATTGCTGACTTCTGATTTATTAAGGTGCAGGCTTGCTAGCTATCGACTTAACGGATATGGATACAAGCCTAACTTTTGATTAACTGCCTAATCGATGTTAAACTAGTAATGAAACCTTGGCTTCTATATCTTCAATCCTATCGTTTCACGAAATAAACAAAAAGAAAATGTGACGGAAGAAAATGCATGTTTGAGAGTACATAAGATTACAAATCTTGACAGATTAAATTTGCAAAAAAGGCATCTAAGCAGCATTTTTGCAGCATAACTTGAACGCTTTATTTTAGTAATACAAAACTGATTCATTCAAAAAATATGTTTACTGCAGATGATAGAAGGTCCATAGATTCGTGCGCATGCTAGGCAGGCAGCCTTGGCATGGGTCGCCTTGATTAAATATATATTATTGGTGAGATAGAGATTAGTTTAGTCCAACAATATTTTTTATCCTACAAAGTATTCTACCAAAAAACATCATTTTTTTTTTTCTTCACTTGCTGTGCGGTGAACACAGAGCCCGGCTATGTGGATAATTGGCTGGAGACCTTCCAAGGATGATAGGTTTTACTAGAATTATGAAGTTAGAGAAAATATTGGGGAAAAGAAATTCTCGAAAGAATTTTCTTCTATTTATTGTTGAAGAAGATATTCCATCAGCAGAAAATAATTTTACTGAAAAAGAATCAATAAATAAATAATTTTTCCGGATGCAAAATGGAAAAGAAAATTTCTGTTTATTGCTTAACATTTAACAGGACACTTGAACATTTTCTATTCTTTTGCACATCTTGTAATTAATTCAAACAAATGATCATTTTAGGTGTCAAGTTGATGTATGTCCATAGCCGCATTTCTAGACTTCTAATCAAATGGATATCCCTACTGGCCTACAATCTTACTTCATGAGAAATTTTCAACCATCTAAAATATATAAGGTGACTTTGAACAGGTAAAAAATTTTGTAGCTTCTACAATAAATTAAAATTTTATATATCGTGGACTTACAAATTTTTCGGTTTAATTTTTCTAATACTTTTCAATTTCAAACTAAAATTGTGTCTGCTCATTGACTTATCTATAGTGACATATGTTATTAATTAAAGTATGACAATAAGATAGATAAAATGGGAGAGAAACCGCGTAACACATTTTTTCCCGAACCCTCTTTGCATAAATACCCTTTGGCATTGAAATTCTATATGTCATAATACAATCAATCTTAACTACGATAGCACTGGCCAAATCAAATCTAATAACTCTGATTAGCCTCCCACAAAGATTCTGGAACAATCGCTATCCAAGAGAGAGGACGGTGTCGGCAATCATGTGCAGCATGAAGTTTAGAAATCTCATATATAGGAAATTGAGACTAGCCGAAACAGGATCCCAAATCAGACAGCTAAGGAGAACGAGGTTTAGGCTAATGGTAATGCCAGATGTGTATGCAAAAGTTTCTACTAGGACTTTGATCGGAACAGCTGCTGCGGTACCTCTAATTACTTAGTGTTAGGTTTGATTTGTCAACTTTCAAAGATTTAACTAAACTTCCTGTAAAAGTTATCGTAGTTTGACAAATAGTTTGACAAATAGTAAAGTAAAGAATTTAACAAACATAGTAAATTGATAATGCAATTCGGTCATTAACTATTAAAAAATGGTAACAATGAGTACAGACAAACAACTCAACTGAATTAAACAAGCACCTCCTATATACGACCAGGACTCTAACAAAAGTGTAATTATCAATTATTAGCAAAGTCGGTAAGGCCAAATATACCAAACGCAAAGCAACCAGGCATAATTCAAAATAGAAAAGTAAGTCGGTAACGGACCTGAATCATAGAATCGAACAATAACTTATCTGATAGAAGCGTAGACCGAATCACCAGTTCAATACTGATTTGTCTTCAAGAAGTTATTCACCCAACTTACCAGTGCAGCAGGATAAGACGGTCTCAAATCGCACTAGTTCAATACTGATTTGTCTTCAAGAAGTTATTCACCCAACTTACTAGTGCGATGGGTACAACGACTCTCCTTGCAAGATAAGATGGTCTCAAATCGCCGTCGACGCACACCAGCTATGATCACTTCGAAAATATTCTTAGTTCACCAGTCCTATTAAGTCAGAAAATTATGGATCACGGGAGAGAACACAAGAGGCAATTTTTCTCAAGAACAACAAAACTAGAGTGGTGGCTCTGTTCCGTTTTTCCCTTTTACTATAGCCTCAGAAAAATCCTACACCAATCCGAATTAGGAGACCTAATTCTTATCAGTTTTAATCTCTCCTTTTCCTATACAATTTAGATTTAATTGGGCAAAATAAAAAGAGAGGAATGTGAAAACATGGCCGAGCCCATGTCGGGCCGGGCAGGCGGCTCACGCATGGTGCAATCCCACTACCTTATGCGTTCTATCAAGTCCATAGAAAAGCGTTTTAATATATAAGGGTTTCAATACTTCTCAACTTTTTCTATGTGGGATTCATATCTAACATGAATTCCCAAATGGTTAAATGCCTAACTTTAATGACATTTAATTATGGATTCCCACCACGAAAATGGCTTCTATCATAATCAAAATAATCTCTAACATGTCAGGAACAACTCCAATTAATTGTTTTAGGCTAACTAATCACCAGTTAAAAATTATTAACTTCCAAAGTCGCCATTTTCAACATTAACAAGCCTACATCCGCGAGTCCACAACCAGTAAAAAGATTCACTAAACTTTAACAAAAGTTAAAATAGCAACACTTATCTTAAATCACTAAGTGTTCCTAGTAGATTCTAATAAGAACAGAACATAGTACTCTTTCTATCAAACTTACAGAAGACCATTGTTGAATTCAACCATCATTATTGATCTCCCATCAATCAACGTTGCAGCAACTCAACGGGTCTTTGTTTGACAACTAGAACCTTCTCCCCATAAAAGTAATCGCTTTCAAAAAATTTGTTTGATTCAAGTGTCAACTTAATAATAAACAATATTGAAGTAAGTAAACTTGAATCTCTAATGGAAACTCTTAATAGAGAAGCACAGCAGCATCGAAGAAATTGTTTACATAAGACCTTCTCAATATATAAACTTGAATTTTGCTTGACTCACTCAAGGAAGAATTTACTCTTAGAATTTATCATACTCTTTTCTTGTGAGTTGGTTCTATATATACCACTGAGATATTGTGTTTTTGTTGAATTTGGAAACTTCTAAAGCCGTGATTTCTTCATATGTTTCCTAAGTACATTGCAGTTCCTTTCCTTCTTGAATTTGTCTTCTACAAAACAATATCTTCATTGGATTTATCTCCAAGATCGTCTTCAAAATCTTCTGCAAATATTCTCTGAGATCTTTTGCTAGATTTTCTCCAGAATCTTTTGTAGATGTTAGTTTCTAAATTTCCTCAAATTCACACCGTATCAAATTGTGCATTTTAATGCTATTTCCTAAACGAACTTAGCATATCACTAGTATGTCAAAGGGTCTTGGTGAAGTTATAGCAACATAAATCCTAATAATCTCCCCTTTTGGCACTATTTGATGCAAAACCATATGTTGTAATCCACCTACTCAACACATACGTCAACACATCACTTCCAGTAGATAGACAATAAAGCCAAAACTTGTAACAGTGCATACCGGATATTTGCATCAAAAGATTCAGTAGGAATAACATCCCTAATTACTATTACACAGAACTTCAAAATATAACTGTGCGAGTGGTTCATAGAAATTCGTAGAAATAGAGTGGCAATAATAGCATAGCAACACCAACAATAAGATCTTTCTCCTTTTCTGAATTACATAGAGCCAACAAACATTATATTAGTTAGAAGACTCCTCCTGGGAACGATTCAGAACCTTGTAAAAAGTCATCTGATCAATTTAAACCTGCTGAATTTCTTTCAATACATTGTTAAGTTTCGCAGCCACTACAAGAAAACTATGAATCTGTCACGAACTTTTGCCGCGGAAAATTTTTTGTGGCAATCAGCGATGGATTTTGCCACGAAATAGCAAAATACAAGCAACACGCGAGGAAAAAAAATACCATAGCAAATCCGAGGCTATTTGCCACGGAATTGTGATGGAAATAGTAGCAAGTAGAGATGAAAGCACATTCCGTCACAAATTGGTAGCAAAAAAAAGGCGTAAAAAAATTATACCAAACATTAACCATCGATTTGCGATGGAAACATTTCCGTGGCAAAATTATGCCAAACATTAGCCATGGAATCACAAAATTAGCACTAATTGAGTGGTAATTCCATGGCAGATTGCCACAGATTTGCCACGATGTTTTTCTTTTTTTGTTATAATTTATTAATTATATTAGTTTATATTAATTTTTGTTCCATACCTTTTAAATAACAATGACGAAATATTTTGTAAGTATCTTGATTTATTTATTTTCTAATGCATTCATTCTTGAAATGGAATTGAAAATAAGATGTATTATTTGGGAGTATCAAAATATACGTTTGTATTAAAATTAAAAATTTTAAAGAAAATGATATAATTTTATTTTATTTCGATTGTAAAAGCCATTGAAAATTATTGTGAAGAACTATATTATCACTGAGAGTATATAAAAAAGTATGTTACGGAAAGTAATGATAAAAAAAAGTATTAAATTTTTGTTGTGTGTTTAGTGGCAAATCCGTAGTTATTTGCCACGGATTTGCCACGGAATGACAAAATTGCCACTAATCTGTGGCAATTTCGTAGCAGATTGCTACGGATTTGCCACGGAATTTTTTTGTTCTAATTTATTAATTATATTAGCTTGTATTAATTTTTGTTCCATACATTTTAAATAACAACGATGAAATATTTTGTAAGTATCTTGATTTATTTATGTTCTAATGCGTTCATTCTTGAAATGGAATTGAAAAAAATATGTATTATTTTTTAGTATCGAAATATACATTCGTATTAAAATTAAAAATTTTAAAGAAACGATATAATTTTATTTTATTCCGATTGTAAAAGTCATTGAAAATTGTTATGAAGAACTATATTATCATTGAGAGTATACAAAAAAGTATGTTATGTAAATTAGTGATAAAAAGAAATGGTTAAATTTTTATTGTGTGTTCCGTGGCAAATCCGTGGCTATTTGCCACTGATTTGCCACGGAATGACAAAATTGCCACTAGTCCGTGGCAATTCCGTGGAAGATTATCACAGATTTGTCACGGAATTTTTTTTTCCTTTTTTTGTTCTAATTTATTAATTATATTTGTTTGTAATAATTTTTGTTCCATACCTTTTAAATAACAATGATGAAATATTTTGTAAGTATCTTGATTTATTTATTTTCTAATGCGTTCATTCTTGAAATAGAATTGAAAATAAGATGTATTATTTTTTAGTATTAAAATATACGTTCGTAATAAAATTAAAAATTTTAAAGAAATGATATAATTTTATTTTATTTCGACTGTGAAAGCCATTGAAAATTGTTGTGAAAAACTATATTATCATTGAAAGTATACAAAAAAATATGTTACGCAAAGTAGTGATAAAAAGAAAGGGCAAAATTTTTGTTGTGTGTTCTGTGACAAATCTGTGGTTAGAGTATACAAAAAAGTATGTTATGTAAAGTAGTGATAAAAAGAAATGGCTAAATTTTTGTTGGGTGTTCCGTGGCAAATCAGTGGCTATTTGCCATAGATTGGCCATGGAATGACAAAATTGCCACTATTCAGTGGCAATTCCTTAGTAGATTGCCACGGATTTATCACGGAATTTTTTTTCCTTTGTTTGTTCTAATTTATTAATTATATTGATTTGTATTAATTTTTGTTCCATACCTTTTAAATAACAATGATGAAATATTTTTTAAGTATCTTAATTTATCTATTTTCTAATGCATTCATTCTTGAAACAGAATTGAAAATAAGATGTATTATTTTTTAGTATCAAAATATACATTCTTATTAAAATTAAAAATTTTAAAGAAACAATATACTTTTATTTTATTTCGACTATAAAAGCCATTGAAAATTGTTGTGAAGAACTATATTATCATTGGGAATATACAAAAAAAATATGTAACACAAAGTAGTGATAAAAAGAAAGGATTAAATTTTTATTGTGTGTTCCGTGGCAAATCTGTGGCAAACAAAATGACAAAATTGCCGCTAATCTGTGCTACAGAATTGTTTTTCCTTTTTTTGTTCTAATTTATTAATTATATTAATTTGTTTTAATTTTTGTTCCATACCTTTTAAATAACAATGATAAAATATTTTATAAGTATCTTGATTTATTTATTTTCTAATGCATTCATTCTTGAAATGGAATTGAAAATAAGATGTATTATTTTTTAGTATCGAAATATACATTCGTATTAAAATTAAAAATTTTAAAGACACGATATAATTTTATTTTATTCCGACTATAAAAGTCATTGAAAATTATTGTGAAGAACTATATTATCATTGAGAGTATACAAAAAAGTATGTTACGTAAAGTAGTAATAAAAAGAAATGGTTAAATTTTTATATGTGTGTTCTGTGACAAATCCGTGGCTATTTCCATGGAATGACAAAATTGCCACTAATCCGTAGCAATTCCATGGCAGATTTTTTTCTTTTTTTGTTCTAATTTATTAATTATATTAGTTTGTATTAATTTTTGTTCCATACCTTTTAAATAACAACGACGAAATATTTTGTAAGTATCTTGATTTATTTATTTTCTAATGCGTTCATTCTTAAAATAGAATTGAAAATAAGGTGTATTATTTTTTAGTATCGAAATATACGTTTGTATTAAAATTAAAAATTTTAAAAAAATAATATATTTTTATTTTATTTCGACTGTAAAAGCCATTAAGATTGTTGTGAAGAACTATATTATTATTGAGAGTATACAAAAAAATATGTTACGCAAAATAGTGATAAAAAGAAATTGTTAAATTTTTGTTGTGTGTTCCGTGACAAATCCGTGGTTATTTGCCACAGATTTGCCACGGAATGACAAAATTATCACTAATCCGTGGCAATTCCATGGTAGATAGCCACGAATTTGCCACGAATTTTTTTTTTCCTTTTTTGTTCTAATTTATTAATTATATTAGTTTGTATTAATTTTTGTTCCAATCTAAAATTTCAATCTAAATTTTTTTCCCTCCAAAATTAGTATATACTCACAACATAATAAAATTAATTTCAATCTAAAAAATTTCGTTCCTCCATTTTTTTTTTTTTTTTACAACAAAAGCCATTGAAAATATCAATGCAATTAACTTTATTACCATTTAGAATATACAAATTATATGTTAGGCAAAATAGTGGTGAAAAGAATGTAATATTTTAGTATTTTTATTATTTTATTCAAAAATTTAGAATACTTTGATTAAAAATTCTAAATTTTTTAATTTTATTTTATTTAAAAATTAAAATAAGTTAATTTTAAAATAAGTAAATTATATATTAAATAAGTGAATATATATATATATATATAGTGTGTGTGTGTGTGTGTAAATGAATATGTATATATATATATATATATATATATATATATTCACACACACATATAAATCATTTAATAAAAAAATAATATAATTGACAGTATATAAGTTATATAAATATACAAAATATTATTTATATTGAATAATATGGTTTTATATTGAATTTAATATGATTATTATATTTTATTATAATATTTTTATTTAAAGAAAAGTACACAAAGATTGTTCAGTATAGTTTAAATAAAAAAAAAAAAAAAGCACAACAATTGCCATAGCTCAGCGGCTAAACACAACATATGCTATTTTGGAGGTCATGGGTTTGAGTCTTGCGTTGCACAATTCTTGAACAATTTAGGGTTGCGATTCGGTATGGTCGGTCTGGCAATTTGCCATGAAAAAAATAACGTTTCTATGGCAAATCCATGGCAGATTGCCACGGAACAAATTTTTAAGTATTTGTGGCAGATTGCCATGGATTTGCCATGGATAGCTTATTTTCATATTATTTTCATGACAAATCCGTGGCAGATTGCGATGGATTTGCCATGGTTCCCTCACAATATTTCTCCCTGAAAGGTGCTATCTACTTGAACAATCTGTGGCAAATTGCCACGGGAAAAAAGTTCCCTCGCAAGAAATGCTTAGCGACGAAGGTATTTGCCACGGACCAATTCCGTCATAGATCCATGATAAATTCCAATTTAGATCCGTGGCAAATTAGCAGATTTCTTGTAGTGATAATTTGCGCCTGTCAACTTATTCTCTTTGTGAATGATTGACAATGGACTGAAACCAGACATTTTTGAAATAATGCGAAAAACATTCATTTAATTTGTAAGAAATAAAAATGCACATTCTTTATATTATTTCTTTGATAATAGATAACTCTTAAAACTATTATCAATAATATAAATAGTTTGGCTCTTAGAAATGCTAACAGAGCTTCGTAGGAAGATTAATAGCATTTTAAGTTAAGTGTATAACCATCATGAATCAAAACTTCCTAAAATAGGTAATGGTCTAAAAAATGTTCCACCAATAGGATGGTCATTAATTCACACCACCTATACTACAAAAAAAAATGAGGCAAATACGACGAAGACAAATACGACGGTCAAAAAACCATTGCAATAGGTTACTTTATACGACGGTTTTGATCGGTAACCAATTGAGGGATGCTATCTAGAAGGGGAGACGCCAAATGTGATGTAGTATTGGAACATGATAACAGCTCAGAAAAAAATCGCACTGCCTCTGCACTAATATCTGATTGCTAAGTCAGCCGCACTCCATCAGAACTAGCAATGGAAGTAATAATAAGTTTGGATCCACGACGTTGACAGTATGAGTGAAAAAATGCAGTGCTAGAATCACCTTCTTTCACCCAACATAGCCGCGATTTATCCCTCCAGAAGTTCTTTTCCGTATTCAAATGAAAGGCCAGGCGAGCCCTGGCCTCCTATAATTGCTCGTGTTGAGGGGAGTTAGACTGATCAAACCGGGCTTCTGCTTGAATAACCTCATCCTCTACCTTTTGGACATTAGAGAAGACATTGCCAAAGACCTTCTTGTTCCAAGAATGAAGAGCTATTTTGACTAGCCTAAGTTTTCCAAGAAGGACTTGTGTACTGTTCCCTTCAAAAGGCTTCCTCCATTCCTGCCTGACTATTGAATGAAATGATGGGTGACAAAGCCAAATTTTCTGAAATTTGAAAGAAGAAAGACCAATCGCAGGTGCCACAAAAAGTTAAGGATATTAGTAAGGGGGAATGGTTAGAGCCAGATCGGTGGAGATGCTCAACTTTTGTGGAGAAGAACAAGGAAATCCATGAAGAGCTTAGGAGGATTCTGTCCAATCGTTCATAAAAAGGCCGGCCACCTCCTCGAATCTAAGTGAATTGACTTCCTGAAAAATGAGCACTGTGGAGAGCACAAGCATCTATAAATGAAGTAAAATTATTCATAGCCGCATAATTAGGTGTTGAGGTACCTGAGTATTCGGATACTTTAGTAATAGCATTAAAGTCACCCCCTACAAGCCGAGGACCTTGCAATGTTGCAGAAATATCCATAAGAGCTGTCTGAAGAGGAAATCGGCTAGCTCAGGTGTAGGAAGCATAAACAATTGTGGAATGGAAAATAGCTCTAGTGGGCATTGTAAGTAAGATGTACAAATTGATCATGATCAATGAGAATAGTAGAGTCAATAATGTCCCTCCAAAATAGCCACACTTTACCTGTGCAATTGGAAAAACACTACTGAAAACCAAGTTTGTGTGCCAATCTATGAATCTAATCCGCACTAACCATTGGTTTTAAAACTGCTAAAATATGCAAATTGTGTTTACTAATTAGCCTCTTCAATCTTCTGCTGAAAAATCTATCAGCCACACCCCTTATATTCTATATGAGAGTATGCATATTAATTGGATGGACGATAATAGGTAGAGGACAATTTGGCCTTACGGGTTGGCAATTGCTTCCGTTGCTGAGAGGTTTTCAGAAAGGCCTGCACAATGTTAGGGCTGCGGCGTGCTTGCTTCTGGAGGATTGTATCATTAAGCAGTTTTAAAAATTCAGGACGTAATCTCATGTCATCATGATCAGAGAAGTAACCTGGCTCAACATCTGATTCATTTGTGGTATGTTGATCAACTAACATGTGACTTACATCAGGCATCGAAGTAGATAACGCAGGCACTGGCCCTTCCTTTTGAGAAACTGAAGTGGGAATTGAGTCTGTCGAAGCTGAAATAGGCTCTGTTGGGATCAAATCTTCCGACCTTTGAAGGACTACCTCTAATGTGATTCCATCACTGGAGGCCAAACGTGCCTGATCCTGATTGGTCACATTGATTACTGGTGAAGAAGGCTGCTCTTTAGCTGTCTCCCTAATTGGTACAATACTAGTCAACGACATCTTTGAATCTGAAGGTTGCATATTGGCCTGAATATCAGATGCGTTTGGCTCAGCAATGTGTGAATCACCCAACTGGTTCTCCCAAATATTAATCTCATTATTACAAGATGTGCCAACATCCAAACTAGGGTTATCCGCATTTCCAGAAGAAAGAGTAGTCACAATAAGGTTGCACGCAAGGGGTGGGCAACTATTGCTTTCTGTTACCTTCTTGGGAATCGATTGTTCCGTGGGTTTTACGGGTGGCAGATGAGAAACCTTTTTCTGAGTCGCCAAAGACTGTCTGCAAACTGCAACGTCATGGCCAATCCTACAGCAATCCGAACAATATGATGGCATGTTCTCATATGTTATTATCTGATAAAACCCTGATGCGCCCACTCCAACCCAAATTCGTGAAGGGTTAACCTTGAGCAGATTCACTTCGACACAAATCTGTGCTACACTAGGTCTGGAGAGCATAGCAGTGGCATCATCTATCTTCAAAGGGTTACCCACAGTGGAGGCCAACTGGAAGAGGATTCATTTAGTGAACATGTGAATGGGCAGATGTTCCAAGGCAATCCATATCGGGACAGACACAAGATTTGCAGAAACTTGAAAATATGGTGTCCATTTGAGTATTCTAATGGGAAAACCAAGAAGGTACCACAAACCTTTGAGCCATCGGCAAATGTAATCTTCCTCCAAATTAGGCCAAATCAAAATGTGCTTCGGGTCAATCCAACCGATGTTTACATTGCCTTTGAGACCAATAGTTTGGAAAAGGTAAGTATGTTGCTCAAGCTGACAAGAATACTCGTTACTTCTTCAACATTGTCAAATGGAATAAAAAAAAAAAGCTTCATCGCTTCTATTCTCAAGGAAGATGGCTTCATGACTGATAGTCCTATGGCGCTTGTTGGTGAATTTGTGGAATACTGCCGAAACCTGCTCGGAACTAAAGTATGCTGCCAAGAAATCAATGTGGACTATGTTCGGGCTGGGCCAATAGTTCCTCATGATCTAATGGATGTCTTGATTAAGTATGTCACTATCCAGGATATTAAATTGGCCTTGTGGGATATTGGTGACTATAAAGCTCCGGGTCCAGATGGTTATTTTGCCTTATTTTTCAAGAAAGCTTGGGATACTGTTGGACAGAATTTATGTGATGCTGTTTCAGAATTCTTCACATCTGGCAGACTATTAAAGCAAATCAACCATTCTATAATTACTTTGGTCCCCAAATCTGATCATGCAGAGAGGGTGGGTGATTTTAGGCCAATTTCATGCTGCAACGTGGTGTATAAGATTATCTAAAAAATTTTGGCAGAAAGACTTAAGTTGGTTGTTCCGCACCTTGTAGACATCTCCCAGACTACTTTCATCCATGGTAGACTCATGACTGATAATACCCTCTTGGTTCAGGAGCTTATGCGTGAGTATAGTAGGACAAGAGTCTCTCCTAGGTGTTCGATCAAAGTGGACCTTAAGAAGGCCTATGACTCTATTAACTGGGACTTCCTACTGGCTCTATTTACAGAAATTGGGTTCCCACATATATTTGTGAACTGGATTGAGCAGTGTGTGACCACTACTTCTTTCTCTACCTCTATAAATGGGACTATGCAGGGTTTCTTTAGAGGTGCTAAAGGTCTGCGACAAGGGGATCCGATCTCTCCTTTGCTGTTTGTCATTCGCTTGGAATATTTCTCACGTGTTGTTAAAGTGCACACACTTGGGACTACATTCAGATACCATCCCAAGTGTGAGGCACTTAGAATTACTCACCTTACTTTTGCAGATGACCTAATGTTGTTTGCTAAGGGAGACTGTTCTTCTGTCTGAACTCTACTTGACTGTCTGGAAGTATTTAAGAGGTGCTTGGGGCTTGAAATTAACAAGGATAAGTCAAACATTTATTTTTCTGGGATTCGGAGATCTACACAGGAAAGTATCCTGGATGACACGGGCATTCCTATTAGGGAACTTCCTTTTCGCTACTTTGGCCTACCAATTAGTAATGGTAAGATTAGACTAACCTTCTACAAAGCATTGCTTGATAGGATTGGCTCTTACATTGGGAGATGGTCTGCGCGGGCTCTTTCCTATGCAGGATGACTCCAATTGATCCAGTCTGTGCTTCAAGGCGTTGAATGTTTCTGGTTGTCCATTCTTCCAACTCCGTCAGCTGTGATTTGCCAGCTAGATAGGATGGCTAGGGATTTTTTGTGGAACTCAAAACATGCATTGGTTGCCTGGAAAGATATTTGCCTGCCCAAGACTGAAGGCGGACTTGGTTTGTGAAATCTACAAAGCTCGGAACGGGGCCCTATTGTCTAGAATCATTTGGGACGTACAAGCAGAAAAACAGTCCTTGTGGGTCAAGTGGTTGGATCACTACTATATGAAGGGCAGATCAGTTTGGGAGATTGACCACCATCGGAGTCTTTCCCCTCTGCTTCATAGAATCCTCTCTATTAGAGATGTAATATTGGACAGGGAACAGGATAGTCATAGTGCGGCTAACCTTCTTCACACCTGGGCTATGGGTACCAGCTCGTTCACTTCTCAAGCTTATGAATATCTGAGGCCAACTTCATTTAGGGTATATTGGGCTAATACTATTTGGAAATAGGGTTTAACCCCAAAGCACTTATTCATTCTTTGGTTGTGTGCTAGGGGAAGGGTGAAGACCAAAGATGTACTTGTGTTCCGGCTTGATGACATGTCATGTCCACTGTGTAAGTCACAACTGGATATGATTAACCACTTATTTTTTAGGTGCCCCATTTCTATTGCTATTTGGAGGGAAATTAGAAGGTGGCTAGGATTACCCATAGTAATGAATACGGCTAGTGCATGCCTAAAGTGGTACAAGCGTGCCAACCGTGGGTCCTCGTGGTTAGCTAAGGCAAAGGCTACTACTATAGCAGCCAATTTCTACTTCATCTGGAAGGCTCGTAACAAGGCTGTTTTTGAGGGGGTAGTGTGCCAAGCGTTGGATATTGTCAAGAGGGTAAAAACACATGTGTACACTGTTATTTTTACTTTGTATCCTAATGTTTTGACTAATTTTGAGAATTGTAGTCATACTCGCTAGCAATTAGTCTCTTTGACTATGGACTAGTGAGCAACCATGTAAATATCTTTTGATCAATATTAATCATTTTACATTTTGATCCAAAAAAAAAAAAAGAAGAGGAGAAACAGATGGCAGGCTCGGCTTTGTATTGAGATAAAGGTTTTAGGGGGGCAGTAGGCGTGAAAAAGTGTGGGAGAAAAGAGAAGCAAAGGACTGTCGACCCCATGGATCTAGAGCCGCCGGCAAAGAGGTTAGGAGTGGTGGCTGAGGCGACTCAGCCGCCATGGGCGAAAACTGGTCTAAAAAAGAAAAGACCAGCAGAGAGAATCTTTTGGATGAATTCCGTATGTCCTCTTTCTCATGCAAGTACATATATGAAGGGATCATACTCTGTATGATATCTATATAATCTTCATAAAATTAAATTTGGATAAAAATAATTATTGGATTTTCTAATTAAGATTTATTTAAGATAATTATACAAATTAATAAATTAATTCAAATTAAAAGTAAATAAAATTAAGATATTTACGATTATTGAAAAAATTTTGATCAGCTCGTGGATTATATCCAGTAAAAATAAAAACTTCATTAAAGAAAATAAATAATTACAAACAATTATGATTTCTCTTTTTTTTCTATAAATATGGGTAGGGTTAAAATAGGATTTGGGTGTATATCTTTTTTAATTACGATTTGGGTATTTGAAAGTATTTCAACATGTTTTTTAACATAAAGTTACCAAAACTAAATCTTCTAATTGAGAGGAAAAGGAAAAATATTGGGAATTATATAATAGTATTACACTGCTTATATCATAATTAATTTCATATTCTCATCATTGATTTTTTAATTTATTCAATTACATTAATAAATCTTAGCTACAAGATGAAATGATTATTCTATCTAAACTAAATTATATGAAAGTTGCATAGATATCTTAATAAATTAGTCCCCCCCCCCCACCAAAAAAAAAAAAAAACTCTTCTAAATTTTATTAAAAAAATTTTCACTACAAAAATCAACAACATGATTTACTTAGAGTAAATAATAAAACAGTCAACACTTACAAATAAAATTAATTTGTTTACAATTTTTGTATTTTTTTAAAAAAAGTTAAACTTACAATACTGAGCTCAGGATTAAAGTAGAATGCTGGCTAAGCAAAATCATTTGTTAGGATCTCTAAAGATTTAGGTTTCAAGAACCCGTTTACACACTTCAATTTCTTTAGAGATTGAAAGAAAAACAGTCTTTATTTAAATATGAAATTTATAGTCAACTGAAATTTAGCGATAAATGAAAGACAAATTAAAGTTCCAAAAATTTTACCGGCAGAATTTATCTCAAATTCTTTTTTAAGGGCTTGTTTGATAATCAAATTAAACAATTAAAATTAATGAATTAAGTATTTGTTTAATTAAATATATTTATAACAAAAAATATTAAGTGGTTAGTTAATTAAATATATTTCATAACATATTCTTGCTATCACATAGTTTATTAAGATGCATCAATATTTTATTATAAACTAAGTTGATATTCGTGCATTGCACGGTTTGTTTTGTTAATAAGATTTAATATATTAATAATTAATACATATATATCTTAAAATGAATTTAGATAATATTTAAAGAATAACACGTTTCAATGTATTAATATTAAATACATATATATTTTATTATTTAATTTAATTAATTAAGATTTTGAATAAATTTAAATATAATCTTTAATTTTATTTTAAAAAAATTTTCGAATCGTGCCTCTTTGTTGATAAAGAGCTATGTTACCTGTTCCTTTTAAATTAAAAAAACGGTTTTCAGTTCTCGGTACAATATAGAAAAGTTATCTTTGTAAAAATTTCAACGTCCATCTGTGACATGTGACATGTAGTGCGTTAAATTTAAATGAAGTTTTTTTTAAAGGAAATGTCAATAGTTTTTAATTTTAAATATCAACATTATCTATATTTTTATTTTTAATATCAATATTCTCTAAATTCAATTAATTCAGATAGATCTTATTTGAATATGAACCATTTTCAAGAAATTTATTAATTCAATGAATTTAGCTGGAGAAAATAAAATAAAATAAATAATAAATAATAAAGTAAAGAACTGCTTGGATTGATGCACTTCAGCTTTTGTTTCCTTTCCGCACTTCAGCTTATGTTTCCTTTCTGTCTTTTGCATCAGCCCAGAATCCCCCAGCGAAATTCCTCTACTTTAGTCTGTCCATCCCCTTTAACTCCTGCGATACAAATTGGAGTCCAAGAATAATTTTTTTATAAAACTCATATCAAATTAATTCTTATATACTTGCATTCAATTTTAAGTAAATAAATAATTTTTATTTTAAAAAATTATTATTTATATAAAATATCACTTTTTAAAGTTTTTCAATTTAAATAATTTTGTTAATAAAAAAATTTACAATACATATACACCTTAAATGAGGATTTGCTTTGTGTTTCATGCAGCATTACTCTACAGATTACTAGAGTAAACGGGTTCAATTTGTCTTCCTTATTTGATTTTAGATAAAAATAATTTTAAATTTAAAATAGCCTTGTTGGTATTTTTATATATTATAAAAGTTTACAAATTTTCCTTGTAAGAGGGGAAAAAAATACCAAAAATAAAACCCATTTTATAATACCGTATAATTAAGAAGAAAATAAACCCACTTATTTATTTTAGGGCTAGAGGCCCAGTTACTCACTTTGCTTTGACTTTTAAAAACATACACTCTAATAGAATTGAGCATAATTATTTAAATAAAACTCAATTGAGTTGCACTCCACCTGCCCTCTGAAGGGCACTATGTGCTGTAAAAATATTGCACAAGTGGCTGATGAAATTTTTATAACTTTTTTTTTTTAAAATGAGTCTTCTATTATTGCTCTCAAAAACCTTAAAACGGAAAAAAAAAAAAAAGAATCAATTTAGGTATAAAGTGGTGCACAACTGGCCAAAATGTGATTCCTAATTCAACTCTTTTGCTTTTGCTAGAGTTTGAGCTTTCGTTCTCCGTCGCCGCCGTTGCACCTTCTGCCGCAGTCGTCGGAGTAACCCTTCTCGTTGTGGCCTGAGATTTACTTCGTGGGATAAGGATAACTGATTTTACTGTGGTGGAAAGTATGGCTGCTGATTCGAAAAACTTGTTCTCCTCCTCTTCCTCCTGCTGATGATTTTCCTCAGATTTCTTGTGGGTGGGTATTTCATCCAGCGTAGTTGGCTTTGTGCACAGCAATGATTCAGGCATTTTTTTCAAGCTATGAAATCTTCCACTCACCCTCAAACAAAAAGAGTCCCTCAAAATAAAAAGTATAGTTGGAAACAACAAAGAAGTCGAAGAACAACAGAAGTTGGAAATCGAGATCCCAGCTGCGTGAGACGAAGCATGTGGGGCAATTCGGTCCTTCTTCGCAGAGCTAAGCTTGTGATGCTGAGTCGAGGAAGACGAAGGTCTGGATTATCCAAAAGTAGCTATTACAAAAAATAACAGTACAAATCAGATATGTACATATGTGTGCATATAATGTGTGTGAATGAGAGAGAAAAAGAAAGAGAGCACCCTGTGTGGCAAAAGGGATTGGATGCGAATATGAAAATCAACGAGAAAATTAAGTTTTTTGGGATTTTTTACCTCATCAAAAGCTTCAAATATGTCAATGCTAGGTTGATGGATGATGCAGACTACAATTCTTCCTGTGTCCACTGTGTTTCTGACAGTTCTCATGACAATTGCTGTAGCTCTTGCATCAAGACCAGAAGTTGGTTCATCCATAATGAGGCTTTTGGGAAATGGAATTGAGGACTTCTTTGCCTTGGTAGTGGTGGCGCTGTTGATCTTGATAGCTTGACACAACTGATTCAACAAAATGTAATGTATATCGAACTATTTAACAATGATAGGAAATTCAAAAGTTGAGAATTGAAATAAATAAAATGTATATTGTGCAATGTATATAATAATTAGAGAGCAAATCAAAGAATTTATCTGCAAATGAATGGAATGTATCTTGTGCAATATATACAGATGACTATTTAATAACTTGGGCAAATCAAATGTTCTAACTTTTGAGATACAGATAATTTGTGATTGGATGTCACTTTTATAGTTTTAGGATTTTAATTTAATAGCTTCAGCTGTTGTCAGGTCATAATAGGGAGTGTCAGGTGTCATAACAAGGAGCTTCTGCAACTCCTTATATATATATATATATATATATATATATATATATATATATTAAGTTAAATGAAATATGTTACATATATACTTGTCTTGTTGTTAGTATTTTTATTTAATTTAAATTATAATAAAATATAATATAAAAATAAATTATAATTAATTCATTCTTGAGATTCACACGTCAAATTTCAAAATTCAATCATTAGATTTTAATTTTTAAAATTCAATACTTAAGTATTCATATTTTAATCATTAAAATTCAACTTTATCAAACAGGCCTAAGTCATTTTCTTATCCAATGTAAAAAAACTAAAATTTTAACTTAATGCTTATAAAGATCAAATTTAAATTTTCAAAAGTTTAAATAAAATGGAAGAATGTGATTATTTAATCTTGAAAATCAACCTTAGAAACTGTAAAGTTACACTAAAACTATGAAATTTAGTATAGAAAATTGCACATTTGAAAAATTAA
This sequence comes from Voacanga thouarsii, assembly GCA_026120185.1. Lineage (NCBI taxonomy): Eukaryota > Viridiplantae > Streptophyta > Magnoliopsida > Gentianales > Apocynaceae > Voacanga > Voacanga thouarsii. The sequence continues at coordinate 3,033,679 of JANUWF010002326.1, read as the reverse complement.
TACATAAATGCTAATTAAATGTTTGAATATGAATAAATTTGAAAAAATAAATAAATAATTGTTTTATTTAATTAGAAAGAGGATATGTAATTTGGGGCAAATAAAAATAGATAGGACAAAGAATGTATTATATATCTCATCATATTAGTGATTATAGAAAATGATGTGTGGGATTGTATTAAAATTGTCATTGCCAATGATGGGTTCAATAGACTATATATATCGTGTGTTTGTGTATGATTCAAATTATCATTACATATGGTCATTTCAACATATATTTAAAGTTAAATTTTACATCTCAGGATTAAATTTAATTCAATCCAATTTTTCTATCAAGAAACAAGAAAATGAAAATAGATTTTATCTCTAGGAATCTAAGCCCATTCTCTTAAAAAAAAAAAAAGATTTTATCTAACAAACTACAAATTAAATAATATAATTTGTTCTAACTTGATTGCAATAAGAGATCGTGTTTTGAGTACTTATAGTTGTTCAAACAATTTCCTTCTTACTTTGCAACATATTGTCTGTTGTAATAGTTTGCAACATGATGGCGATAAAAATGCAACACACCAATAATTTTTACACAAGCAATTAGACTTTATTTGCAAATTCAAAGTTACATAAATTACTGATGTTAGAATTTTATTCAAAATATACTATTTGTAGAGAGAGCACAATAGTATTGCAATGAAAAATTTTGCAATCCACATCTTCGTTAGCAAATGCATTGTAAATTCTCTTTTAAGTTTCAAGTATCCTTTTCTATTGCATTTTTAATTGCAAAATCACCATGATCTTCGTTGCAATAATTTGTCACTAGATTATAATCCCAATGAAACCGCATATGAATAGTATCCAAATACTATGACAATTCAATTACAAATTCGTTGTTTAAATAAAATTTAATTTATACTTTTTTGAAAAGAATACTATTTGTAATGAGACTGCAACGAAATGGCAATGAAAAATTTTACTGCATACTTTTTTCATTGTAAAATTGTTGTAAACCTTCTTTAATTTTATATTTCTTCTCTCATTGCACTTTTCTTGTAATCTAATTCCAAATTTATAATGAATTATAACTCATTACAAATCTATTGTTACAAAATCAATGTTTTCTAGCGGTGGATGGACAATCAATGTTTTCTAGCGGTGGATGGACAGGAGGTGATTTTTTACCAATTTACAAAAAGAGGCGTGGATTTAAATGGAGGGATGTGAATTTATCCATTATTATTATTATTATTATTATTATTATTATTATTATTATTATTATTATTATTATTATTATAACAAAATACTGTATAAAATAAATTATAATTAATTAAGTCTTCAAACTCTAATTTTTAAAATTTAATTCTTATAAATTCAAATTTTATTTTATTAAACAAGCCTTTGATCGATTTATTAAAATGTCTGATACCTTTTATTCCCAAATACGTATATTTCTCTTCGTTGAGAATTAATTGCTTGGCCAAGAAGTTGCCACCTCCACCTAAACAGAAAATCATAGTATACAACACTAATATTCTTTTTTCTTTTTCTTTTTTTTTACTAACCACCCGATGAGTGGGAAATTTTATTGAGAGATTAATGGGAAAAACAAGAAGGAGGAGGGCTTTAGCTTGATCTCCAAATTATTCGAATACAATATCTAATGGAAGGCACTTGCATCTTGTCCATAAGGTATAATTTGTGAATATACCTAGGTAATCCGTGAATAATCTGTCAATTGCTAGTAATACAACACTAATATTCAACGTTCAAAAAGTACGTTAACTTTTTTTAATAATTCATTAAAAAAAAATGTCAGTCACACATGACCTACCATACATTCTCTTATTTTATCCTATTTTTTTTTTTTAAATTTAAAATCATTCTTAAATCTAAAACTATAAGTATTTTTGTAAATCAACCGTTCCAAGTAGGCTTATATTTGTTAAAGCCTCCTACCGTGTTATTAAACCTTACTACATCAATTTTATAATATAATCGTTTTATTCTTGAAAATTTTTTTCTTAATATAGGTCATTTTGTAAAATTTTATAAAAATTTATTACTTTTTTCAATCTTTATCCCTCGCTACAATCTCTCTCTTTCCACTAATTATGACCCAACCCTCTCCAATTGCCGTAGACAAAGATTAATTAGGGATATTTTTAAAAGTTTAGTTTTAAAATTGTCTGGAATTTATGGACCCTTAATTTTTATGTATAAATCTAAAACAATTTAAATTATGAAATGAAGATAGTAATAAATAATAAAAGTAAACGAACTAAGATTGGCTCGATTCGATACAAGTATGAAGAAAAAAGAGGAATGCGTACATATTTGAAGGAGAGATTCCTAAACTATATAATGGGTTTGTAAAAATAATTTGCAATGAATTCAGGGCTTTGAGAAAACTACTCCCACCGTTTTTTAACTCACGTTTTTTGAAGAATTATTTATTACAATTATTTATTATTTTAAAAAATAAAAAATATTTATTATTTTCAAAAATTATCTTTATTCATTAAATCATGATATTAATTAATTTTTTTAAAATTTCAAACTAGCTCTACTATTTCCAATATCAGCATTGAACTCTATTTTCCAACCTTTATTTAATGACGTGGACAACTTCCACAAAATGGAAAGAGAGAGCATTAATTAATTAGGTAATTTAATTTTTGGTAAATTAAAAAAATAAATTAATCTTTTTGCTTCAAAACTTTATAAATTTAAGAATTATTTTTAATTTATATATTAAAACCTTAAACGATACTCCATCCATTTCATATTATTTGCTTTTTTAACTTTCATATTTTATTTCATAATAATTTTCTCTTTATATATTTTTATGTATCAATAATTAATCATTTTTAATATTACCCTTAAATTTATTCAAACTACATTGAATAAAAAGATAAAAAATCTCGTAAATAATTGCTCATCCTTATATTTATTATGAGTAAATTTGGAAATAGAAAAAAAAGTACTTATTGATTTTAGTATTCTTAATCTGTGTGTGAATAATTAAAAGATCAAATAATATAAAATGGAAGGAGTACGTTATAAAAGTCTAGAAGAGAGTATTTAAAAAATATAATGGTTATGGGAAAACAAAATACTAATACCATAATAATGTCAAAAAGCAACTATATATCCATAAAAACAGTAACAGAGGTGGGTGGGGTGGCCCATGTCCCTAATGTTTTTACAATTATTTTTGCTTTAAATTTTTGATTTTTTAAAAAAAGTCCATTTAAATTTTATTCTTTGCCTCAGAAAAAATTTTTAATATATTTTTTATATAATTTGCCCCTCAACTCTAATTTTTTCTTGTCTTGATAATATTTAGGACTTTATTCTTTATGAATATAAGAATAAGAATAAAAATCAAATTAAAATTTATTAACTAACAATTGAATTACTACTTTGTTAAATCTGTTTTGTGAGTTGAAATGAAAAAACATTTTGGTTGAATGGATGCAACTTTTTCTCTATTTTTTTTAAGTATTTTTTTTTTTGTCAGCTCGAAATGACCTTAAACATGATCGATATTTTGGTCTTGGCCATATGTTGAGCAGTTAAGGGTCAAAAGTAATAGTGCTCAGGTTTATCTCCTCCTTGTTGGTTTAAATTCCCCACACAAAACCGCACTTGAAAGGAAGGGCTTGGAGCCAAAAGAGGAATGGTCAAACCATAGATCAAAGCAAGTTGCTTAATCCAACAATCACTTGATGAAAATTTGCTGAAAAACTAAAGTGGTAGGACTCAGAGAAAGAAACAAGAGAAGGGTCTGCTAGTTTCTATGGCAAGGAAATCTTAACAACAGAGGCAAATGCAGTGGACCTTTTTATGCTTAGTGTAGGTTTTAGAGAAAACCTGAAAAAGCCCAAGGTCAAAAATTGTCCTCTCTTTTGTCTATACAGCATTAATATGCTCTCCCCGCCCCCCGCCCCCCCGCCCCCCTTCCCCCCGCCTCATATGTATCTGTGTATGCATGACTGCTTGTGGTCTCACGCTTCGTCTGAAAGCAGCCATACATTGTTTTTACCCTGTTTCGATTGTGAAAATTTTTCTTAGAAATAAAATACTTAAAATTCAGTTAAGTTTGAAAAAAAAAAAAACTTAAATTGAACTAAATCGAACAATCATATTATATTATTCAGTTGTAAGTTTTATGTACGTTAAAAAAGATCAAATAGAACCAAATCAAACTAAGCTAAATCTAACCATTTAAAGTTTTAAATGGCTTGATTTAATTTTAAAAATTTTGACCTAAAATTATTAGTTTAATTTGAAAATTGAGCAAAAGCTTAGTGCTAACATGTGAATAGATTAAATGATTTTTTATTCGTAATTTTCTAATGTTATCCTAGATGTGGTCCTATACAGAAACAAAATTAGAACTAGGAATTAGATGCAATTATTTAAAATGATGTATCAAATAAAAATGTTATATAAGAAAAGGAATTAAAAATAAAATCTAAAATAATCTTTTTAAAGATTTTTTTTTTAAAAAAATTTTAAAGTGGAATGCCATTCTCGCCTCTAGCTCTGTCTGTACATAACTACGTGCAGGTGTGCGGTGTGCAGGGAGACAAACAAGGGCAAATCGCAAAGTGACAGAAATTGAGTTATACTTAGATAAATCTAGACTTATATAAAAAGAATCTAATTATGAGAATTTACATGCATGGCCTTAGGAAATTTACAAAAATATAACAAAAACCTATGTACATATTTACACAAGAAAACGGTATCTACTCTTAGAACTTGGGAAGTTTACCACAACTATTATAGGGGGCGTACAAAAACGAGATCAGATAGAAGCAAATGAAGTCGGTTGTAATAATTGGTGTTCCCCCTCACCAATACACATTGTAAATACTTTGTACAAGCTTTCTTATGATTGAAATGAGTTCTTTCAAGCAAGCAAGCGTCAGTTAAGTGTCATTTTCTGTCATTTTTACTTCGTTCATTGTCGTTTTTTATCGTTTTCATTGTAAGTCACTGTGAATCCATTCAAGCTCACTAAAAACCTTCAAACAAGGTTAGAGAAGGCCAGAGTGACGTTGGTTTGAGCCTAACCAAATCACAGGTATTACGGTTAGTCTAAATGCTAAAAAACGATCCGTTCCCAATTACAATTTCCAGGACTATAGATATTTTATACCCTAAATTATGAAACAAAATGTGATCCGTGAGCAGATCACCATTGGCATTTTTTGTACTGCACAAAGCTCAATATCCAAATTGCTATTCTTGTCCTTAGCAAAGTCCCGATAGCAATTTTGAAGCTAGTTGTTCTTCTGGTAAACAAACAAACAAAATCCCTCCTAAATTGTTTTAGGTTTGACTTGTTTTTGTAATCTTTTTAAAATTTTTAGGAAGAAATAAATTTAACATAACAATAATATTAATAATTTTATTATTTATTTCAAGTAAGTTACATTATTGATAATTTATGTTATAAAATTAAATGTAATTTTAATCAAGTACACATTAATTTTTTTCTAAAAAGAAAAGATTAACAAAGATCCATGTAAATCCCAATAACAAAGATCCACCGTCTCTTGGAGACTTTAATTTTAAAGTCAATATTCTGTTTGAGTCAATTATTTATACTGGACTCTAAAATAAACTTAGATAATATAAAAATAAATAGGAATTTAAAGGAAGAGACATAATAAATTTAATCAAAATTTACGATAAGCATTTTAAAGTAAGTATTTATTGTCCATCGTAAAATATTCATGTTTAAAAAATGTAATGCTAAACCAAATATAGAATTAGCGTTTGACATTCAAGCAAGATAATGGTACCCATTTGATCTGGCACACAGGGCTAAAGTGAAAGTTTGAACAAAGAAATTTAAAATTTTAAAATTTGAAGTAGGCAGGAAGATTAAATTATGAAATCTATAAAAATTGAATATGAAGATTGAATTTATTATAATTTATTTTAAAACTATTTTAAAACTATTTAGATTAAATTATAAGAAATAAAAAATTATTATAATTAGATAAAAATCTAATTTATTCAAATTATAGACTCAAATAATTTTTGTTTCATTTTGAAATTTATAATAACAGACATCTTAAACAATCAAGTATTATCAATAATTGGTTATTAAACACACTTAATTCAAAAGTATTTAATTAAATAAAATTAAATAATTAACTAAATTATCAAATATGTCGTAAATGCTTTTCCAAATGAATCTGGGAGTATATTTGGATTAGAATTATATTTAATTTTTAAATAAATATAAATAAGGTTTAAAATTTTATAAAGAACGTATTGACTCAAATATTAATATTACAATCTATTGGGAATGAATTATAAAGTTGATAGTATTTTATAAGTAAAATTTATTTATAAAATTGAGGGATAATTTTAGAATAACATATGAAAATATTTAAAATAATTTAATTAGCAATAGAAATTTTACGAAGTTAGAAAAAAAAAAATGATTGATTAGGTTGGTCCTTCAGCAATTAACTGAGAGTTATATTAACCCTACGTAATATTATTATATTCACTCTTCACAGAAGAGTCTAAAGCCGAGAGTGGAATGATAAAAAATATCGACCAAACCAACAAGCCTTAATCATAAGGGTTTGTTCGTTATGAAAATATACACAAATATTCATTTTTGTAAACAGCACATATTAACATTTTATTTTTTAAAAGTATATTTTGTTTTTCTCCTGTAAATTGATGACTACAGGTTACATGGCCTAATAATTTTGTATACCACATGCTTTAAGAATATGTGCACCTTTTCAATATATATATATATATATATATATATATATATATATATATATAACATTTAGTATTATTATACAAATTTTTATGTACTGATCAGAATAACTTAGATTTAGCTGAGTATTGTTTTAAAATATATGGTGTAATTAACTTTAGGCTATAGTGTTTGTGTATATACAGAAATATAATGCTGGTATGCGGAAATGTTTACATACTTGAAGAAGTAACGAAATTAATGTAATCTAATTGAGAAAGGAGGATGGTAGGTAACTGGGAATGTAGTAGTAGAACAATGGATAGGAGTGGTAGCCTCGCGGTTCATTTGTTAAAGCCACTTATGAAAGTAGTAAATATTTATAATTTTTATCCTCAAAATCTTGTGAATTCCCTATAGGTTCAACTTGATAAAAAATTAAAATTTAAACCAACATTTAACAATATGCGGCTATCTGTTTCATAATAAAAATTAATCGACAAAATATTATATCTTTAGTTCTTATGTTTTTTATATTTTTGAGTTTTAAGAGGCTTTTAAAAAAATAAATAATATTTGTTCATTCAATTTTTTTAATTGATTATTTAAATATAACTAGAAAGTTTTTATCCGTCATATAATCGCACAAATAATCAATTGGTAATATATTAAAATTGACTATATATATATATCCTGGCAATGAGTTGAAGAATGGAACTAAGAAGGAACTTATTATATAAAAAATATATTCGAGGATTTTTGAAAAATTTTTAGGAAGTAAAAAATAAAATTCAAAGAGATTTTTAAAAATTTTGGGGCCAGTCCCTCCCCGCATCTCTGTCTCCGTCTCTGGAGTGAGGGTATTTTTAAAATATCAAAATTAAATATCCAACTAAGACATCCAAAGGAATTCTTTTGTTTCCATGTATAATAGATGTTAATTGCATCAAGCAAGCATACTTTTTAACAAGCACAACCATTTTCTGGAATCGTTGCCAAGTTCAAGTTGGCCAGAATTCTTTTCTTTTCTGCAATATTTCATGATAATTTTACTTTTAGTAATCAAATTCTTAATTTCTTTTCAGAAAAATAATTAAAACTCTACCTTTTTATACAACGAGGGAATGCGATACCAAGGTAACATCTAAATTAGTAATGAGTACTCTTTAAAAAAAATGTTTGAATTATATATTGATAAAGACAAATACATCCTGCAGAGCGAGAGCTAGTCATTTACAACCGAGTGAAAATAAGTACATCATTACCATGCAGGATACATAGTGCTCCAATATGCTTAGGCAAAGAGAAAAAGGGGTTGTCAAAAATGGAAAAAGAACGACCACTTGCCACCTTTGCCAGTGAATCAGCAACTTGATTTCCTTGTTTGAAAAATGGCATATTTTGAAGGCTCTGAACCGCGGCACCAGTCCCCTAATGTGTCAAAGGATATGATCATGAGAAGGTGATATTATATCTTGATTTACAATTTAGCTAGCTGCTGGGAATCAGACTGAACTGATATCCCTTGAAAATTCTGTGCCAAAGCTAGTTTCAAGCCCTCTAACAGTGCTACTATCTCTGCAATGAAAGCGTCTCCCGGCGGTATTGGTTGGGCACAGGCAGCTATGAAAGCCATATATATAAAATAAATGACTCTATATTCATGGGACAAAGATGACACCACGAGGCCCAAAGAGTAACTCATATTCTCCAGAGTAGCATTCAACGGAAGAAAAAAATTCTACATTTTTCACATGAAAAACGAACTTTGAGGTTGAACCTTAACCTCCCTAAGTTCAGCACAAATGCTCCGAGATTGTCTTTGTTGTGTTGCCCATACTGAAGAAATAGTAAACATTCTGGACAAAGGCACCCAAACTAGAGCATCAAGTAAACTCAAAAAAAAAAAAAACAAAAAAAAAACAAAAAAAAAAACAAAAACAAAAAAAAAACAAAAACAAAAAACAAAAAACAAAAAAATGGAAACGAAGGAGAAAGTAGTACCAATGTTTTGGGTTTGCCTTTGACTCACTGCCTCTGTAAACCCTTCACAATACCAATACAGTTCAAACATAGTTGATATGCACAAAAGATCCACATTTATTGTGGCCTTTTGTTTTGCAATAAGAAAAAAAAACAAATACATCCAAATAGTGGCAAAAACTTTAGCAAGCAACATTACAAAAAACATTTTTAGACTTGCTTTGTCTTTGTTTGTCCATGTTTCTCCTTTCTCATACCTTTTAAATAAAAGGTAGAAAACGGATAGCACAGTAGATATAAATCCACTAGCTACCCCAAAGTATAGAAACAATAACTTTTTTCTTTTTTCCAACGTTAGGCAGTTGCATTATTGTTGTTAAAACCATTTGTGCAACTGAACAAAGTAAAATAAAAAACAAAATGAATTTAGCCTCTAGTTTTCTATTGCAAATCCTACCCATATTCCCACTGCTACCTCCTGGGCTTAGGGGCTCAGGTGATTGGGTAGTGGCAGAATGGTAGGAGGAACATAAAGTGGAAGACATTCTGCGATGGTGGCCACCACTTCTACCTCCTTCTGTATTCTCAAGGGGAAGGGAAAATAAATAAGGACTTTTATCTGCTACAATTTCAAGAGGTGGGCATAGGGACTCTGGTGATTGGGAACCAGTAGAATGGTAGGAGGATGCAGGAGAGGAAGACATTCTGCTAAGCTGAGTCTTTTGAGTTAATGGAGAATGGGGAGTCCTAGAGTTTCTTGGGGGATTTATATATAGGATGGAAGTAACAAAGAAAAGGGGCTGATAAAAAATAAAAAAAAAGATAGAAAACAAAAGGTAACGGATGTGAGGGCTGATAAAAACATAAGGATAATCTTTGTTGGTTTATATTCCTCACACTTAACTTGCACTTCAAAGGAAGGGCTTGGGGCCAATAGAGGAATGGTCAAACCATAGATCAAAGCAAGTAACCTAATCCAAGAATCACTTGACAAAAATTTGCAGAAAAACTAGAATAGTACGACTCAGAGAGAGAGAAACAAGAGAAGGGTATGCTAGTTTCCATGGCTCAAGGGAAAAGGAAACCTTAACAGCAGAGGCAAATGCAGTGGACCTTTTTTTCTCAGTGTAGGGTTTTAGATAAAACCTTGAAAAGCCCAAGATAAAAAATTGTCCTCTCTTTTGTCTATACAACATTAAAATTTTAAAGTGGAAAGCCATTCTCGCCTCTAGCTCTGCCTGTACATAACTATGTGCAGGTGTGCTATGTGCAAGGAGCCAAATGAGGGAAAGTCGCAAAGCGACAAAAATTGAGTTATAATTAGATAAATCTCCCAATTACAATTTTCATGGCTACAGAGATTTTATACCCTAAATTGTGAAACAAAATGTGATCTGTGAGCAGCTCACCACTGGCATCTTTTATTCTACCCAGAGCTCAATATCCCAACAATCCAAATTGCTAGAATTTCCATAATTAGGGCATTTATAAGTGGACTGAATATAATTGGATCAATATTTATGAAAAGTTGTATCATATAATTTACATTGTATGCAATACAACTCTCTAATACATATGGTTCACGTAGATTCGATCAATATTAAAATTTTTGAAATTACTATTCTTGTCCTTAGCAAAGTATAGTAAATATATCACATAGTTGTAATGTTTGAATTAGAACCTAATTGACCTTTTCCACGTGCTTGTGTATTAAATATAAGGATTATTTGTATTATTGAACTAACTATAATAGCTGAGAAAAAGAAATAGGCCGCTAGTTCCCTATTTCTAGTCCCACCCACAGTTCCTACATCCATGAGCGGGTGCAAGATTCACTACAACAAAAATAGTATGTTGCAACGTTTTTAAATTGACGTTTTTTGTAAATGTCGTTTAAAAGTAATGAGAGTGAATTATTATAACATTTTAGGTGCATATTGTTATAGTTGAGTGTTACGCGATATTTTTAACATCTTTTTTTTTTTTAAATAAAACCACCCATGAGTTGGTGGAGGGTTAGGCAGACCCCTACCAGTTTATTAATAACAAGAAAAAGGATACAAGCAATTAACCAAGATCAACTGCGATTTGAGACCTAATATAGGGTATCTGATCTCTATCACCTACACAAATTGCACACAACATGTTTGGCAGGCTAGAGAAGATGTGAAAAAGAGTGGGTGATGTAGGAGAACAGGCCAACTTTGCCAGAAAGTCTGCTGCTTGATTACCCTAGCGAAGAACATGAGAAATGTTGTAAAAGTGTAACTGCCTTAACTGCCAGCGAATGTGTCTCAATAAGCCATCAAATTGATGAAGTGGACCAGGTTCTGGATCCAATAAAGCTGATGTAAGTAGCTGAGAGTCAGTTTGAATCTACAAAGAATGCATAGACTGCAACCTGGCTAATTTTAGACCTTCCAATAATGCCACCACTTCCGCTTCTAGAGGGTTTGCTGTATCAATTTACTTGCAGGAAGTAGCTATAAAATGTCCAGAGCCATTTCGAAGCATCGCTCCTACACCTGCAATTGAATCACTTACCAAACCATCCACATTTAAGATGTAATCCCCAGGAGAACCTCATTTCTAGTAGACTAGCACAACCCACCACATAGCAACCAGTTGCACAAAAGCACGTCTAGTCAAGGAAACAAAACAATCTATTTTATACAATAGACTAGATAAGGAGACATCCGATTCACCATATAAACTACTATTCCGACTCCTCCAAGTCTGCCATAAATAAGCAGCCAAATAAAGACGGTTCGAGCTAGCATCCATTGAACGCTAGAAAACCATTATATAACCTCCACAAGAAAAGTTTAACCTTGTTTTTAATTTGGAGCTTCTAGATAAAAGATAATTGATGATTGATAACTTATCTGTAGCGGACATAATCCTAAGCAGAAGAAAAAGTGAATCTACCCAAAAAAGTTAGTTGCCAAAGCATACAATCTGTCTCCTCTTCTAAAAAAATGGGTCTAGTTTTCAGAACTTGGTATAGAGAGCTAGAGTCCGAAATTCCAACCAGCAGGCGAATATCCCAAAAACCATTTTTAAGACAATCCCAAACTAGCAAATTCTCATTTGCGACTTGATTGTTTAACTGTGAGAGTCGCGTAGTTCCAACCCAATTATCATACGAGAATGAAGATGTGCCAGATTTAACAGAGAAGATAATTTTTGATTCTTCCAATTCTTGTGCTTGCAAAAGGCGCCTCCAAGGAGAGGAGATCCCTTGTGATAGTGGAATCTGAGAAGGGTGAAAACCCCTTGGATTATACTTTCCCTACAAAAACTTTGCCCACAGGGAATTTTGTTCTCTAAATCTCCACTATTGCTTCATAAAGTAAGCCACGCTAATATCCTCCAAGATTTTTAAGTTTAAGCCATTTTCTGAAAATGAAAAACACAACTTCCTCCAACACCTCCAGTGCCTCCAAGGACTAAACTCTGAGGAGCCCCAAAAGAAACCAGCCATATGTCGTTCAGAATCATCTAGAATAACCGGAGGCGGACTTATAACATGTAATAAATGGAGAGGCAATGACATTAAACTGACCTTATTAATTGGAGCCTACCTGCTTCAGATAATAGTCAAAATTGCCACAATTGTGTTTTCCCCTTCAATTTATTCAGGAGAGGTTGAAAATGTACTCGCTTCTTCCTGCCCTTGAACAATGGACACCCAAGATACATAAAGGGTTGATCTCATCTAACAAACCCCAAAAACCTGTGTATGAAATCACTCTTATTGGCAAGGCTTTCCTTGATATAATAAAAGAACTTTTCTAAACATTCACTAGCTGTCCAAAGAAATGCTAGTAATCCTAAAGAACTCCCTTTATAACATTTAGTGCTTTTTGGATCCTCTGGTAAAAATTAGCACATCATCAACAAATCTTAAATGAGAAATATTAAAGCATGAACGAGGCACCTTAAAGGGATACAAAGCCCTTGCTCCATCCGCTTGTTTAGACCATGAGAAAGTAATTCTCGAGAGATAATAAATAAAGCTAGGGATAGCGAATCTCCTTATCTCAAACCTCGAGTTGACTTAAAATATCCACAAGCTTCACCATTAACTAATACTGAAAACCAGCAGTTCTAGAGTTGGCTAAAGCCAAACCTCTTCATCACCTCCAATAAAGAAGACCATGAAACCCTATCGAAGGCCTTAGTTATGTCCAATTTAAGAGCCAAGTTATGACCTTCAGTTTTAATGTTAAGCGAGTGCAGTAGCTTATAAGATAACAAGACATTATCAGAAATAAGTCTCCCCTTAACAAACCTAGTTTGATTCAAGAAAATATTCTTGGGAAGCAATGTCCCCATTCTAGTAGCCAAAACTTTCGTAAGAATTTTGTTACAATAATTACACAAACTTATCGGCTTGAACTGAGCAAAAATTTATGGAGACTGTACCTTTGGGATAAGCACCAATGCAGTAGAAGTAAAGCCCTTAGGAAGAGGGAAACCTGAGAAGAAACTTCGAATAGCCTGTAGCACATCAAGTGTAACAATATCCTAACAAGAAGTGAAGAATACCCCAGAAAAACCATTTGGGCCTGAAGCACTGTCAATACCCAGTACAAACACCGCCTCTTTGACTTCAGACAATGTGGGAAACCTAGAAAGAAACTGATTCTCAGAATCTTCTATTAACCGAGGTATGTAGTCATACATCCAACCACTCCGAGATAGAGATAAACTAGGTTAATCATCAGCAATCAAGGACTGATAAAATTCTATAGCATAGGATTTTATCTCCGATTGAGTATAAAGAGAAGCACCCGTCGGACCCTCTATAGAAATGATACATGGTCTTTGATATTTTTACTTTACAATATCTATGAAAGAATTCTGTGCCGGTTTCTCCCTCTCAAATCCGCCTTAAATGAGACTTCTCCTTCCAGAAATCTTCTTCACACTTTAAATAAAAAGCCAATTTTGCTTTTTCCAGATTCAGTTGAGCAAGCAAATAAGCCTCTCCTCGTGCAGCTTCATAAGCAAATTGTGCTAAGACCTTATCCTCAACTTGCTGAACTCAATCGAAGATGTAACCAAACGAGTCCTTATTCCATTGTCTTAGCGCACATTTCACAGCTTTCAATTTCCCCAATAAGATATCCATCCTATTACCAAAACATGGAGTTTGTCAGGCAACATGAACCACCTCTATAAAACCTGAGTGACACACCCACATTTTTTGAAATCTAAATGGCCTATTTGAAGCTTGAGGTGGAAGTAATTCAACAGTGAGAAAAATAGGTGAATGGTTTGAACCCACACAACTCAGATGATGCAATTTAGAGGAATAGAAAGCATAATCCCAAGTATTATTCAAAAGAATTCTGTCCGACCTCTTGAAACATAGTTGAACCCCCTCTCTTGCCCAGGTAAATTTGCTACCAGAGAAAGGAGGATGTTTGAGAGCTCACTGATCAATAAAATTGTTAAAATCTTCCATATCACCTAAGCTAGGCTCAAACGACCCCAAGTACTCAGATGCTTTTGAGATAACATTAAAATCCTTTCCTATGAGCCAAGCCCCTGTTAGGTTGGACAAAAAATTTACCAGAGAGTCCCACAGGTCCTGTTTCCCTAATCTGGAACACAAAGCATAGGCAAACGTACAGAATACTGATCCACCCCATCAATCTGCACTGAAATTATAACATATTGAGAGGTATCTTGTATCAATTGGACATCCACAAAATCCTTCCACATTACCCAAATCTTACCAGTGACATTTGAAAAACCCTATTGGAAACCTAGCTTCCTTACATAAGCTGTCAACTGAGAGGAGTCTACCATGGGCTCAATAACAACTATAAGATTTAACTGATTTTCCTTGATAGTTTTCTTCAATCTCCATCAACTTAAGTTATTTGCCAGACCCCTACTATTCTATATGAGAAAATTCATCCTTAGTTTTTGTTTTAGAGATAGCGACTAGGAATCCTTACCCATTAAGCAGGTACATGTCTCAAAGAGGCAGCCGGGGCCTTCTTCTCAAACATTTTTTTAATGTTCTTTGCCTTCTCCACTCCCTTCCCATACAAAAATTGAATGAAATCCTCTCGTATTAAAGGACATTCTGTGTCTGAATGACATGCCCTAGACAAGCCTACCCTTTGAGAATCGCACTGTTGTGTCTCCTGCATAGGCTCCATAAGGACTCAAGATATCTGACTGTATATTAATAGGAGACTGACTTATGTCTCCTACTTTATACGAGATTGAAGGCTCCAATCGAGTGGTAAGAAAGTCCGTTGCAGTCTCGGAAGCACCTGGTACAACTTCATCCGCAGATGATTGGTTGCTCCTCTCTGTCATAGTAGGCTAATTTTGCAGCATCAACCACATTCTCCGCTTCAGACCCTATCATATTATCTTTGCTTTTATCCACAAACCACACCCCTTGGTCGGGGCTCCTCGGATTTCCATCTGCACCTTTGGAAGACGAAGGCCTAATGTCTCTACATTCTATCGGTTGAACAGAATTGGTCGGGTAGTCTATGGCTTTGGATGGCATGTTTTGGAGGGTTGATGGTGAAGCTGCTTGAATAGAACCTACTGGCGCCGGGTTGAATTTTTGTAGCTGGAGCACTGCTGAATCCCCGGGTGCTTCTACAGACAGTTTCTTTAGAGTCCATCTAGTCATAAGAGGCTTTGCAGGTTTAGAAATTACCTGTTGCTAAGGCGAAGCATGAGTGTCAACAACTTGAGAAGCAAACTGCTTGCAAGCGCTATCTGAGTGCCCCAATCTATGACAAATAGAACAGAAGTCAGGCACTTCCTCTACAGAGACTGCCTGATAAAACCATTGTTCTCCAGATGCAATCCATATCCTTTTGGACATAGGCTTCATTAGATCTACGGAATTTCCGTTAAATGGGGTCGTTTTGGGGGGATTTTACGACAGTGCGGTGAGGTTGCATTTCCATAATGCGACCTTATTTAATAAGGTCGCATTATGGAAATGCGACCACATTCGCCCTTGCTCCATGCGAGCATTGATATAAAGCTAACTGAGGTCGCATTTTCTAAATGCGACCTCAGTTAGATCGCATTAGCATAATGCGACCTGTAGGTCGCATTACTTCTCCCCCTGCCTCGACGCGATTTTCATTTCTGCGTCTTATTCCTTGGCTTTCTTCCCTGCGTTCTTCTGCGACCTGCCATCTCCATTTGCGCCAGTGATCAGTGACTTTATTCCGGCAGTGGGCTTCCTCTTCAGTGACGGGCATTGCATTTTATCCCATTTTGGTATATTTATTTGTTCTTTCTCCATTTGATTTCTGATGTTTTATTTCTCCATTTGATTCAGTAATCTGATTCTCTTACTTCAATGACATCCTTGCTCGACGTGGTCACCTTAGAAAATGCTTTTAAAAATTCCCTTGCTCATACTATGCATGAGGATTATAAATGATGAATGCATATGCAAAACAGCTGTTTTCTGGATGCTTCTTTGTGGGGACATGATAGTTATTTTTTTTCTAGTTTTACAAATTCTGTGAAGGGAGTTAGCGAAGTGGGGCTTTGAAGACAAATCTTTATGCTCTGTAATTTGATGTTTATACACTATTCTGATGTTAAATTGCTAACTCAACCTTGGTTTTGACTTTGGGAACTATGGTTATGTTGATAAGTTGATGGAGATTTATGCTTGTGATGTGGAACAATGTTTACTAATAGAAAGTATAAAGCCAGATACATGGTATGAGTTGTAATAACATGTTTTCATTCATAAGTAATTGAAAATTCTGATTAAGAGATTTCTTTTGAATAATTCTACTTGATCATCTGGTGGGGCAACATGCTTGCTCCATATGTCTTGCCGTTCAATTCCTGTCACTAGTATGTGAAGTTACAATCATTTCGAGTGAGTTTATAATAACACCATATTTATCTTAAGATGAATTTTGGAGTCAACCGATAAAGTTGGAGTGAGTTTCACCTTTGGTAAAGCAGTTTGCACTTATAAAAAATCTATTAACTTGAGATTTCACTAGAACTGTATGGGGCCCAAAGAAACCAATTTGTGCTGATATAACAAGAGGGAGTGGGTTTGTTTTTGTTTATGATGATATAACAATTTGTATTATGGACTTATTGTGTCTGATGCTGGAAGGACTAGGCATCCCGGGATTGGAAAACTGTAATTTCTATTCAGCAATATTATTCTGCTATTTACCCAAAAAATGAAAAAGTAAGAAGAGCTCTGGTATCCCATTGAATGCCTCACTCTCATTGTGAACTAATTTGGCTGTCATTCAAATACATGTTCTTTGCATATGGTGCTTCTGAAGAAGATGATGAATTGCATCTCTTTCTCGTAGTTTAGATTAAATCATGAAAAAGTTGAATTCATCTTCTTGAATAAAAAGCTAGTCGAATTGCTAATATCTTGAGTGTTGCAAAATAGAATTCTCTAGTATATATCTAATGCTATAGTTTGCTAGTGATTTTGATAGAAATCAAATGCATACTCATTTAACTTTGTTCCTTGAAGTTTTGGGATAATTTGAGTAGTGTGGAAATGTTCGAATGTATGCCCATTAGGTAGCTTGTATATATGGTCAATGTATTACGTTAATTGTTTCAATTTACTCTAAATAGGTAGGATGGATCACATGCACGTGGATATCCACCCCGGCCCTCTTGTAGGTGGTTTATTATCTCTCCAGCCTAGTCACCGTTCTTCATTGGTATGGTCTGGCGATCAGCGTACTTGTGAGACTCCACTGGTATTTAGACGATACGATTCTGCATTTTGGGAGCACACTCCACTTTCAGGCAGAGTCATGGATTTAGTGGATATTGCTAGATTTGGGGGAGTTAGACGATCTGGGCATATACTGGTAGATCATGCCCTTATTACTGCATTAGTAGAGCGATGGCGGTAGGAGACTCATACATTCCATTTACCAGTAGGAGAGGCTGCTGTTACATTGGAGGATGTATCACTTTTATGCGGCCTTAGAGTAGATGGAGATCCAGTCGTAGGAGCACCTTTTCACTATTCAAAATCCAATTGGATTGATCTTTGTGATAGATTACTAGGTATTAGACCACGAGTAGAGCACATTCGGGGGAATAGGATTAGGAAGGCTCCTATTGAGGAGCACTTGCAGATTCCTCTGGTAGATGACGATACTGATGACGTCATATAGTAGCGTGCTCGTTGTCTTATATTCTTGTTAATCGGGGGGTTATTATTTTCTGATAAGTCTGGGAATTTATTACACTTGAGATATCTGCCTATTATAGAGGATTTGGATGCATGTGGCACCTTGAGTTGGGGTAGTGCAGTCTTAGCAAACCTTTACAGATGTTTGTGCCAGGCTGCTATTGGGTCCGCCCAGGAGATTTGTGGCCCAATGGTCTTACTTCAGGTAAGTTTGAATTTGGTCCATTCTTTATTTTAAATATTCTTGATAATATATGTAATATTCCTAATACCTTTTTGTAAATGCGATGTAGCTATGGGCCTGGGAACGTATTCGCGTTATGCGACCGGAGCGGGGTAGACCCCGCAACGAGCTACCACCGCTTGCACCATACGGAGCTCGGTGGGACGTAGGTTTACACCTCTATCGCACATCCACGCATGTTTTGGTGTCATATCGTTCCCAGCTTGATGCCCTATCCGATAATGATGTGAGAATACAACTTTTATATATGCATACTTTATTTGTAACTCCATGTATATGTACGCAAACCTTATATCTATTGTGTGTGTTGTAGTTTATTTAGCAACCATATCAGCTGGACTTGGTGAGCATCCTCCCCCCCCATATTTGGACGGAGCCCATATTTGGAGGTCACGCACAACGCTTATTAGTTGGGAGGTCGTCGAGCTATACTTTTCGGACCACGTCATACGTCAGTTTGGTATGCTGCAGCCTATACCGGTAGACTGCGATACACGAATTGACCTCCATGATATTGATAGACAGAGCAATCCTACACGAGATTATGCGACCTCCATGACCTTGTCGCTATATCTTCCCAAATCTGCGGCCATTTCACAAAAAGCTTGTGTCTCCATTGCCGACGCCTTCAATTTCTCAGTAGGCAATCTGCGCGAACGTTGAAAGAGTTGCTGCCATTTTACTAATTTGAGTAAAAAGGTAACTTCATCCATCCACATAAACTTATTTTCTTTGCTTTTTTCCTCCAATGTGCTTCATCATTATTTTTTATTTTTAAATTGCTGTGAAACTTCATCCCTCCACATCATATTGCTTGCACTTATACTGTCATGTATCTTGTAATTTCAGATCGTGCGGATTTGGTAATCATGAATGTTTTGGAACCACCTATTGTGCTATGCTTTTTTTGGGATTGTCAAATATAACGCGATTATCGAGGGTCAATATGGTTCGATGGAGCGATTAAAAAAACTTGCATTCTCCGACGTCGGATATCATACTTGGAACTAGTAGATAAGGTTCGTACATATCTCGGTTTGGGAGGGCGAAATGTGACAATCAAGATTACGCTAGGACATCCATTTCTTTATGGATTTGATCAACAGTATGCTGCAAATGAGTTAAGCGATGACGATGATATGGAGGTTTTGTGGATGCTTTCGTATGAATTTAAATCCCAAAGTATCCAACTGCATTTGAGCTATTCCGAGGTGACTTCCCAACGCCCGAGTCATTTATGTGATGCATCCCCAGCAACAGGTTCATTCATGGCAATGTTGAATCAAGTGATGGGGTTAGGTACTCCGATTCAAGGGTAACACCATTCATTTTCTCAACTCCCTATTGGCATTGGAGGTGACACCTTTAACTACATGCAACCCTAAGCATTTTACCAACAAATGGGAGATACAAGAGCTGCCGTAAATATGTTTGGAGCTGAACACATTATTTCAACTGGTAGTAATACTGGGACAGTTAATGTTGGGACCACAACTGGAGTCGATGCATGCAACCTGGTCAACCGAGAATATCTTTCGGGTTCGGCACGCCCTCCAGATCCTAGTACATATCAGAAGGAATGGGTACATCGTAACACCACCACTCTATCACATGGTCGAGTGTCTCGCCCACAAATGGTCAGTGTTGTAGCGAATGTTGATTCAACGGTGCATACATCTGATAGTGAGGGTTTCACAGGCTCCGAGGGGCCAATGAATTGGAGTGATAGATATGATAGCGAAAAAGATGACATTCAGGCCAACAATCCAAGCATTCCCTTCGAAGATGATGTGGGTGACGTGGCGGGACCTTCTAATGTGGCTAGACCTTCCAACACCACATGGAAACATATAAGATTTCCAATATTTAAGGATACAGGGTCTGGTGCATGTGCTAATGAATCGCTTCAGAGACACTCTATTGATATCACGAGAAGTTGGTCCGACACTGATATCAATTTGCAACTAAACATGAGGTTTCAGAATAAGAAAGAGGTTATATATGCAGTGAGGAAGTGGTCTATTCAAGTAGGACGGGAATTTAGGGTCTTCGAGAGTAAGAAGGACTGTTGGTATGCTAAGTGTAAGTATGCGAGTGCTGGCAATCCTTGCTCTTGGCATATTCGTATTATACATAAAAAGACCCATGGATAATGGCATATAACAGTTTTGAACAAGGAACACACATGTGTCATTACAGTTGTGAATAATGTGCATAGAAACATAGATCATCGAGTTATAGCACGTAATGTGACATATTTTGTTTTAAATGACCCTGAATGCCATGTGAGCGATGTTATTGCTGAAGTTCAGAAACTATGGAGGACGGGTTGTTCTTATAAGAAAGTATGGGAAGCCTGGAAAGTAGCTATGGAACTTGTATACGGTGATTGGTCCTCCACTTGGATTGCACTACCAAAATACATGCTTGCCTTGCAACATTCTAATCCTGGGACCATTAGGAAATGGAGACATCATTGGACTAGTGTGGGTGATTTGAAAGCTTTTGGTTTCCTTTTCTGGGCTTTCAAACCTTCAATTGTTAGCTTCAAATATTGTCGACCAGTGGTATCTATTGATGGAACTCATTTAAGGGGACTTTATCGAGGCAAATTGTTGGTTGCGTCAACTTGGGATGCAAACAGTCACCTCTTCCCTCTTGCATTTGCCATCGTGGATGACGAGTCATTGGAGAGTTGGAGCTGGTTCTTAAAGCTACTACGTCAACATGTCATTATGGAAAGACATATATATCTGATTTCAGATAGACATAAAGGTATAATTAATGCTGTACGACATATGACTGAATGGGAAGAACCTTTAGCTGTCCATCGATATTGCCTCGGGCACATTAAGGGAAATTTTCATGCTAAATTTAAGGACACAAATTTGACAAATTTGATGTATGCTGCAAGTTTGGAGAGTAAAAGGACAAAATGTCAAGCATACTTAGTTGAAATTAGGATTCGAAAAGAAGATGCATTTAAATATTTAATGGACATAGGTTTAGAGAAATGGACTTTATCATATGATGAAGGGCATAGATATGGTTCAATGACTACTAGTTTATCTGAATGCATGAACAGTGTGCTGAAGAAAGAGAGATCTCTCCCGCTGAAAGTTTTGGTCGAAACAACTTTTCATAAGTTAGTTAAGTATTTCAATGAACACAGAGATGAGGCATCTAATTTGAGACACCCATTGCCATCTGAAATATGGACGTTGTATTCTTATTTTGAGGACAAATCTAGAGGGCATGTTGTGACTGAATTTAATGCACAAGCCGGCATATATGGGATCAAATCGTCTGTCCAACAAGGGGGTAGAAGTCTAAATGTTTACAGTGTCAATTTGATGGAGAGATCATGCAGCTACCAAAAGTGGAGCATATATGAAATACCTTGTTCGCATGGGTTTGCAGCATGTCGTCACAGAGGTTGGAACCCTATTGAATTTGTTTTGGAGTTCTATACCAGCCGGAATTATGAGTTGACATATGAGGGTCAGTTTTTCCCTATGGCAGATGAACAATATTGGAGGCCTTCTACTTTTACGCTTGCACTTGTGGACGAAATGATGAGGAATGAAGTTCCTGGCCGTCCGCGAACATCAAGGATACCTTCTGATATGGATTATCGAACGCCCAACTCTCCTCCAAGATGCAGCAACTGTCATAGGAGTGGACATACTAGGAGAAATTGTAATAATAATACTTTTACTATTTCGAGAGATTAGGCCACTTCTTCAAATGTTCCTTTGTAATATATTTTATCGAACTGCTTTATTTGTAATGTATTTTAAGAATCATTTCTAAATAGTACTTGTGATGTTGTAATTTATATTTTGAAATGTTTCCGCACTTTACATATATTTTTTTTATATGGAAATCGAATATGTTCAGTCAATAGAGGCTTTGGTTGCGAAAGTTTTTAAGTAGGATGACAACAATGTTATATTTGATAAACAGGGGCACTAGATCGCATTACAATAATGCGATTTTGGTCGCATTATTGTAATGCGACCACAAGTCTTCAAGCGCTCCGTCATTGCTTAAGTGTTTGGGAGCAAGGGCGAATGTAGTCACATTTCCATAATGCAACCTTATTAAATAAGGTCGCATTATGGAAATGCGACCTCACTACATACAGAATTCTCCATCTAGTCGCCCCACTGTCATAAAATCCCCCCAAAACGACCCCATTTAATGGAAATTCCGTTAGATCTATCTCAACACAGATAAGAGCAACACTCGGTCTGGACAAAGTAGCTGTCACATCATCCAATTTTAAAGGCCAGCCAAAAGCAGATGCAATAAAAAAAAGTGTCGATTTGGAGAAGAATTGCATAGGTAGGTTATGAAAAGAAACCCATAATGGGACAACTGATGGATCTTCCACAGCTCGAAATTCTGGCGTCCATTTAACCACTCTCATTAGAAAACCCAGCAAATACTAATGCTTCTTTAGCCACAATTTTCGGAAATCTTATTCTAGTATTGGACGTAGCAAAACATGTTTTTGATCCAATAACCCCCTTGATACTGCACCCTTAAGGCCAAAAGTCTGAATCTCCTTTCGTATTACATCCAGTGCAGGTTGCCCCATGGGAAATTTCTCAACTAGTGCATAGTAAAACGGTTCTGATAAAACATCAATCTCAGACTTCGAGAAGAAAACAGCCGGTTCCCCTTTGAACGAGGACAAAGGTTTGATATGATGTTCTTCTTGTTCAGAGGATAAGGAGGTAGAGAAAAGGGAGGCAAAAGATCTCCTTCCCTAAGCAGAGCAAACTAGACCAGGATTTGTTAGGTCCGGAGGCGGAGCCGCCATATGGGCGAAAGAGATCACACTTCTCACAAAGTAGGAGTTACTTAGGGTTTCCCGGAAAAGTTGGAGCTTCTTATAAAGGTGAGATGGTAATTTGTTTGTTTTTTTTAACATCTATAATATATGTTAGAATAATATTATATCCTTTCAATATTTTTATATAATTTAGTGATATTGGTTATAAATATTATTGAAACATTACTTTTCGTAATTCTTATACCAACAATTATAAAAAAAAATATTGTAATCACACGTTTATTAAAAAACATAGATATAAGAATGTTTGTAGCAACATTTCGTGTCGACATATTCCCAAATGTCATACAAAAATGAATAAAAGTAAATTCTGAAATGTTGGAATATTTGGATTTTGAGTTACATTTTAGCTTAATGCTTATAAAGATTAAATTTAAATTCCAAAAAATTTAAATAAAATGGAAGAACGTGATTATTTAACCTTGAAAATCAACTTTGAAATTGTGAAGCCACACTAAAACTATGAATTTTGGTATAGAAAATTACACACTTGAAAAATTAATGCATAAATGCGAATTAAAGGTTTGGATAGGGATAATTTTTGAAAGAAAATAACGAATAATTCTTTATTTAGAAAATAAAAATAACAAATAATTAGATAAACCTCCTAATTCCAATTTCCATGCCTGTAGAGATTTTATAACCTGAATTGTGAAACAAAATATGATCCCTGAGTAGATCACCGCTAGCATCTTTGTTCTGCCTCGAGCTCAATATCCAAATTGCTATTGTTGTCCCACTACTACAAAAATCTTTTCTAAATACACTTTTTTTACATCATTAATTAAAAGTGTCGCTATAATAATGGCATTTCTGACATTTAGAATAAAATGTCACCAAATATAAAATATAGCATCATTTTTAATTAAAGTATTGGCATTTTATATCTTTTCCCGAAGTTAATGGAAATGCATCGTAATATTAAAAAAAAAAAAATCTTTTTTTGGCTACACTTCCATTACGTCATTAATTAAAAGAATCCTTATAATAATGACATTCCCGACGTTTAGAGTAAAATGTCACCAAATAAAAAACATAACGTCATTTTTTAATTAAAGTGTCAGCAGTTTATATATTTTTCCCGACGTTAATGAAAAAGTGTCATAATACCTACATTTTTTTACGTCATTAATTAAAAGCGTCTCTATAATAATGATTTTCCCGACATTTAGAATAAAATGTTGCCAAGTTAAAAATATCGCGTCATTTTTAAATTTAAGTGTCAACATGTTATATATTTTTTCCGACATTAATAAAAATGCGTCGTAATATTAAAATAATTTCTGACACATTTTAAAAAATAATATTTAAT
Organism: Voacanga thouarsii; assembly: GCA_026120185.1. Taxonomy (NCBI): domain Eukaryota; kingdom Viridiplantae; phylum Streptophyta; class Magnoliopsida; order Gentianales; family Apocynaceae; genus Voacanga; species Voacanga thouarsii. Next base: position 3,009,338 of record JANUWF010002326.1, on the reverse strand, counting down.
TAAATAATATCAAATAACGATGACGTTTTTTTATATAAGTGTCAGTGTCATCTTATTTAAAATTACAGGGACACTTTAAAATTTATTGTGTAATTTCAAAAAGAATTTATTTACCGACATTATTTAAAAATATCTCTATAATAAAGATATTCCCAATGTTCAGAATAACATGTCAACAAATCAAAAATAACATGTCATTTTTTTAATTCAAGCGTCGGCATGTTATATATTTTTTCTGACATTAATGAAAATGTGTCGTAATATTAAAAAAAATTCTGACACTATTTAAAAAATAATATTTAATTAAATAATATCAAATATCGATAACGTTTTTTTATATAAGTGTCATCTTTTTCAAAATTATAAGAACACTTTAAAATTAATTATTCTTATTTAAAAGGGATTTTTTAGCCGACATTAATTAAAAACATCACCATAATATAAATATTCTCAACATTTAATATAAAATATTGAATAATTAACATTTTTTGCAACATAAAATAAAAGTGTTATATACCCTACATAGGAAAAAAACAATGTTGGAATATAATAATATTTTCTACATTTTTTTTTTTTTGAAAGAGTAACAATTTAGTAGTGTTTAAAATTTATAAAGTGTCTCATTTAAAATTTTAAGAATATTTTTAAAATAATTGTCTGAATTTTTTTAGAATCTACAATAACCATAAGTGTCCCCAAGATATTAAGTCAAAGAATATTCAGTTGAAGTTTTCGAAATATGGTTTTATTTGTTAACAAAATAGAATATAGAAGAGTAGAAGAGTTTCACATCTACTATAGAGGAAAACTCACTCCCCCTCTCACGCCTCAATTCAACACCGTCGACCCATCACTACTCCTTTCCACCGCCATCGCAGCTGCCGTAGAAGTAAAATCAGCGTCGGTACCACCACCATCACTACTGGAATCGCCAGGTGGTTGGCCCATCACTGTTGGGTGATGCCCAAGCATGCTACTGGAATTTGGTACTACAGTGGTGAATACGAAATCAGGTTATAGTCATTTTTCTTATTTGAGCTTTTTGTGTTTCTAATTATGTTAGATAATGTGCCGGTGACGAGAACATTCCAGTAGCACACCTCTGCTTTGTTTCTGTGTTTCTGATTTGAGCTTTCTTCTAATTTGAGCTTTCTGTGTTTGTGTGTTTCTGGGTTTCGGTGTTTCTGATTATGAAGTTAGAAGCTCATATCCACCATGCCTCTGCTTTCTTGCTCTTTTTTATAAATAAGAACAATCGCTTTGTTAATTTTGTAGATCATTTAGATCCCATAAATGTTTAATTTGTTGAATTGAGGGAGGCATTGGAATCTGTTACAGTGGAGCAGAAGTAGTTCAAGGTGCGTGAAACTCACCATCGCCATAGTAAGGCCCTTTGTCCTTTTCCATAAAATGGAGCACAACAATAATCTTTTCTATGTTTGTCTATCTTTGACATGTATTTTAGCTTGTTTCTTTGTAGTTGATATTAAATGAGTAGTCATAAAGCTAAGTAACTTAGTATTGGGAATATTAAGGCAGTTTGTAGTAACACTGGGTTTTGAATTCTCAAAAATCAGTAATAGCCTAATCAATTAGTGGATGCATATTGGGAATAAACATTAGTTAGTATTGGGAATAGATATGCAGACTGATGTTTAATGGTATGTGGAAATTGGGCCTTCGGATAAGACTTCAACAAATTTCTCTTTTTAGTTTTTCCAGAGGTTAATTAGTGGCAGACAATGGACTTCAGGAGAATGATAAAGTTTGCAATTGCTAATTTTTTAGTATTTTTTTGTGTCCCTTCTCTGCCAGTGCACGAACAAATAGCCGTACTCAAGTATGCTAAGTTTATTATAATCCTTGGGTAATAAGAGGAAGAAAGTTTTGCTGCTTTTGTTTCCTTTCTGTTCTTTAACTTTGATTGGCTATTTGGAGATAAAAATGAGATGTCACTTAAACTGACCTATCAAATTAACGATGTGAGGACTTATGAGATTAACTTAGATACGAGCTTGATAGAAAGATTACAAACTGCCTACCCATGATTGCATTGCCCATGATAGAAAGGATATGCTTGTAAACAAATTAATAAATTAAGGTGTGGAGATCACTCTCAGGTACCTACAAAATTGTCCCATGATTGCATTTTCTCAAAGGCAATGAAATTGGAGAAGACATCTTTGAACTCATATAAGATGTCATGTTGATGATTGCCTTCCCAAGGATACCGGGTCTAGATGAACCCTAGAGTTAAGAAGCAAATACTTCTTGGGTAAGTGCAAGCCTAAGTCTGGAGATACGCCTACCCAGAAAAGGCCAAAAACTTGAAATTCCATCAAAAAGAGTGCAGTAACCTTCTAGTTTTGAGGACCTCCACCATGCATGTCTTTTTTTAGAATTATTGAAAAGGAAAAAAGGGCATCCCTTGTGTATTTGTACTAGCAGGAAAAATTTTCACTACATTTCTATTAGCAAGGCTCTTTCTTGTCTTTCTGCTATCAGTTAGTATTAGCCATGGTCTTCTCTATTTGACAGTCAACTTTCAAACCACTGTATAATAGTTTTGGAAATGTTAAGATTATTTTTCAATGTCTTTATTGTATTCTATTTTTTTTGTGTGCAAACTAATGTTTTCAGTTAAATTTGTTCAATCTGAAGCAAAATGGCACAAATGTAGACTGAAACAAAATAGGGAGAAAAAAATTTAAGGGGTGTACCATAAATGGAGTCTTTGCCGCCATATGGGATGGCAGGGTAGCTTTTTGAAGATCTAATTACTGTGATTTTATTATTTGTTTATTGTTTACTTGCATCCCTTTGTTCTTTTATTTGAAGATTGGGCATAGAGGTTTGAGGTAAGTATACATCCATGCCCAGTCTTCAGATTCGGACAGCTGATGAGTTGGTTCAGATGATTGCTCATTTTTATTATAATGCAAAGAAACCTTCATGCATCAATGATGCAGCTTTATCTCCACCCATTTAAAATGATGGGACTGTCTTATCTGTACATAGTTCATTGTGAACTTTTTGCCTTTTTAAATCTTCTGAATATTGTTATATTGGACAGTTGCGAAAGTGTATGTTGATATGAATCCCCACGTGGTCCAGGTTGATTCTTGTTTCAGTTGAATTGTAAATGCATTTTAGGCTGAGGATCCCTTTGAACTTGTGGAACACAGAATTGCTGGTTTCAGCATGTTGCCTGTAGTCGGCTATAGTTATTCTGGGTTGAAATATTGAGAAATGACAAGCAAAGAAATTTAATATAATTTGACAGTTGGCACCTAAAAGTAATGAAAAATACTGCATACCTTGTTGAATGTGTTTTTGTAATTGCTCATTACACTCTGATCCTCTAATAATTTACAGGTGTGTATGGTTGTTAGCTGTGGAAAATTTAAGAAGGAATATCTGAAAGGAAAGCATAACATCAAAAACTACTTTGACCCATTTAGAAATGTCTACAGGCGATCTCTAGCCTTCTATACAGCTTAATATTGTGATGAGATTTGCAAGACTGATTTGTTGGGATATGTTTTCAATATTCTTTGTTTTATCTTAGGATGGCGTACAAAATTTTAAGTGAAGGCTTCTATAATAATAGCAAAAGACATTGACCTTAGTAGCATTGACAAATATTCTGGAACTCTTTGGGTTACAGTACCAAATTTGTCCAGAATACTTTCTAATCTTGCTTCATTTCGTAGGGGAATTCTTAGAAAATCTTCTTAAACTTTGGTTTTTTTTCTTATGTTGTTGATTCTTGTTTGCTGAGCTGCCGAATGCCTATATTGAATTTGATATGATCTTTTCAAGCTATACTTGTTTATTCACATCTTTTCAAACAGGCATAACCTTAGCATCTTTTTTTGTTCCCATGGCATTGTTTCTTACTCAAATTGAACAAGTGCTCATGGATGTCATTTCCACCACACTACTAAGAAAACGAAAATGGTCCTATATTATCTTTTCAAGGTGTAGACAAATAGTATCTTTTTTATGCTTGCACCAAAGGTACACTTAACTACTCCCTTCTTACCTTTTATTTTTTAAGTGTTTGATCCAGCAAGACAGTTGCTATTAGAGTAATGTAGTAGAATATAGTAGGGATCATTGTGAATATGATGCTGTTGGATCGATCAATTAATGGATATAATTATTGACTCCAGTAATTGCAATTAGACTAAGAATGCAGTTACGTTCTTTTAGTGGAGTGGAACGTAATTAATAAATTTTTTTTATTGATAAAATAATTTATTGGAGCTTAGTCTAATTGTATCCGGTCAGGTCCCTTCAGTGGCTCCTAATTATGGGACAATAATAAATTATAATTTATTTATAAATTATTAACAAAAATTGTTGGAAACCAAAAATCGTATTTGAGATGGAATAGAATAAGTGGAAATAGTTGTACCCAACTATACTTTTCTTATTTTATCAGGATTCGTATTTTAAGGTAGAGTCTAATATACACATTGGGATATAACTCTATTTTCGATATACGTAAGAAACATCATTGTTGTTCTCTGAGTTTTTTCTTTCAATTTTTGTGTGAGTCCACCCTCAACAAAGAGAGAAACAAAATACGATTAGCAATTTTCTAGTCCAAGGAGATTACATTAAAGAAGGTTTGGGGGTCTGAAGTTTTACCAGAAGGCCAAAGACTTCAAGAATCGTATTGCTGGAGACGATATCTACAATGGTATGATCCGCTTTCATGTATTCTCAATATTTTGGTTGACATATAAGCATGTCGATCCTATTGACTAACAGATGCATGATCTTTCCATTTCAGCACCAAATCACTAGAATTTCATAAAACACCTTAAAATAAAAGTCTCATTTTCCTATTTTCAAGTAGCTGACCATCTCCCTTTCTGTTTCAAACATTTTCTTCTCTAAAATTCCCTCAAGAAACAGCCAACTCCCAAAGTGTACAAAGATTGTCGGCAGCCTTACTCAAGAGGAAGCCCACTTCTTTTTCTCTTCTTTTTAGGGCAGAGCCTACCGTTTCTATCTATCATTGCATTTTTTTTTTCATTCTCCACTTGGGAATTTTAGTTCTTGACTCCTTAAGAACAAAGTATACTTGTTAGACTTTAGAGTTTTTGAGGTAAATCTTTTAAATGTTTACCATTGTCATCTTTATTTGATGTGTAGGGCTATTGGACTTTCCATCAACTTGCAAAAATATGAAGACTTATTATTATTATTATTATTATTATTATTATTATTATTATTATTATTATTATTATTATTATTATTATTATTATTATTATTATTATTATTATTATTATTATTATTATTATTATTTTTGTTTACCAATGAAATTGAACATTTATATTTAGCTTGATTTATATTGTAGTTAGACATTTGGTAAAATGCTTTTGAGTATGAGTATTTAAATTTTGTTCTAATTTATACAATTTATTTCAATAAATATTATTCATTTTGTTTCAAAACTATGATTGCTTTACAACTTTCTATTGTACAATGTAAAAAGAAACATTTCTTATGAGATTTTAAATTGGAAAAAAAATTCAAATAATAAAATATAATAATTTTCAACTTTGGGATGCTTAAAATAAAGTGAGGCCAAAATTGGGACACTATGATTGATTGCGTGGCAAAAAAAGGGACGAAATTATATTTATGTGTCGCTAATTTTTGGAACATTTATAGAATAAAGTACGCCAATTTCAAAATGCTATAAACAGAAAATGGAGCCAAAAAAGCAAAGAGAATCAGAATTTTGTGTCAATAATTTTGGGACACTTTTAAAAAAATGTCGTTATGTTAACGACATTAGAGAATTTAAGCATAGTAAATTTATAGACGCTTATAAGCAAAGTGTGGGTAAATTTAGAGACGTTTATAGGAAAAGTGTAGGTAAATTTAGAGACGCTAATAGGAAAAGCGACGATAAATGTAGAGACGCTTACAGGAGAAGCGTCGGTAAATTTAGAGACGATTATGAGAAAAGCGTCGATAACTTAATTTACCGACGCAAAATCTTGCGTACTAAAATTCTTTAAAGATACAACTTTTAGCAACGCATGCGGGAACACTTATAAAAGTGTCGGTAAACAATTTCACGACACAAATTAGTGTCTTAAAACAAATTAATTAGCGTCCCTAAATGCTTAGATTGTTGTAGTGCCCTTAGCAAAGTCCCGATAGCAATTTTGAAGCTAGTTGTTCTTTTGGTAAACAAACAAATAAAATACCTCCTAAATTGTTTTAGGGTTGACTTGTTTTTGTAATTTTTTAAAAATTTATTATTTTAAAATTTTTAGGAAGAAATAAATTTAATATAACAATAATATTAATAATTTTATTATTTATTTCAACTAACTTCCATTATTGATAATTTATGTTATAACATTAAATGTAATTTTAATCAAGTACACATTTAATTTTTTTTATAAAAAAAATAACAAAGATCCATGTAAATCCCATTAACAAATATCCATCGTCTCTTGGAGACTTTAATTTTAAAGTCAATATTCTGTTTGAGTCAATTATTTATATTGGACTCTAAAATAAATTTAAATAATATGAAAATAAATAATAATTTATAGGTAAGAGACATAATAAATTTAATTAAAATTTACGATATGCATTTGAAAGTACGTATTTATTGTCCATCGTAAAATATTCATGTTTCAAAAATGTAATGCCAAACTAAATATAGAATTAGCGTTTGACATTCAAGCAAGATAATGGTATCCATGTGATCTGGCACACAGGGCTAAAGTTAAAGTTTGAACAAAGAAATTTAAAATTTTAAAAATTTGAAGTGGCTAGGAAGATTAAATTATGAGATCTATAAAAATTGAATGTGAAGATTGAATTTATTATAATTTATTTTTACACTATTTTTATTATGATTTAGATTAAATTATAAGAAATAAAAATTATTATAATTAGATAAAAATCTAATATATTCAAATTATAGAATTGCACAATTGTAGTGGACCTTTCCCCAACTCTGGCGCCATGTCCAGGCTACATGGGAGCGGAGCCTTAGCCACCAGTCATCCTGCTTGATGCACCAAGGTCCTCACACTCATCTGGCTCCTTCATACCATAGACTATCCCACCACTTCATAGGAATTCTGTTGAACCCACCAACACAAAAACAACAGTCCCTGAACGAACTTGAGCAAATATTGTTAAAGGAAACAGTGATCAGAGTAATGGAATAAGACTACACCACATTCCTCGAATAGGAGAATTCATTGACATTGATGAAACAGACTTCAAATATGTGGAGCTCAAATTAGGATACTGCCTAATAGAAATGTTTGCGGGGCGTTTTTCGAGAATCAAGGCAGTTAATGACTTAACTAAGCAGTGGGTTGTCCCTGCCAAGATGTACCCACATGCTTCAGGCTGGCTAATATTCTGGTTCAACACAGAAGAGGACAGTCAGGCTGTCTTCGTGGGGGACCGTATACTTTATTTGGCCGACCTCTGATGCTAAAAACTATGCCTAGGGAATTCAACTTCTCCTTAGATGACATTAGCTTAATGCCACTTTGGGTGACATTCTCTACACTTCTGTTGGGATGTTGGAACCTTATGGCACTTAACAACATTGCCTCCGGAGTGGGAATGCCACTAATGACAGACATGCTCACAACACGGCTTGAAAGACTTTCCTATGCTCGAGTGTTGGTGGAGGTTGATATCTCAAAGCCATTGGTAAAGGCAGTGCTAATCAGGCTACCATATGGGAAAATTAAATACTAGCTTGTGCGCTATGAGTTCGAACCATCGTTCTCTAAGAGTTGCTGTAAGTTTGGCCATGGCATGGATACATGTATGGGTGACAGGATGAAAATCAGAGAAAATATGCTGCCTACTAAGGATGCTTCTGAACATAAACGGGCAAAGTCAAGATCTCAGTCAAGGCCTATGTTGGCTCCTATTGGACCCAAGGTATGCCCACAGAGCCCCCGAAACTTACCCAAGTGTGACATAGCCAAAGGCAAGGCTCCGGCTATTGACATGAGGTAAGCACCCACTCCCTATAATAACCCAGGCATAACAGCAGTGGACCTTGGAGTTGGGCCCTCAACTTCCCAAAACACTAAGACTACATCTACAACTGTCGAACCAGTGAAAAAGGACACAATAACTGCTACTCATACACAAACAAATCAAACTGCCCGAAGGGTACGTAGGGGCCGATCAAGAGGAAGAAGAATGAGAGAATTCTGGACCCGCTCTCAATCCCAATCGAGGGTGCATTTTCAAGAAAGGACTGATGTACTAAATATTGGTGTAGGAGAAAATGTGGAGGACCTACCAAAGGTGATGGTTAAAGCTTGAAGGGCAACTTTGCAGGCTTCTAGGATTATTTGCACGATGTGGAAGAAGTACACGGAATGTAGTCTTGACTTAGTTATTGCTCGTTGGGCACTGATTAGTCCTCAATGAGAGTTACATGTTGGAACATAAGAGGGTTCAATAACACCCTCAAACAACACGGTGTTCGAGATTTTATTTCGAAGCACAGTGTGGATGTTTTTGGCCTGTTGGAAACAAAACTCACTGAGGATATATTGGAGAACTTCTTAAGGCAACAACTCCTTACCTGGTCTGCAAAAAATACTTTTACTGATTTGGATAGGGGCCGGGTGGCTATCCTATGGAATGGGGCAATGGTTGATGTGCAAGTATGGCATAGCATGCCACAGGCTGTCTTGTGCCACAACACATGCAGGGTAACTCATGTCACCTTTTATTTCACCTTTGTTTATGCATACAATACTATCGTAGCACAGAGGCCATTGTGGAGAACCTTGAAATGACTGTCTACTCAATTATCCGAGCCATGGATCTTTATGGGAGATTTTAACACCTAATTATCTGGGGATGAAAAACTAAGTAGGATCACACCTTCTACCTATAAACTAAATGACTTCTCCATATTGTGTTAGGAGATGAGCGTGAAAAACCTTCCATCTGTTGGTACACGGTTCACCTAGATGAACTTAAGGGTCTAGTCCAAACTGGATAGAGTTATGGGGAATGTGGCCTGGTTCTTGGGCCAAGACCAAGCTTTCGTGGAGTTTTTCCCAATTGGCTGCCTTTTAGATCACAACCCTAGCCTATGGGTGCATATGGCATATTAGATGACTGCAGGTCACCTATTTAGATTCCTTAACATTTGGGCAGACCATAATTTGTTCTTAGACTTGGTTAAAGTGGTGTGGGAACAAAGCTATGATGGATTTCACCAGTTCAGACTCTGTCAAAGATTAAAAGCATTGAAATAAGATCTCTGTGGATTGAATAGAAAGGAATTCTCTCATCTCTCGTATCGAGTTGAACAGGCAAACCAGGCAGTGCATACAGCTGAAGAGGAACTGAGAGCTAGCCCCTTAGACCCTGCCTTGATTGCTCAGTACAAAGAATGTAAACTGTATGCATAGAGACTAACAGAGATAGAAATAAAGTTCTATCAACAATTAGCAAAGGGAAAATATATGGGCCAGGCAGATAAAAATACTAGGTACTTCCATCAGATAGTGAACTGGAACAGAAAATAGAACTTCATTACATCTATTCTCAAGCATGATGGAACTATGACAGACAACCCGAGGGCATTGGCTGCAGAATTTATGGAGTATTACCACAGCCTGCTTGGGACAAGGGTGGACTATGAGAAGTTCAATGTGGACTATGAAAGTGCTGGACTAATGGTCCCGCATGAGCACAAGGAAGACTTGGTTAGGGAGGTATCAAATCGGATATTAAAATGGCACTTTGGGAAATTGGAGACTGCAAGGCCCCGGGGCCAGACGGGTACTCTGCCTATTTCTTCAAGAAGGCCTGGGGCACAATTAATCATACTATTTGCACAGCGGTTTGGGAGTTCTTTCAGTTGGGCAAGTTACTCAAGCAACTCAACCATTCAATAATAACATTGATCCCAAAATCTGATCATGTGGAAAGGGTAGGGGATTATAGACCGATATCATGCTGCAATGTGATTTACATGATTATCTCCAAAATTTTGGCCGACAAGCTAAAAACCGTACTCCCTAATCTAGTTGATAATGCTCAGTTTGCTTTCATGAAAGATCGACTGATGTTTGACAACATTTTCTTGGTCCAGGAACTAATGCGGGCCTATAGAAGGAAATGCGTATCTCCACAGTGCACGATCAAAGTGTATTTGAGAAAAGCTTATGACTTAGTTAACTGAATCTTTTTGCTGGTTCTGATGGATGAACTGGGATTCCCAGAAAGATTAGTTGGTTGGATATCACAGTACGTTACAACAACCTCATTCTCTATAGCCATCAACGAGACGGTACAAGGTTTATTTAACAGAGAAAAGGGGCTTCGACAGGGGGATCCCATATCCCCCCCCACTGTTTGTAATATGCTTGGAGTACTTTTCACGAGTCGTTAAGGTTCACACTCTAGGGACAGGTTTTAACTATCACCCTAAGTATGACTACTTGAGGATAACACACATGGCATTTGCTGACAACCTAATGTTATTTGCTAGAGGGGATAGTACTTCAGTACGCATCTTGCTGGGATGCCTAGAGGAACTCAAATGATGCTTAGGACTGGAAACCAATAAGGACAAGTCTTATCTCTACCTAGCTGGATTGGGGCAGATTGACTAGGAGACTATACTGGCTGGGATGGGTATTCTACTGGGAAGCTTTCCCTTCTACTACCTTGGTATACCAATAATGATTGATAGAATAAGGGCTTCTTACTACAGACCACTGCTGGACAGAATTAGGTCCTATATTGGTAGATGGAAGCATAGTCCTTATCCTATGCAGGGCGCTTACAATTGGTTTAAGCTATCCTGTAAGGTGTGGATTGCTTGTGGCTATCCATTCTTCCAACACCAACAGCGATCATCGACCAATTAGACAGAATGGCCAGGAATTTCCTATGGGATTCGAATCAAGCATGAGTGGCTTGGAGGGATGTCTGCTTACCGAAGATCGAAGGCAAGCTCAGATTGAGAAATTTGCAAACATAGAATAGGGCACTACTTTGATAAAATTATGTGGGACATTCAAGTAGAGAAGCAGTCACTATAGGACAAGTGGCAAAACCACTACTACTTGGATGGCGAGTCAGTATTAGAGATGGCTCATCATAGGGACCATTCTCTCTTATTCAGAAGGCTACTAACGATCCGAGATTCCATTATGAAGAAGGAACGAGATGCGGACAGAGCTGTGGCACTACTGCAGTCTTGGGCAACGGGTAACATGGCATTCACCATACAAGCCTATAACTATCTCAAGCCATCAAAACTGAAAGTATATTGGGCAAACACAATATGGAAATAGGAACTCACGCAAAGCACTCATTCATGGTTTAGCTATGCGCAAAAGGGCTGTTGAAAACTAAAGATGCACTGCCATTCCGGCTAGATGATTTGTTTTGTCCTATATGCCACGCACAACCAAAGACAACCACTCACCTATTCTTTAATTGTGTGCTATCATCATAGGTATGGACGGACCTCAAGGCAAGGCTCGGCTTGCCACAGGCTATGAATAAGACCAGAACTTGCCTAAATTGGTTCAAACGAGCTAACCGTGGGTCTTTGTGGCTCACTAAGGCTAAAGCAACTGCTATGGCTGCCACGTTCTACTACATCTGGATGGCATGCAATCGGGCATTTTTCGAAGGAGTTGCTTGTCAACCGATGGAAATTGCAAAGAGGATCAAAACACATGTGTACACTATGATTTTTTTCCTTGTACCCTCATGTTTTGACCTATTTTAAGGATAGAATTTGCAACAACTGGTTAATAGTAGCTAGTCTGTTGACTAGAGAACTTATTTGTATATATCTTTTGATCAATATATATATATATATATATATATATATTTACATTTTGATAAAAAAAAATATAATTTTTGTTTCATTTAAAATTTATAATAACAGACGTCTTAAACAATCAAGTGTTAACAATAATCGGTTATCAAACACAGTTAATTAAATAAGTATTTAATTAATTAATATTCAATAATTAACTAAATTATCAAATATATCGTAAATTCTTTTCCAAATGAATCTGGGAGTATATTTGGATTAGAATTATATTTAAATTTTAAATAAATATAAATATGGTTTTAAATTTTATAAAGAATCTATTGACTCAAATATTAATATTACTATCTACTGGGAATGAATTATAAAATTGATAGTATTTTATAAGTAAAATTTATTTATAAAATTGAGGGATAAATTTTGAATAACATTTGAAAATATTTAAAATAATTTAATTAGCATTAGATATTTTACGAAGTTAGAAAATAAAAAAAATGATTGGTCCTCTAGCAATTAACTGAGAGTTATATTAATTAACCCTACGTAATATGATTATATTCACTATTCACAGAAGAGTCTAAAGCCAAGAATGGAATTATAAAAAATATCAACCAAACCAACAAGCCTTAACCATAAGGGTTTGTTTGCTACGAAAATAGACACATATACCCATTTTTGTAAACGACACATATTAACATTTTATTTATTAAGGGTATATTTTGTTTTTCTCCTTTAAAGGTAAACGACATATATGGGAAATCGAAGTTCATAAGGAATATTCCCTCTTGTTTTGTAAACTGCTGGCAATAAGAGACATGATCATGGAGCGTGAAGGTGATTCTCACTATGCTGCTGATCTTCTTCATTCTTGGGGCAATTGTAGTGCTTCTTTCACGTCTCTTGCTTATGACTATCTGAGACCTACTACACGGTCTGTGTATTGGGCCAATACTATATGGAAGCAGGGTTTAACGCCGAAACACTCATTCATTCTTTGGTTTTGTGCGAAGGGTAGGCTTAAGACCAAAGATGCACTTGTGTTCAAACTTGATGGCTTGACATGTCCTTTGTGTAAATCTCAGTATGAAACGATGAATCATCTATTTTTCAAATGCTTGGTTTCCGCTACTATTTGGACAGAAGTGAAGAATTGGTTAAGTGTTCCACATTTTTTGATTTCGCCAAAAGCTTGTCTCAGGTGGTATAAGCTTGCCAACCGGGGTACCTCATGGTTTTCTAAGGCAAAGTCTACTGCTCTGGCGGCCACTTTTTTCTACATATGGATTGCCCGTAACAAGGCAATTTTTGAGGGTGTAGCCTGCCATCCGGGGGATATAGTGAAGAAGATTAAAATACATGTGTACACTGTAATTTTTACGTTATACCCCAATGTTCAGACTAGTTTTGAGGCATGTATTGAGAACCTCTAGTTTGTAGTCTCCTTTACTGTAAACTAGTCATCCATGTAAATACTTATTGATCAATATTAAACCATTTACATTTGTATAAAAAAAAAAAGGTTACATGACCTAATAATTTTGTAAACCACATGCTTTAAGAATACGTGCTCCTTTTCAAAAAAAAAAAATTAAAAACAACATTTAGTATATATTGTACAAATTTTTATGTACTGATTGACATAAATTAGATTTAGCTAAGTATTGTTCTAAAATATACGGTGTAAATAATTTTAGGCATTAGTGTTTGTGTATATACAGAAATATAATGCTGGCATGCGTAAATGTTTACATACTTGAAGAAGTAACAAAATTAATGTAGTAGGTAACTGGGAATGGATGGTAGAGCAATGGAAATGAGTGGTAGCCTCACGGTTCATTTGTAAAAGCCACTTATGAAAGTTGAAAATATTTATAATTTTTATCCTCAAAATCTAGTGAATTCCCTATAGGTTCAACTTGAGAAAAAATTAAAATTTAAACCAACATCTAACAATATGCAGCTATCTATTTCATAATAAAAATTAATTGATAAAATATTATATCTTAAGTTCTTATGTTTTTTATATTTTTGAGTTTTAAGAGGCTTTTGAAAAAATTAATAATATTTGTTCATTTAATTTTTTTTGTAGATTATTTGAATATAACTAGAAAGTAATTTATCTGTCATATAATCGTACAAATAATCAATTGGTAATATATTAAAATTGACAATTCCTAGCATTGAGTTGAAGAATGGAACTAAGAAGGAACATATTATATGAAAAATATATTCGAGAATTTTTGAAAAATTTTTAGGAAGTAAAAAATAAAATTCAAAGTGATTTAAAACAATTTTGGGGGCAATCTCTCCCTGCATCCTTATCTCTCTCTCTCTCTCTCTCTTTTTTTTTTTTTTAATGCAAATGTAAATGGTTTAATATTGATCAATAAGTATTTACATGGATGACTAGTTTACAGTCGAGGAGACTACAAACTAGAAGTTCTCAATACATGCCTCAAAAATAGTCTGAACATTAGGGTACAACATAAAAATTACAGTGTACATATGTGTTTTAATCTTTTTTACTATATCACCCAGATGGCAGGCCACCCCCTCAAAAATTGCCTTGTTACGAGCAGTCCAGATGTAGTAAAAAGTGGCGGCCAAAGTAGTAGACTTTGCCTTAGAAAGCCATGAGGTACCTCGGTTGGCATGCTTATACCACCTGATACAAGCTTTTGCCGAATTCAAAGAATGTGGAAGACTCAACCATGTTTTCACTTCTGTCCAAATAGTAGCTGAAACCGAGCATTTGAAGAATAGATGATTCATCGTTTCCGACTGAGAATTACACAAAGGACGTGTCAAGTTATCAAGTCTGAACACAAGTGCATCTTTGGTCTTAAGCCAACCCTTCGCACATAGCCATAGAATGAATGAGTGTTTGAGCGTTAAACCCTGCTTCCATATAGTATTAGCCTAATACACAGACTGTGTAGTTGATCTCAGATAGTCATAATCAAGAGATGTGAAAGAAGTATTACAATTGCCCCAAGAATGAAGAAGATCAGTTGCACAGTGAGAATCACCTTCACGCTCCATGATCATGTCTCTTATTGCCAGCAGTTTACGAAATAAGGGGGAGTGTTCCTTATGATCTTCGATTTCCCATATAGATCTACCTTTCAAATAGTAGTGGTCCACCCACTTGACCCACAAAGATTGCTTCTCCGCCTGTATGTCCCAAATGATTCTAGACATAAGAACACCATTCCAAATTTTTAAGTTCTTCAAACCAAGACCACCCTCAGTCTTTGGAAGGCAAATGTTGTTCCAGGCAACCGGAAGGGTTTTAGAGTCCCACAAGAAGTCCCTAGTCATCCTATCCAACTGACAAATAACAGTAGATGGCGTAGGAAGAATTGACAGCCAAAAACATTCGACCCCTTGGAGCATAGATTGAATCAGTTGTAGGCGCCCAGCATAGGAGAGTGAACGAGCAGACCATCTCCCAATGTATGAACCAATACGATCAAGCAATGGTTTGTAGAAAGTCTCATTTTACCATTCATGATTGGTAGTCCAAGGTAGCGAAATGGAAGTTCCCCGATAGGAATGCCCGTATCTGCGATAATATTTTCTTGATTATTTGGATCAATCCCCGATAGATAAATATTGGATTTATCCTTATTGATTTCAAGACCTGAACATATCTTAAATTCTTCTAGGCAGTTAAGGAGAATACGGATAGATGAGCAATCACTCCTAGCAAACAACATGAGGACATCCGCAAAGGCAAGGTGAGTAACCCTTAGGCCCTTACACTTATGGTGGTAATTGAATGAAGTCCCAAGTGTATGCACTTTTACAACCCTTGAAAGATATTCTAAACAAATGACAAATAGCAGTAGAGAAAGAGGATCTCCTTGGCGTAGACCCTTAGCTCCAGTAAAGTAGCCATGCACATTCCCATTGATAGTAACAAAGAACGAGGTAGTGGTCACACATTGCTCAATCCAATTCACAAATAGATGAGGGAACCCAAGCTCAGTAAGTAAGTCGAATAAGAAATCCCAACTGACTAAGTCATAGGCCTTCCTGAGGTCCACCTTCATTATACATCGTGGAGAAACTCTTGTGTGACTATACATACGCAGCTGTTCCTGAACTAGCAAGATATTATCAGTCATAAGTCTGTCTTGGATGAATGTAAACTATGCCCTGTCCACTAGATGAGGGACCACCAATTTTAGTCTATCAGCCAGAATTTTAGAGATGATCTTATAGACCACATTGCAGCAAGATATTGGTTGATAGTCACCTACCCTATCAGCATGGTCATTTTTCGGAACCAAAGTAATAATAGAATGATTAATCTGTTTAAGAATTTTGCCCGAAATGAAAAATTCCATAACTGCATCACACAGACTCTACAAAACCGTACTCCATGCCTTCTTGAAAAATAATGCCGAGAAACCATTAGGCCCAAGAGCTTTGGAATCACCAATATCCCATAGAGCTAATCTAATATCCTAGATAGTCACATCCCTAACCAAGTCCACCATCATATCATGAGGCACCAAAGGACCAGCCCTGACAAAGTCCACATTGATTCCCCGGCAATCAACCTTAGTCCCCATGTCACGCCCCATGCCCCCGCGAACCCAGGAGCGCGACTATGGGTCTGGCAGCACCCATGGTCAACTATTTGGCCGCCATCCTTGCTAGGCCAAAATGGATATCCCAAGTTGATAATTAGTACTTAGTCTGATTCTTATATACCATTCACACTTCTCATCCCAATCCCATGTAGGATTGGGGTATCACATTCACCCCTCCTTTTAAGCCCAAGCATCCTCGCTGGGCCCATCCTTAGGGGCCAAACCTAGGACCAACCAGGCAGCATAGGATTCTAGAGGTGGCTCCCATCGCACACGGTGTAGCACTTAGTTCCCATACCGAGGGCTGGTTACCTGCTCTGATATCAAAAGTCACTTCCCGTGCCCGCGGACCCGGGAGCGCGACTATGGGTCTGGCAGCACCCACGGTCAACTATTTGGCCACCATCCTCGTTGGGCCAAAATGGATATCCTAAGTTGATAATGGGTATTTAGGCCCATTCTTATATACCACCCTCGTCTAATTCGAAGAGAGAGCATGAGCCGCTAGTGCTAGACGACCCAGTAGTTGAGGCAGAGATAGAGGTTGAAGGGAGCCTAGGAGAGTACGAGGGGGGTGATGAGCGGGAGGTAGTCGAGATTGCCAGTGAGGGAGAGGAAGATGGGGAGATGGCTGAGTTGAGTGAGGGGGAGGTAGATGAGCGCGGGAATAAGGGAGACGATAAGAACGAGGAAGAGATGGCGGGGATAGAAGAAGAGGATGAGGAGGTAATGGAGGTTCCCTAGACCCCACAGATAGGAGAAATTGATAGGACTCCTGCTTGCTATGACCTTAGGGAGCCCAATGGTGAAGGACATAGGCCAAGAGATGGAAATGCCCCGAGAAAGGGGAAACTTGGGCAGTCAGCACTAGGAGTGGTGGATAAGGGAAAAAAGAAGCTAGAAGAGGGTCCTAAGGGGTGTGGACTCCGATATGGACTGGGAATAGATGCCAAGTTGAGGAGAGAGGGGTTGTTTGATCCATCTGACTCGGGGAGCGAGAGGCCTGCGCCTAAGGGTGCGGTTAGATTAGCATTGGATAAGCTTTATGAGATGGCCATGAGAGGTAAAAGGGCCGCAAGGGTGAGTCAGGGCAGTCAAGTGAGAGTGTTGGTTTTGCGAGGGACTACTTAGGGAGACCCGATAGCTCCGTGGGGTGGCTTGTGGAACCAGCCTCTGACGACTCCGATGCCTCTGTTGAAACTAGAGAGAGTCGAGCATAGAGGACCAGCAGCTTTTGCCTTTCCTTCTTTGGGATTTGCATTCCTTTGTTTGTTTATTTCTTTTAAAGAAGCATGTTGCTTATAGGGCTTTATTATTTTATTAAATAAAAGGGCATCGCATGTGATAACCCCTTCTTTTCTACAAAAGAATGGTTTATATGAAAAGCATGAGTTTTATTACTTGATTTTACCCTGCATAATATCATCACATTCTCTTTTGAAATAAGTAGATAACATCGTTAGTAACTGATCATGCACCTGAGCATACTCTTTTCCTCTTGGTAACTATCTGACCTTGAGTGAATGTGATTAAAGATGGCACCAAGACGCAGGACAGTCGTGCATAGTAGAATTGTGTAGGAAAGTGCATCTTCCACCCTGGAATTTGAGTAGATGCATCGTTCCACCCCTGACGTAGAAGAGCACTTGCCACGAGAATAGGAGTTAGCTTCGAGAGGTCACGAGATGTGACCATGGGTCAAGCTTTCGACAAGATGGCCTCGATCCTGCAGAACCTAATAGAGAAAGTGGATAAGGTGGCCAGAAAACCATCGCGGGGAGAGGATGAGGCCCTAGAGCATTTCCTGAAGTTCCAACCTCCTACATTCCAAGGAGAGGTGGAGCAAGATGAGAAGGCCAAGCAGTGGGTTGAACAAATGGAGGATATTTTTGCTACCTTGCAGTACTCAGAAGAGAGGATGGTGAAGTTTGCTGCTTTTCGGCTGAGGGGACCGTCTCGGTCATGGTGGTAGCGAGTACGGAGTGACTGGGACAGAGAGGAGCAGGAATGGACTTGGGACGACTTTACGGAAGCTTTTCGGGCCGAGTACATCCCTCGATGGGTAGCTGAGAAGAGGGAGGATGAGTTCCAGACCCTCAAGCAAGGGGGGGCATGTCCGTTGCTCAGTATGCAGCCCGGTTCATGCAGTTGTCCAAGTACTGCAAGTGCTTGGTAGACACGGAGCAGAAGCGCACTCGGCAATTTGTGAAGAGGCTGAGGCCAGATTTGATGAAGGCGTTAGCTCCATCACCACCAACGTCGTACACCGCCGCAGTGGACACAGCTTCTCGGATGGAGAATGAAGATCGGCATCGACCGGTGAACTGACCTTTCCAACCGAATCGTCCACCAATGAGGCCTTCAAGCAATAAGTGACCTGCGGGCTCTATGCCGTGGGGAAATCGGAGTAAGCAGCCTCGAGTGCTTATAGCCGAACCGATGCAAGGCAGCCTGAATTGCCGACTGTGTGGAAAGCGGGGCCACATCGAGAGGAATTGCTGGAGCAACAGGAATATGAGGAGGAGCTTCAATTGTGGGGACCCAGGTCATTTGAGGAACGTCTGCCCTAAACCCTTAAGGATTGGGCAGACAGCTCCCGCCCAGCCAATGGGAGTCAACCGAGGTGCTGCTGTTGGACCAGCTGGAATGGGAGGCCAGAAGCCCCAGGTGAAGGCTAAGGTCTTTGCCCTGAACAGAGAGGAAATCGGGGCGGACGCCGCCGTGATCGAAGGCAACATTTCTATCCAATGTTGCCTTGTTAATGTTTTGATAGATCCAAGATCCACACACTCTTATGTAAGAAAAGTTTGTGTATCACATCTGGGTTGGGAAGGAAAGGAATTACCCTATACCCTAGTAGTAAGTTCACCCTTGGGAAATGTGGTAGAAGCGGGCAAGAAAATAGGAAGTTGTAGAGTTGAGGTAGGGAAGAAGATTCTGGAGGCCGGCCTCATAATTCTACCCATAGACGATTATGACCTGATCTTGGGTATGGACTGGTTGTCGAAGCACGGAGCTCGTGTGGACTGCAAGACCAAGACGGTGCAGTTTGTGAGACCTGGTCGGGATATAATTGAATTCAATGGCAGATGAACGAAGGAACTGAAATTTCTGATTGCTAGTGCTAAGGCCCGGAAGTTGCTCAAGAAAGGATATACGGGATATTTGGCGTATCTCCTGAGCAAACCTAAGGATCAGTATACCTTGGAGAGTACAGAAGTTGTAAAAGATTTTCCAGACGTTTTCCCTACTGAGCTCACTTCCCTACCCCCTGAACGGGAAGTTGAGTTCACCGTGGACTTAATTCCCAGAGCAGAACCGGTGTTAAGAACCCCCTACCGGATAGCACCAACGGAGCTGGAGGAGTTAAAGGAGCAACTAGAAGAATTGGTGAGGCAAAGCTACATCCGACTAAGTACGTCACCATGGAGAGCCCTGGTATTATTTGTTAAGAAGAAAGATGGTACCTTGAGGCTATGCATTGACTATCAGGGACTGAACAATCTAACGATAAAAAATAAATACCCTCTACCCTTGATCGATGAGCTGTTCTATCAACTTCAAGGCGCTACTTGTTTTTCGAAGTTGGACCTGCAACAAGGATACTATCAGGTGAGGATTAAGGAGGAAGACATTCCTAAGACTATTTTCAATATGCAGTATGGCCACTACGAATTTGTGGTAATACCGTTTGGTGTAACCAATGCACCGACAGTTTCTATGGATTTAATGCATCACGTCTTCCAACCATATTTGGACAAGTTCGTGGTTATCTTCATCGATGATATCTTAATCTACTCCAAGAATCCAGAGGATCACGCGGAGCACTTAAGGTTGGTCCTAGAGAAACTGAGGGAATTTAAGCTTTTCACATTATAAGACTGAGCATAGTTAACAAGTGAAGGCTGAGCATCAAGAACATTATTAGCTTGATGACATGAATGTGCCTTTGGCTCATCTAAACCGAGAAAGGCGTGTACCTAGGCAAAGTGAGGACACATCATATGGGAGGAATCCTTCACCACCTCCACCCCCAGTATTAGGATCTACATTGCAAGCTGCGACCTTTGCTATACCTCCAGAGGTGACTGCAATGTTTAATGTGATGGCGCAAGTTATGCAGGGTCAACATCAAATTCAGCAAGCTCAGGAAAATCGCAACCAGCGGGCGGCTTCAGGTACCAAGGTCCATTATGAACATTTGAAGAAGGCTAATGTACCTACTTTTGATGGAGGATCAGACCCCGAGAAAGCTGAGAAATGGCTTAAGAAGATGGAGCGCAACTTCGAAGTTTTGGAGGTACCCATGGATATCAGAGGCAGGATAGTTATTCCATTCTTGGTAGGAGATGCACAAAAATGGTGGGAAGGGGCTTCTCCAGCATATGTAGCGGATAACTAACCGTTAGCATGGGAGATGTTCAAGAAAGCATTTTTGGATCATTATTTTCTGGACTCTCTACATTTGGAGAAGCAGAAGCAATTCTTCAACTTGAAGCAAACGGACTCTATGTCAATGGTGGAGTATGCCAACAGGTTTAACTCATTGGGTCAGTATATACCTGAGCTAATGGCAAATGGTAATTTGAAGCTACTTCGGTTTGAGGAGGGACTTTTGGGTCGAATCCAGGCCAGATTGTCTTCGGTTCCCTCACGAGACTATAAGGACTCCTATAGAAGATGTATTCGCATTGAAGCTGACATCCGCAGAGGTGATGCAGAAAGAGGGGTGAAGAGGTCTAGACCAATTGGCAATTATGGAGCAAGTTCCAAGTCAGCTACTGGAGGGTTCCAACCAGTAAAGAAACAAGCACCATTTCCAGCAAGGAAGCAAAGCCAGACTGGAGCTACTTTTCAAAGGAAACCATGTGAGACTTATGGAAGGATTCATCCTGGTGAATGCAGGTTTAAGACTGGGGCATGTTTTGGTTGTGGAAAACTTGGTCATAAGGTAGCAGATTGTCCTAACCCAAGGCAACCGGGGGTTAAGCCTTCGGAGCAATAATCACAGCAGCAGCCGACACAGTCACAGCAGAAGAAGACTAATGCCAGAATGTTTGCCTTAACCCAGCAAGAGGCAGACGAGTCAGACGATGTTGTTGCAGGTACAGTTTCCATCAATGCCTTTCCAGCTTATGCCTTATTTGATTGTAGAGCCACCCATTCATTTGTATCTCTAAAATTTGCTAAAATTCTTGGTATATTACCTAAGCATCCTGTTGGCACCTATCGAGTTGCTAAACCTGGAGGAAAAATTTTAACTTCTAACTCGGTAATTCGAGATTGTCAAGTGGGCATTGGGGACCATGTGCTTGATGCCGACCTTATTCAGATTAATATGTCAGCTTTCGATGTCATCTTGGGAATGGATTGGTTATCTCAGAATCATGCCTTAGTCGACTGTCGAAGTAAAAAGGTGAAGTTTAGAATACCTGGAAAAGAGGAGTTTCAGTTTCAAGGGACGCCTAAGCATGCACGAAAGCAACCTATACCAATTATATCAGCTATGAAAGCTTGGAAAAGTTTGCAAAAGGGATGTGCAGGGTATCTGGCTTATGTGGTTGATACGGGGAAAGGTAGTCTGAAGTTGGAAGATGTTCCAATAGTCTGTAAGTTCCCAGATATTTTTCCTGAAAAGTTACCTGGATTACCCCCTGAGCGCGAGATTGAATTTGAAATCAATCTCATTCCTGAAGCAGAGCCAATTTCCAAAGCACCTTATCGGATGGCACCGGTTGAGCTTAGGGAGTTAAAAATGCAGCTGCAAGAGCTACTTGATATGAAATTTATCTGACCTAGTGTATCACCTTGGGGAGCACCTGTCTTATTTGTGAAGAAGAAAGATGGGAGTTTACGCCTGTGTATTGATTACAGGGAGTTAAATAAGATCACAGTGAAGAATAAGTATCTGTTACCTTGAATTGATAATCTTTTTTATCATTTAAAAGGGGTCAAGTCTTCTCAAAAATTGACCTTCGATCTGGATATCATCAACTAAGGATTAAGGAAGGGGATATTTCTAAAAGTACGTTCAGGACTCGATATGGGCACTACGAATTTTTGGTAATGACTTTTGGATTGACCAATGCACCGGCTGCATTCATGGATTTGATGAATAGGGTTTTTCGGCAGTAATTAGACAAGTATGTGGTAGTATTCATTGATGACATTCTCGTCTATTCTTCATCTAAAGAACAACGTGTTGAGTATTTAGAGGTTATGTTGCAAATCCTTCGAGAAAGGAAGCTTTATGCCAAGTTCTCTAAGTGCGAGTTTTGGCTGTGAAGTGTTGCTTTTCTTGGTCATGTGATTTCGGGGGATGGTATATCTGTGGATCCGAAGAAAATAGAGGCAATTTTGGATTGGCCTAGACCTAGTAATGTCATTGAGGTGCGTAGTTTTCTTGGTCTAGCAGGATATTATAGGAAGTTCGTAGAAGGATTTTCTGCTATTGCAATGCCTATGACTCGGTTAACTAAAAAAAAAGCTAAGTTTGAATAGACCCCGGCTTGTGATGATAGTTTTCGTCAACTAAAGAAAAAGTTGATTTTAGCACCAGTTTTGGCTTTACCTATGGAGTCTGGAGGATTTGTGATCTATAGTAATGCCTCTAAGAATGGTTTGGGTTGTGTGCTAATGCAGAACGATCGAGTAATTGCTTATGCTTCTCGACAGTTAAAACCATATGAGAAAAATTATCCCACCCATGACTCAGAGTTGGCGGCAATAGTCTTTGGCTTAAAAATATGGAGGCACTATTTATACGGAGAGCAGTGTTAGGTTTTTACCGATCATAAAATTTTAAAGTATCTGTTTACTCAGAAAGAGCTAAATATGAGGCAACGGAGGTGGCTAGAATTATTAAAAGATTATGACTTGAAGATTAGTTACCACCCTGGAAGAGCGAACAAGGTAGTTGACGCATTGAGTAGGAAGTCATCGGGATCATTAGCTACAATGTTGACTCAACAAAACCAGTTAGTAGCAGAATTTGAGAAATTGAAGATTGAAATAGTAGACTCTGTAAATGGATTTTTTGCAGCATTCTTGGCACAACCAACCTTGATCGAGCATATCAAGGTTGCTCAGAAGAGGGATGTGAAATTGAATAAGATAAGAAATCAGATGCATGATGGATCAGATTTTCAACAGCAAGATAATGGTAGTTTGTGGTTTCATGGTAGGTTATGCGTACCAAGTGATACACAGCTGAGGCGTGATGTGATGAGAGATGCTCATAATTCTAAGTTTTCAATGCATTCTGGAGGAACGAAAATGTATGAAGACTTGAAAATGAACTTCTGGTGGAATGGGATGAAGAAAGATATTGCAGAATTCGTGTCTCGTTGTTTGGTATGTCAACAAGTGAAGGCTAAGCATCAGCGTCCTGGTGGGGTGCTAAAACTATTAGAGATACCCATATGGAAGTGGGAGCATGTGACCATGGATTTTGTTGTAGGGTTGCCCAGGACAAGGACTGGTAAAGATACTATATGGGTAATAGTGGATAGATTGACTAAGTCTGCCCATTTTCTTCCAATAAAGGCCACTGCTACTATAGAGGAATTAGTACGGTTGTATATTGATAATATTGTTAGATTGCATGGTGTTCCAGTGTCTATAGTGTCGGACTGTGACATGAGATTTGCTTCGCCCTTCTGGCAGAGTCTGAATGAGGAGTTTGGCACTAAGTTGTCTCTAAGTACTGCATTTCATCCGCAGACTGATGGACAAAGCGAAAGGTTGATCCAGATTTTAGAAGATCTGTTTCGAGCTTGTGTCATGGATTTTAAGGGTAGTTGGATTGACTATATAGCTTTGGTGGAGTTCTCGTACAACAATAGCTACCAGTCTAGTATTGGCATAGCTCATTTTGAAGCATTGTAAGGGAGGAGGTGTCGCTTACCAATCTGTTGGGATGAGGTAGGCGAAAGGAGTATTACTGGTCCATAGTTGGTGTAGATTGCAAAGAAAAAGGTTATACTAATTCGGAGGCATTTAAAAACAGCTCAAGTCGACAAAAAAGTTGGGCGGATACTAAAAGAAGACCATTGGAGTTTCAACAAGGTGAAAAAGTGTACCTACGTGTATCACCTACGAAAGGTGTTATAAGATTTGGAGAGAGTGAAAAGTTGAGTCCGAGGTACGTTGGACCATTTGAGATTTTAGAGAAGGTAGGAGATCTTGCCTATTGACTAGCTTTACCACCTGTACTGTCTAGAGTGCACAATGTCTCTCACGTATCGCAATTGAGGCATTATATTGCAGATCCGAACCATGTACTTGAGGTAGAGCCATTGCATGTTCAAGAAAACTTAAGTTATGAAGAGGTCCCTATGGGAATTGTTGACCGAAAAGAACAAGTATTAAGGAGGAGGACCATACCTTATGTGAAGGTGCAATGGTCTAACCATTCAGTGAGAGAAGCCATGTAGGAGTTGGAGGAGAGCATGCGCAATAAATATCCGTATTTGTTTGAGGAAAAAGGTACGCCAAGTTTCGGGGCCGAAACTTTTTGTAAGGAGTGTAGAATGTAAAAGCCCAGCCCAACTAGTGGGCGGGCAATGTTAGGTTATTCTAGTTATCTAATTGATGTATAAATTGAGGCTTGCATAAATTGGTGGGGACCATTTTTAAATTGTGGATTAAAGTGGAGGGTTTAGTAGCAAATTTTAATATCTTATACTCTCCAATAGCGTTAGTTACTCACTCTCGCGTTTGAAATCTCAAGAGGCGGAGACATAAGTTCCAGAGAAGAAGAGAAAGGGGAGAGATAATTAGGGTTATCACTGCAGGGTACTATCGAAGGTAATTAATCATCTCTCCTCTTATTCGCGCTTGTAGTAGCCAATTAATTGATTATCGAGTAGTTATTGAGGTTTTATATAGGCTTAAGATTTGTAATACCCTCGGAATTGATTGGGGTTTTACTATTGTATTAGGAACTGACAGTGAAAAAGGCCTAGGAAGCGAATATTGGAGTTGAAGCGTTGTTTGATTGTTTGGATTGGTTCCGGGTAAGTGAGAATGATCCTTCCTCTAAGTTTTCTAAAATAGAAAAATAAATAAATAAATTGTGTTTCGCTTGTGCTAGCCATTGTCTATGATTTCTGTGTTAGGTAAAAATACTATTGTTGTTGTGACTTCGAAAAAAAAAAAAAAAAACTCTGCGTTGCTCACTGTTCGTGAGCAGTTTGTTTTCAGAGAATTGTGTTTGAGGTGGGGACTTCAATTGTGGGTGAATTGTGATGTGTAAGGAAAAAGAATGTCTTTTCGTGCAGTTGATTTTGGTGTGGGATATAGATATATTTAAAAAAAAAAACCTTGATGTCTGCAACTTTTGTTTGTTGCAGACATTGATGATTTGTCTTTAGTGAAGATTGTTGAAGCTTTTGTGATATGGACATTAAAAAAAAAGAAGTAGGAATTTGGTTTTGGTTGCTCACTGAACGTGAGCAGGCATGTTTGAGGTGGGGACTATTGATGTCCCCACAACAAAAAAAAAAAAATTATTTCTTCACATTTCATCTGCATTGTACGTTTGGGGGGGGGGGGGACAATTTTGGTGTTTTCCATTAAAAAGGGGGGGGGGGGGGTTCAGCAAGAATTTTTGGAAATAATTCTTTTCAAATGTTTCTTCCAAAAAAAAAAAAATTATTGAAGCTTGTGAAGCAAATTATTTTAGAGTTTTGTCATTAGTTTTAGCTTATTATAAAATAATAAAAATAATATAGAGTTTGGAATAATCTTGGATTTGATAGTTGAATGTATGCATGAGCTTTGGCTTTGGCATTGGAATAAATTGTTCACTAGTTATTGGGACAAGTTAGTGTATTAGCAGTGGGCGGAACATGTTCCACTTCGAATGAATGAACCCATTGGCATGGGCAAAAATCCAACTAAATGATTGTAAGAATGGCCCCCTGGCAGGATAAAATGTCACGTCCCGTGCCCGCGGACTCGGGAGCGCGACTATGGGCCTAGCAGCACCCATGGTCAACTACTTGGCTGTCGTCCTTGCTAGACCAAAATGGATATTCGAAGTTAACAATGAGGGACGGGAAAACAGGGGAAGCATGCAGTGATGGAAAAAAACAGAGGAAAAAAACCGCAAGACTTAAAGGCCACACAGAAGCGTGAAGATTATACCTTTGCGCTCCTTAAGCCTACTAGGTTGAGTAGAAGTGGATTGAACGACGGGAATCGCTTCGCCTTGCCCACTTGAAGAAGCTTCCGGTTGAAAACCCGCTAGCCTCCTACTTCGCCTTGTTTGCATGAACGCCCAGCCTTTCAGCTCTCAAAATATTCCTCTACCCAACCTCTAGTCAGTGAACACAACAGTGAAGTGGAACGGTCTCAAATCTCCTTAGTTCTCTTGCTATTGGTTAGCAAAGCTCCAAGGAGAAAACAGAGAAGAGGAGGGCGTGAGAGACAGAGAGAGAAAGACGTGAGTCTCTGTTAGTTAGGGGAGATTAGGGTTTTTCTTTTTCAGAGACTTGTTTATTGGTCAGCCAAGGTCTATCAATCTCTGATAAACATATCCCCGGGATATCATATTTCAAAACACCCGGATGTTATCCTGAGAATCAGTTTGGCTTAACCCTAAACTCTTCTTAACCGTATCTGGAAAAAACCCTACGGTCTAAGCTATTGGGCTAAAATAATATTTATTATTTCTCTTGAACCCAAAAAGCCCAAAATAATAAACATTAATTATTTATTTCCTGAGCTTATATAAATAACCCAATAAATAATTAATGATCCCAAATGAACTATAATAATTAATCTTTAATTATTTATTTCTTGGGCTTATATAAATAACCCAATAAATAATTAAACATTAATTATTTCTCCTAGTTTAAGCCCAGGTTAATTTCTTAATTATTCATACTGGACCTAGGCCTTGAATAATTAATTAACCAATTAAACCAGATAATTAATTTCTCTCATCTCCTAATTTTATTTATTTTTTTATTTTATTCCAGTCTAATAATAAATTAGACATCCTAATAAAATAAAATAAAATAAAATAAAATCATCTTAAACTGAGACCAATTCCTCAACAAAAAATTAGTTAGGACTTATGGGCTATTCCGAGGACAAAAAAAACACATCGCCTTGGCAGCTAAAATGACCAAAATACCCCTACTATATAAATAGCCGTATTTTGCATTTTAAATATTTTCTAATATCACCATAAGAAAATATTGACCCCAAGGACAATGCTGCATTAGCAAAGTCTCTGACCTACAGGTGAAATGACTAAAATACCCCTCTACACATCGCCGTACATTTAGAGAGGAAGAAGTGTACTAACACCCCTCTAAATGACATCTACCATCCTTAGGCTTCTAATCCAATGATCCACGATTTCCTGGAGTGTTTCCGCTTTCCAAGGGAGCTACCCTAAAGCAAACATGCAAGTCATATTTCCCAGGGCCCTGGACATTTTAGACCATTCGGACAACTACAATGGGGGATATAGTGCAGAAACTATCTTGTATAAGTCTGTCTTAACTAACTAGTTACATATACACAATGCACAAGTATATTGGTTCTACTATAGAACTTCAACTATAGCATATTAAAGCATATGCTTCCAACTTCGTCAGACCACCAACTCATACTCAAGTCGTAGAGTACTAGTCCACGCTGTAGTAGTAGTAGTCTAGGTTTCTATTATATAGTACTTTTAGAAACCACTACTACATGTCCTGTCCTACGTATTCGAAATATGCTTATGTCATGAAGTGAGTGGACTACTCACTGGCTAAAGGTAAGTCATTCCCCATTTAGAATTCATAACATAATAACCTAAGTATGATAAGGTTCCCAGTCTCATCAATAGGTTAAGAACAAATGTTTATGTGTTAAATAACCTGTGATCCATACCTTACTGTGAAAGACCACCATTCATATGGATCCCTTATTTAAACACAATGGGTCTGTTCCAAACGAAAATCGTGCACAAACAAAAAGTAAATTCGCAAACAATTTCTGAAAATAAATTCTTTTATTAAAATATTCAATTTTACATCAGAAACCTAGTCTAAGAGGGCATACAATCCAACAATCTCCCACTTGCACTCTAAGACTAGGTAAGTCCATAGGTGCCCACTCCTATGGCGTCTAAGTGTCTCTTGAAGACTCTCTCAGCCAAAGGCTTGGTGAATGGATCTACTAGATTATTTTCTGAGGCAATATGTTCCACCACGACTTCCCGTCTCTGGATGAAATACCGGATTAGGTGGTACTTCCTCTCGATGTGTTTCCTCTTCTTGTGGTTCCAAGGTTCCTTAGATTGCGATACTGCTCCAGTGTTGTCGCAATACATCACATCGGCCTGTCCATATATAGTACGACTCCAAGTTCTAAAAGAAACTTTCGGAGTCAAACTGCTTCCTTGGATGCCTCCAAAGCTGCCACATACTCAGCTTCCATGGATGAGTCAGCAATACAAGATTGCTTGATACTCCTCCATGAAATTGCTCCTCCAGACAAGGTGAAGACATATCCACTAGTGGATTTTCTCTCATCCTTATCCGCCTGGAAGTCTGAGTCTGTGTATCTTGTAGGAACCAAATTATCAGCCCTGTAAACTAGCATATAATCTCTCGTTCCCTTGAGGTACTTGAGAATATGCTTTACAGCTTGCCAATAAACCTCCCCTGAATTTGACTGATATCTGCTAACTAAGCCCACGGCAAAGCAGATATCTGGCCTAGTACACAGCATGGCGTACATAAGACTTCCCACAGCCGAAGCGTAGGAAATCCTACTCATTCTGTCCTTTTCTTCTTGAGACTTAGGATAGTCCTTTGAAGAAAATGACGACCCATGTCTGCAAGGGATTAAAGCTCCTCCCTTGCATAAGTCCATGTTGTACTTGGCCAGCATCTTGTCAATGTATGTCGCTTGAGATAACCCTAACATTCTCTGCTTCTTATTTCTAAGAAGCCTAATCCCGAGAATGTAGCTGGCTTCTCCCAAGTCCTTCATACTGAATTGACTAGACAACCAAACCTTTGTAAATGACAATGTCCCTACATCATTCCCAATGAGTATAATGTCATCCATATACAGGACAAGAAAAACCACATTAATGCCTTCAAGTTTTCTGTACACGCATGGTTCATCTTCGTTTTGAATAAAACCATAAGACTTTACAGTCTCATCAAAACAAATATTCCATGCTCTTGATGCCTGCTTAAGTCCATAAATGGACTTCTTAAGCTTGCAAACCATATGTTCATGGCCTTCAGCAATGAAGCCTTCCAGTTGGGACATATAGATGTCTTCGGTAAGATGGCCATTTAAGAATGCCGTCTTGACATCTATTTATCATATCTCGTAGTCATAGTGACATGCGATGGCAAGAAGGATGCGGATGGATTTAAGCATGGCTACCGGGGAAAATGTTTCTTCATAGTCGATTCCGTCTTTCTGAGTATACCCTTTTGCCACAAACCTAGCTTTGAAGGCTTCCACCTTTCCATCCACTCCCCTCTTTCTATTGTACACCCACTTGCACCCAATGGGTTTTATCCCTTCAGGTGAAGTTATAAGATCCCAAACCTGATTGAGGTACATAGACTTAATCTCGATTTTCATTGCTTCATGCCACAAATTTGCATTGGCATCAGCAATAGCCTCCTCGTATCTAGTGGGGTTTTGTTCCTGATGGTCGGAGACCAGCTCAAAGTCTTCTCCAGTCAATCTATCCAGAACCGTAGACACTCTCCCACTACGACGAGGCTCCACTTGCACAGGCTCTTGAGGCTGTGCCTCTTCTTGTTCCACAATCGGGTCAGAAGAAGTTGATTCCATAAATAACTTCTCCTCAAGTTCCAACCTTGTTGAACCTTTAGTGGAAGTACTTTGATCATCTTCTAAGTATCTAGCATTGGTACTAACTAGTACCTTCTGCTCCTTAGGATGATAAAAGTAACCTCCTTTTGTCCCTTTTGGATAGCCAACAAAATAGCATAATTCTGATCTTGGTTCCAACTTGTCTCCCTTGATCAGTACATAAGCTAAACAATCCCAAATCCTGAGATGATTCAGACTCGGCTTACGCCCAGTCCACATCTCATAGGGAGTCCTAGGTACTGACTTGGAAGGCACCAAGTTCAGAATATATGTCGCTGTCTCCAGGGCATATCCCCAAAAGGACACTGGAAGAGTAGCATGAGACATCATGCTTCGGACCATTTCCATCAATGTCCTGTTCCTTCTCTCAGCTACTCCGTTCTGCTGGGGTGTTCCCGGTATAGAGAGCTGGGATACTATCCCATGGGGTACCATGTAGTCCTTGAATTCACCTAGGAGATACTTTCCACCACGATCCGATCGTAGGGTTTTAATTAATTTACCTATCCGACGCTCCACTTCAGCCTTAAACTCCTTGAACTTGTCAAAAGAGTCAGACTTGCGTCTCATCAGGTAAATGTAACCATACCTCGTACAATCATCCGTGAAAGTGATGAAGTACTCAAAACCTCCCCTAGCTGGTGTAGACAACAGACCACACACATAAGTGTGAACAAGGTTCAACACCTCCTTGGCTCTATCCGCCTTTGGTGTAATGACCTTTTGGTCATTTTTCCCATTAGGCAGGATTCACACTGAGGCCAACTTTCCAATCTCAATGAGCCCAAAAGCCTATCATGGATTAGCCTCTGAATCCTGGTTGAGTTAATATGACCCAACCTTAGATGCCAAAGGTATGAACCATTGATATTAGTCTTTCTCTTCTTAGTTAAAGCTTCAGACTGAGCGTTATTTGATTAGTTGTTAATAGAGTTTAAAAAGAATAGATTTCCATACATGTGCCTAGTACATAAAATTTCTCCATCTCTAGTGATAGAAATACCAGAATGGAAAGATACAGAATATCTTTGATTAATAAGTTTTGCAACTGAAATCAAATTCTGACGAAAACCAGGTACATATAAGATATCCTTTAAAACTACTATCTTATTACAATAAAAAATAAGATCCAGCTCTCCCACTGCAAGGGCCCAGACTTGTGCTCCATTACCCACTCGTAGCCCATGTTCACCCTTCTTGAGTCTTCTAATCTTTCTAAACCCCTACAAGGAGTTACAGATATGATTAGTGGCTCCTGAATCAACAATCCAAGTGGAAGTTGATCCTACCATTGATATGGACTCTAGATAGTAAACATTACCTGTGGGGTTTTTCTTGGCTTGAAGATCTGGACACTCATTTTTCCAGTGTCCCTTCTTCCCATATTTGAAGTACTTGCCCTTTAGTTTGTCCTTGGGCTGGGCTGCTGCATTCCCCTTCTTCCTCTTGAACTTTCTGGGTTTAGGCCCAGTTCTTGAAGAAGAAGCCTTAGCAATCATGGACTTTGACTGCGGCTTCATGACCTTCTCCGCCATCTGGAGCTCCTTCATCAATTCAGTTAAACTCATGTTCAATTTGCTCATGGTATAGTTCAACTTGAATTGAGTGAAGGAGCCCGGTAGAGATTCGAGAACCATGTCCACTTGGCTCTCGGGGTCAATGATAGCCCCTAAGATTTTTGCCTCCTCGAAAGCAGCAATCATCTTGAGCATATTCTCTCGGATTGATGCTCCCTCAGCCATCTTAGTGTTTATAATAGTTTGAAGAGCCTCCTGCCTTGCGGGCTGGCTCTTGTCTGCGAACATAGTAGCCAATGATTGACTGATGTCATATGCAAAAGCCATGTGCTCGTGTTTTGACTGGAGCACATTAGACATGGAGGCTAACATATAGCAACGTGCCATTTCGTCAGCCTTCTTCCATGCTTTCCAGCCTCTCGCTCTTCGGCGGTGGAACCTTTCCTGATAACAGGGCAGGTCTCGTAAAGGACATACATATACTCTTCGGCTGTGAGTATTATGTCTAGGTTCCCTTTCCAGTCCACATAGTTTGGACCCGTTAACTTATTCTCCCTGAGAATAACGGCCAATGGACTAAAAGAACCTCCCACCATTTCTGAAAATCGAAAAATAAAAGAAAGAATTTAGTTTGTGAAAACAAGATAAAATTTGTGCACTGAAAATAATTTGGCACTTAGGAAAAACTGACATAGCTTCTTAGGAAGATTAACAGTTCCCTAAGTTGAGTGTATTAACCA
Organism: Voacanga thouarsii; assembly: GCA_026120185.1. Taxonomy (NCBI): domain Eukaryota; kingdom Viridiplantae; phylum Streptophyta; class Magnoliopsida; order Gentianales; family Apocynaceae; genus Voacanga; species Voacanga thouarsii. The sequence goes on along the minus strand of JANUWF010002326.1, from coordinate 2,976,775 downwards.
CCACAAATTAATTTCCCTTCTAGGTAATGATCTAGAGGATTACTCTATTGTGGGATGGTCGTTTCCTCTCATTTCCTTTGGACATACCTCGGACTATAACCTCCAACGTGGGCTGGCCGATCATAGTACGTGCCCCGGGTTATTAATTACATCATTCCATTAGATCTAGATCCTTGTGGTATCCTCATCCTATACGGGAGGGGACCCACGATCTCTAATGAGGACCGTGATGGAAGCCGTGGGGCCGTTGGAACCCCTCTCCCACTTAGTCTTTTAAAATAAAGGTTTACTGAAAAATATCCTTTTGAAATTTCCATTAAGTTTTTCTTAACTCAAAAATAAAATATCCAAGTCCATTAAAATCTCTATGTCAAGGCTTATATCCTTTGAGAGATTTCTCTATGGACTAATTTTATTTAAGTTAAAACTTAATGATTTCAAAAAAATTTCGATTAAAACTTTCTAGAGACTTTGGTCTTAAGTTTATTTGACAAAATCATTTTTTTTAGTCCAAAACAAAACAAAATGGTTCTCCATTTTAATTTACAAAAATATCTAAATCCAATATATTTTCTATGTCAAGGATTAAATCCTTTGAGAAAATATTCAAGGATTAATTTTTGTACAAATTAAAATAACCATTTAATTTTTTGAAAAAAAATGTTTTTCTCGTCAAAAATGTTCCCAAAGACTTTGGTCTTTGAGAAAAGGCACACTTAGGTACATAAAAAAATAGCATGCCAGAAAACAGTAAACGTTTTCATGCTTTTCTATTTTTAAACCTAAGTGCCCAAATAATAGAATTAAACACATTAATTAATTAATGATCTTGTTTAATCCTAAAATCCCTTACTAATATTTTTCATGCAAATATATTCCAAGAATATAAATATTGCAAAATATTAACTTTGCCTGGTATGGGACCCAAAACGAAAAAGAAAAAAATTAAAAAAAAATTGCAAAAAATAGCTGGCGGTCCACTGCACCAGCCGCACCGGATTTGCGCCTGCATGGCCTGCCGTCCACCGCGGCTGCGGTGCACCACGCCGCACTGGATCAGAATCCTCAGCAACCCGCGAACTCAGCCCGCTCGCCCGAGAACCCGCAACCTGCTCCGCCTTCCCGCCCGCGTGTCTTCCCACATCCGCGTGTCCGGGGCCCCTCAGACCCGCGCGCTAACCCGGAAGCTGTTGCAATTGAATTGCAACATTTCAAATGCATTCGGCTTGGATTTCACGGAAATGGCTCAGCTTACGCGGCTCGATGACAGCAGCTCATGACACAATTTGGGGAGCGGCTCGGCTCGGCTGTAACAGCTTATGAATAGTGTCTTTCTTCTTCGTTTTTTTTCTCCGCGCGAATTTTCTGCAGCTTCTTCTGCTCTTCGACTTTTCCAGTCTTCCTTGGCTTCTTTGGACATTTTTACTTACAAAAACTCATTCAAAACAAAAACACAACCACCTATACCCATTAAAATTGGGTTTACACGATCAACAATCAAAGCCAAAAAAAAATTTTACAGAGTGTCCTATGCTTCAACGGTGAAGCTCACAGTGATGCTATCCCATACCAAACCAACAAAGGATCACAGGTATAATCATCTTCTCCATTTTTATTAACTACCATGCTCCCTAAATTGATCAAAGAACTATAGGCTCTGATACCAAATTGAGGGACGGAAAAACAGGGGAAGCATGCAGTGACGGAAAAAAACAGAGGAAAAAAACTGCAAGCCTTAAAGGCCACACAGAAGCGTGAAGATTATACCTTTGTGCTCCTTAAGCCTACTAGGTTGAGTAGAAGTGGATTGAACGACGAGAATCGCTTCGCCTTGTCCGCTTGAAGAAGCTTCCGGTTGAAAACCCGCTAGCCTCCTACTTCGCCTTGTTTGCATGAACGCCAAGCCTTTCAGCTCGCAGAATATTCCTCTGCCCAACCTCTAGTCAGTGAATACAACAGTGAAGAGGAACGGTCTCAAATCTCCTTGGTTCTCTTGCTATTGGTTAGCAAAGCTCCAAGGAGAAAACAGAGAAGAGGGAGGCGTGAGAGACAGAGAGAGAGAGACGTGAGTCTCTGTTAGTTAGGGGAGATTAGGGTTTTTCTTTTCCAGAGACTTGTTTATTGGTCAACCAAAATTAGGTCTCTTAATCTCTGATAAACATATCCCCTGGATATCATATTTCAAAACACCCGGATGTTATCATAAGAATCAGTTTGGCTTAACCCTAAACTCTTCTTAACCGTATCTGGAAAAAACCCTACGGTCCAAGCTATTGGGCTAAAATAATATTTATTATTTCTCTTGAACCCAAAAAGTCCAAAATAATAAACATTAATTATTTATTTCCTGAGCTTATATAAATAACCCAATAAATAATTAATCTTTAATTAATTATTTCTTGGGCTTATATAAATAACCCAATAAATAATTAAACATTAATTATTTCTCCTAGTTTAAGCCCAGGTTAATTTCTTAATTATTCATACTAGACCTAGGCCCTGAATAATTAATTAACCAATTAAACCAGATAATTAATTTCTCTCATCTCCTAATTTTATTTATTTTTTTATTTTATTCCAGTCTAATAATAAATTAGACATCCTGAATAAAATAAAATAAAATAAAATCATCTTAAACTGAGACCAATTCCTCAACCAAAAATTAGTTAGGACTTATGGGCTATTCCGAGGACCAAAAAGACACAACGCCTTGGCTGCTAAAATGACCAAAATACCCCTACTATATAAATAGCTGTATTTTACATTTTAAATATTTCCTAATATCACCATAAGGAAATATTGACCCCAAGGACAATGCTGCATTAGCAAAGTCTCTGACCTACAGGTGAAATGACTAAAATACCCCTCTACACATCGCCGTACATTTAAAGAGGAAGAAGTGTACTAACACCCCTCTAAATGACATCTACCATCCTTAGGCTTCTAGTCCAATGATCTACGACTTCCTGGAGTGTTTCCGCTTTCTAAGGGAGCTAACCTAAAGCAAACATCCAAGTCATATTTCCCAGGGCCCTGGACATTTTAGACCATTCGGACAACCACAAGGGGGGATATAGTGCAGAAACTATCTTGTACAAGTCTGTCTTAACTAACTAGTTACATATACCCAATACACAAGTATATTGGTTCTACTATAGAACCTCAACTATAGCATATTAAAGCATATGCTTCCAACTTCGTCAGGCCATCAACTCATACTCAAGTCATAGAGTACTAGTACACGCTGTAGCGGTAGTAGTCTAGGTTTCTATTATATAGTACTTTTAGAAACCATTACTACATGTCCTGTCCTACGTATTCGAAATACGCATATGTCATGAAATGAGTGGACTACTCACTGGCTAAAGGTAAGCCATTCCCCATTTTGAATTCATAACATAATAACCTAAGCATGATGAGGTTCCCAGTCTCATCAATAGGTTAAAAACAAATGTTTATGTATTAAATAACCCGTGATCCATACCTTACTGTGAAAGACCACCATTCACATGGATCACTTATTTAAACACAATGGGTCTATTCTAAACGAAAATAGTGCACAAATAAAAAGTAAATTCGCAAACAATTTCTAAAAATAAATTCTTTTATTAAAAGATTCGATTTTACATCAGAAACCTTATCTAATAGGACATACAATCCAACAGACAATGGGTACTTAGGCCCATCTTTATATACCATACACATTTCTCATCCCAATCCCATGTGGGATTGGGGCATCACATTCACCCCTTCTTTAGGCCCAAGCGTCCTCGCTGGGCCCATACTTTAGGGGCCAAACCCAGGATCAACCAGGCGGCATAGGATTCTAGAGGTGGCTCCCACCGCGCACGGTGTAGCACTTAGTTCCCATACCGGGGCTAGTTACCTGCTCTGATACCAAATGTCACGCCCCGTGCCCGCGGACCCAATATATGAGCCTGGCAGCACCCACGATCAACTATTTAGTCGCCGTCCTCTCTAGACCAAAATGGATATCTCAAGTTAACAATGGGTACTTAGGCCCATTCTTATATACCATTCATACTTCTCATCTCAATCCCATGTGGGATTGGGGCATCACACCCCAGAAGCTTCTGGTAATATTTGACAAATTCGTCCGCGAGAGCCTTTGGTCTATTGGTCAGTCTACTATCCTCTGTCGTAATAGAAGAGATGAAGTTCCTCTTTTTATTTCATTTGACAATGTTGAAAAAGTAACAAGTATTCTTGTCAGAGAGACCTATGTACCTTCCTTTTACAAGTTGCTAGTAGAGCTTCATTTCTGCCTCTGCCAAACGCCATGCTGACCGTTTACAGTCCTTGAATTGTGCAATAAGATTCTGATCTACAAGGTTGGCAAGTAATAGCTGTGAGCATTGAGTACAACTTGGTTCGCTTGTTCGACCCGTTAAGAGAGGTGAGAGAATTCTTGTTTGTTTAGTCTCCGCAAGTAACTCTTAAGCATCTTCAAGCGATGACAAAGAGTGAACTAGTGGAATCCCAAGAGCGCTCGATCCCAAACCTCTTTAACAATATTATGGAACGAATCATGTTTAGCCCAAATATTAAGGAATCTGAATAGACGTACATTTCCCACATTGTTGTATACCACAGACCAGATAGCAAGACTATGATCAGAAATGCACCCAATAGGGAAAAACTCAACTGAAGCCTGTGTAGGGCATTGAAACCATGCATCATTACCCATAACCCTATCAAGTTTGGACCACACCCTAGAATTTGTCCAAGTATACATTGATCCGACATAGGGAAGGTCCTCCAGGCCAATGTCCACACATAATGACATAAAGTCCCTAATTTCATAAGAGGAAGACACTGAACCACCAAGTTTGTCATCGATATGTAAATAGGTATTGAAATCACCCATAAGAATCCATGGATCCAACATTGATGAAAATATGGACTGAATATCCACCTATAAACTTCTTCTAGCCATAACCGAATTATAAGCATAAATAAAGGTGAAGGAATAGGTAGCATGGGAAATCTTACACCTGGTACTCACAATAATCACTTGAGGCATGCAATAAAGTAAATGGACATCCACCCTAGCATCATTCCACAGGATAACAACTCTGCCTCCTTCAGATTCATCCAAGTTATGAATAGCTGACAAATTAGAGAATTTATGGTGTAAAATATTGTCTACCCCAACAACATTCAACTTTATTTCCAATAATCTAATAACATCCACACGATGATTAGAAATAAAATTCTGAATCTCATGTTGCTTGAGGGTCTTGTTAAACCCTCAAATATTCCAACAAGCAACTCTCATTATGGACTAACTAGTGCCCTTTGGGCACTAATCAAGTCAACACTCCGCTGGGCATATTTTTTCCATACCGAACAGATAAATTTTGTTGCCTGAGTGGTCACTTTACCAGTATTCCCCATGGCTTGTGGAACCTCCTCATCACAGCCTCCTAACCGGGAAGGGGAGACTAATTATCTAATTCCAGCTTGTGCATTTACTTTTTTCTGCCAATGAGGGTGTCCCCTATGCCTAACTCTTGATCGGCCTCTTGTATGAGTAAGGTGGTCTCTCGGTCCATTAGATGAGAAGGGTGCATCAACTGCAGCATTTCCACTATGTGCTTGGATATCCTTGTTGCTAGAATTATCCTTACATTGTCCATTACACAAAGGTAATGGCATTTTGCTGTGCACATTGCTCAAATTATTCTGCTCAAAATTAAGGGCCAGCTGTTTCCCCTTGTCATTACTTACAGCACCTATCACACCAGACCCACCCGGGGATGTTGATCTCATATTTTTGTTATGTCTCACTGGGGTTAACAACGGCCTTGTTCAAGACTTTGTCCTACCTTTTTGCCACTTTCTATTCCCATCATTCCTGTTAGCCACCTTCTGTTCCTTTCTTTTCATGTTTTCCCCTATACATGCCTCAGTAACATGGCCAAATTTACAGCAGCAAGAGTAGTATGAAGGTTCAAACTCAAATTTCACTGCCTAATGTTTGATCTTACCTGAAGGCATTCTGATTGGCACCGTCTTCACTAGTAGCTTGGACACATCCACTTTGACAAGAACTCTAGTATAGGACAGGCGATCAAAAGTTGCAGTAAGCATATCTATCATGATCGGTATACCCACAGCCGATGTAATTTTGCTTAAAACACTCATGTTCCAGCAACCAAGAGGCAAGGTAGGAAACGTGATCCATATTGGCATGGTGCTCACTTCAGCCATTGAGAAATCAAAGTCATATGGCATTGTTTTTAGCATCAGAGAGTGTCCAAATATTGTATAAGGCCCCCAACGGAGAACCTGTTATCTATCATCATTAGTTTTGAAGCGAAAGATTAACTATCCAGTAGCATGGGAATGCACCTTGGATTGCACTCCCCATTATTTTGTGAAGTCCATTACTGCCTTCATGCCCGGGAACCTACCGGCAAACATCCCAACAAGGCAGTAGCCCAGCTTACCCAGAGCTTCCACGAAGTCCATTTCATCTAAGTCAATGAGATTACCCAAGCAAGGGATATGCCTGAGTCTCATTCCATTCTGCTACTCATGATTCCCTTTCACAATATTGGCCCAGGTTCGAGGAGGTTGAGTGGTCTCCAATGGTTTGGGGAGAGACAGAAGATTGTCCCCCACTAAGGGATCGGTAGGGGTAGAAGGCTCAGCAATATCAGGCTGGCACTGGTTCCCCACTAGGGGAGACACCGAATAAGAGAGTGTAGATGATTGAGGGGCAATTTGCAGGTTAATTGAGATAGAAGGTATAGATGGCAGAGGGGAGGGTGGGATTGATGTGGTTTCATTGGGCATCTCTATGGCCTTATCAGGGGAGACAGCATGAGGTAATGCAGTAGAAGTAGCCCCCTCTAGGAACCCTAATTTTCATCTTCTAGTCTGGACCATAAGGTCTAGACCCTTATAACAAGAAAGGTCCAAATAGAGCCAAACGGAACGATGAAAGAGAACTGACTCCAAGAAATAATATAATGCTTTCCTGGGTTTGGTATACCAGCACACTGACAGACATATAAATAAGGGTAAACTAAAAGAGTAATAGGTCAGGAGAAAGGTGGGTTAGGTAGGTTTGAAATCAGCTAGGAACCAAAGGAGGAATACCGCCTCAGATAAACAGGAGGAATGGACTAAAAAACAGGTTTTAGCAATGTTAAAGAGGTTTATGACAATCAAAAAATGATATATAAAGGTATATCAGATGATCGGGGAAACAAGCTAAACCAAGGGACAAAGAATTAACCAAGACGGAAAGAAAATGCACCACAGCCTACAATACACAGCCAGCAAGCATATAAGAGAATCATATAACCACACCACAGTCTGGGATATCAACGGCAAGGTAACGGCAGATATATAGACAGAAGATTAAGGAGTGATAACAGGTGGGAAATAAAGGAAAACAGCCAACCAACGTAACCATGAATAAGCTGGACTAATATTACATATGCACCATCATAAGCAAGATCATAAATATCACTTATCCAGCAGCCAGTCCAGCATTCACAGCCGAGAAGGCCAAGGAGAACATACAATAGGCACACTGAGAACAAACAAAAACACATAAAAAAAAAGAAACTAACCAACATGGAATCCATTTACATGCTCAGCAGCTTGAAGATCAGCCATGGAAACCAAGGAAGAGAAGTGAACTCACAGGAGTTGAGAGCTTCTCTCTCTACACTTCTCTTGTCTTAGCGGCCAACTTGATCTCCAACATTGCAAGATTTTTTCCCCGCATCCTTATCTCCGTCACTAGAGTGAGCGTATTTTCAAAAATATCAAAATTAAATATCCAACTAACACATCCAAAGGAATTCTTTTGTTTCCATGTATAATAGTGAAACATTAATTGCGTCAAGCAAGTATACTTTTTAACAAGCACAACCATTTTCTGGAATCGTTGCCAAGTTCAAGTTGGCCAGAATTCTTTTCTTTTCTGCAATATTTCTTGATAATTTTACTTTTACTAATCAAATTCTTAATTTCATTTCAAAAAAATAATAAAAACTTTATCTTTTCATACAACAATAGAATGCGATAACAAGGTAACATCAAAATTTGTTGTGAGTATTCTTTAAAAATATGTTTGAATTATATATTGATAAAGGAAAATACATCCTGCAGAGCAAGAGCTAGTCGTTTACAACCGAGTGCAAATAAGGTACATTATTACCATCCAGGACACATAGAGCTCTAATATGCTTAGGTAAAAGGAAAAGGGGTTGTCAAAAAACCTATGCTAGAGAATCAACAACATGATTTCCTTGTCTGAAAAATGGCATATTTTGAAGGCACTGAACCGATACACCAGTCCCCCAATATGTCGAAGGATATGATTAGGAGAAGGTGATATTATATCTTGATTTACAATTTGGCTAGCTACTGGGAATCAAACTGAACAGAAATCTCTTGAAAATTTTGTGTCAAAGCCAGTTTCAAACCCTCTAACAGTGCTATTATCTCTGCAACAAAGCGTCTCCCGGCGGTATTGATTTGGCACAGGAAGTTATGAAACCCATATACATAAAAAAAAAATGACTCTATATGCATAGGGCAAAGATGGCACCACAAGGCCCAAAGAGTAACCCATATTCTGCAGAGTAGAATTCAACAGAAGAAAAAAATTCAACATTTTCCACATGAAAAATGAACTTTGAGGTTGAACCTTAATCTCCCTAAGTTCAGCACAAATGCTCCAAGATTGTCTTTGCTATGTTTCCCATACTGAAGAAGTAGTAAACATTCCAGACAAAGGTACCGAAATTAGAGCATCAAGTTTACACAAAAAAAAAAAAAACAGAAAAAAACAAAAAACAAAACAAAAAACAAAAAAAATGGAAACTAAGGAGAAAACAGTACAAATATTATGGGTATGCCTTTGACTCACTGCCTCTATAAACCCTTTATAATACCAATACAGTTCAAACATAGTTGATATGCATGAAAGATCCACATTTATTGTGGCCTTTTGTTTTGTTATAAGAAAAAAAATGGGAATACATCCAAACAGCGGCAAAAATTTTGGCAAGTAACATTACAAAAAAACATTTTTATATTTTCTTTGTCTTTGTTTGTCCATGTTTCTCCTCTCCCATACCTTTGAAATAAAAGGTAGAAAATGGATAGCACAGTGGATATAAATCCACTGGCTACCCCAAAGGATGGAAACAATAACTTTTTCTTCTTTCCAACATTGGGCAGTTGCATTATTGTTGTTAAAACCATTTGTGCAACTGAACAAAGTAAAATAAATATCAAAATAAAATTAGCCTCTAGTTTTATACTGCAAATCCTACCCATATTCCTACTACTACCTATTGGGCTTAGAGGCTCAGGTGATTGGCTAATAGTGGAATGGTAGGAGAAAGAGGAAGCAGAAGACATTCTGTGGTGATGACCACCACTTTTGCCTCCATCTATATTCTCAAAGGGTGGGGGAAACAAAGAAAGGCTATTATTTGCTTCAATTTCAAGATGTGGATAAAAGGACTCTGGTGTTTGGGAACTGGTGGAATATTGGAAGGATGCGGGAGAGGAAGACATTCTACTAAGCTAAGTCTTTTGAGTTAATGGAGAATGGGGAGTCCTAGAGTTTCTTGGGGGATTTATAGGGTAGAAGTAACAAAGAAGAGGGGCTGATAAAAAATAAAAAAAAAAGATACAAAACAATGGGTAACGAAGGAGAAGGCTGATAAAAATGCAAAGATAATCTTTGTTGGTTTAAATTCCTCACACTTAACCTGCACAAGAAATGATGGGCTTGGAACCAAAAGAGAAATGGTAATACCATAGATCAGAGCAAGTAGCCTAATCTAAGAATCACTTGACAAAAATTTGCTGAAAAACAGGAGTAGTAGGACTCAAAGAAAAAAACAAGAGAAGGGTCTGCTAGTTTCCATGGCTCAAGGGAAAAGGAAACCTTAACTGCAGAGGCAAATGCAGTGGACCTTTTTATGCTCAGTGCATGTTTTTTGATAAAACCTCAAAAAGCCCAAGAAAAAAAATTGTCCTCTCTTTTGTCTATATAGCATTAAAATTTTAAAGTGGAATGCCATTCTCGCCTCAAGCTCTGCCTAAACATAACTACGTGCAGGTGTGCTATGTGCAAGGAGCCAAACGAGTGAAAGTTGCAATGTGACAAATTTTGAATTATAATTAGAAAAATCTCCGAATAACAATTTCCATGGCTGCAGAGAGAGATTTTATACCCTATATTGTGAAACAAAATGTGATTCGTGAGCAAATCACCACTGGATTCTTTTGTTCTGCCTAAAGCTCAATATCCCAACAATCCAAATTGTTAGAATTTCCTAAATTAGGACATTTGTAAGTGGGCTGAAAATAAAGGGATCAATATTTTTGAAAAGTTTTATCATATAATTTACATTGTGTGCGATATAACTCTCTAGTACATATAGTTCACGTAGATCGGATCAATATTAAAATTTTCAAAATTACTATTTTTGTTTTTAGTAATGACAAATTTGAACTTTAATTTTGCACTAGAATAATTGGGTTGAGGAATGTAACATCAAGGGATATTTGGATATTACGTGTTGAGTAGAATATAAAAAAAAAAAAAGTGATGATTATGGAAAATAGATACTGTCTACAATTGTACTACTGTAGTGGACACAACTACACCAACGAAGGAGGAAGACCTAAATATTATAACATTCCTAGCAATGAGTTGAAGAATGGAACTAAGAAGGAACATATTATATAAAAAATATATTCAAGGATTTTTGAAAAATTTTTGTGAAGTAAAAAATAAAATGCAAAGTGATTTAAAAAAATTTTGGGACCAGTCTCTCCCCATATCCCTATCCCCGTCTCTGGAATGAGGGTATTTTCAAATTTTCAAAATTAAATATCCAACTAACACATCCAAAGGAATTCTTTTGTTTCCATGTATAATAGTGACATGTTTATTGCGTCAAGAAAGCATACTTTTTAACAAGCACAACCATTTTCTAGAATCGTTGCCAAGTTCAAGTTGGCTAAAATTCTTTTCTTTTCTGCAATGTTTCATGATAATTTTACTTTTAGTAATCAAATTCTTAATTTCTTTTCAAAAAAATAATTAAAACTCTATCGTTTCATACAACGAGAGAATGCGATAACAAGGTAACATCTAAATTTGTTATGAGTATTCTTTAAAAATATTTTTGAATTATATATTGATAAAGGAAAATACATCCTACAGAGCAAGAGCTAGTCGTTTACAACCGAGCGCAAATAAGGTACATTATTACAATCCAGGATACATAGAGCTCCATTATGCTTAGGCAAAGAGGAAAAGGGGCTGTCAAAAATAGAAAAAGAAAGGCCACATGCCACCTTTGCCAGTGAATCAACAACTTGATTTCCTTGTCTGAAAATGGCATATTTTGAAGGCACTGAACTGCTACACTAGTCCCCCAATATGTCGAAGGATATGATCATGAGAAGGTGATATTATATTTTGATTTACAATATGGCTAGCTATTGGGAATCAGACTGAATAGATATCTCTTGAAAATTCTGTGCCAAAGCCAGTTTCAAACCCTCTAACAGTACTACTATATTTGCAATGAAAGCGTCTCCTAGTGGTATTGGTTTGGTATAGGTAGCTATGAAACCCATATTCATAAAATAAATGACTCTATATGCATGGGGCAAGGATGACACCACGAGGCCCAAAGAGTAACCTATATTTTGTAGAGTAGAATTCAACAAAAGAAAAAAAATTCAACACTTTCCACATGAAAAATGAACTTTGAGGTTGAACCTTAACCTCTCTTTATCTTTGTTGTGTTTCCCATACTGAAGAAATAGTAAACATTCCAAACAAAGGCACCCAAACTAGAGCATCAAGTTTAGTTAAAAACAAAAATAAAACAAAAAAAATGGAAACGAAGGAGAAAGCAGTACAAATGTTTTGGGTATGCCTTTGACTCATTGCCTTAGTAAACTCTTTACAATACCAGTACAATCAAACATAGTTGATATGCATGAAAGATCCACATTTATTGTGGCCTTCTTGTTTTGTAATAAGAAAAAAAAAATACGAATACATCCAAACAGTAGCAAAAACTTTAGCAAGCAACGCTACAAAGAACATTTTTATACATGCTTTATCTTTGTTTGTCCATGCTTCTCCTCTCTCGTACCTTTTATATAAAAGGTATAAAATGGATAGCACAGTGGATATAAATCTACTGGCTACCCCATAGGATAGAAACAATAACGTTTTCTTCTTTCCAACATTAGGCAGTTGCATTATTGTTGTTAAAACCATTTGTGCAACTGAACAAAGTAAAGTAAATAAAAAAATGAAATTAGCCTCTAGTTTTCTATTGCAAATCCTACGCATATTCCCACTACTACCTCTTGGGCTTAGGGGCTTAGGTGATTGGCTAGTGGCAGAATGGTAGGAGGAAGAGGAAGCGGAATACATTATGCGGTAGTGGCCGCCACTTCTGCCTTCTTCTGTATTTTCAAGGGGAAGGGGAAATGAAGAAGGGCTATTATATGATACAATTTCAAGAGATGGGCATGGGGACTCTGGTGATTGGGAACCGGCGGAATGGTAGGAGGATGCGTTACAAGGAGACATTCTAGTATGCTTAGTCTTTTAAGTTAATGGAGAATGGGAAGTCCTAGAGATTTTTTGGGGAATTTTTATGGAGGAAGTAACAAAGAAGAGGGGCTGATAAAAAAAAAAAAAAAAAAAGATAGAAAACAAAAGGTAACGAAGGAGAGGGCTGATTAAAACACAAGGATAATCTTTGTTGGTTTAAATTCCTCACACTTAACCTGCACTTGAAAGGAAGGGCTTGGAGCCAAAAAAGGAATGGTCAAACCATATATCAAAGCAAGTTATCATTTTGGTTGTAAGTAAAGATGGTTTATACAATCCCATACTTCGGTTGCAATTGGTTACTTTTCGATGCTTGATATTAAATGTTCAAGATATTTGCAATGAACATTTTTTTTGATGCAATTGGGTGCTCATTTGCAACCAAAATTCATCCAACGTAAATAATATGGTTGCGAAAACCTCTTTTTCTTGTAGTGACAGCAGAGGCAAATGCAGTGGACCTTTTGATGCTTAGTGCTAGTTTTCTAATAAATCCTCGAAAAGCCCAAGATAAAAAATTATCCTCTCTTTTGTCTATACAACATTAAAATTGTAAAGTGGAATGCCATTCTCGCCTCTAGCTCTGCCTGTACATAACTACGTGCAGGTGTGCTGTGTGCATGGAGCCAAACGAGGGAAAGTTGCAAAGCGATAGAAACTGATTTATAATTAGATAAATCTCCCAATTACAATTTCCATGTCTACAGAGATTTTATACCCTAAATTGTGATACAAAATGTAATCCGTGAGCATATCATCGCTGGCATCTTTTGTTCTGCCCAAAGCTCAATATCCCAACAATCCAAATTGCTAGAATTTCCTAAATTATGACATTTGTAAGTGGACTGAATATAACTGGCTCAATATTTTTGAAAAGTTGTATCATATAATTTACATTGTGTGCAATTCAACTCTCTAATACAAATAGTTTACATAGATCGGATCAATATTAAAAATTTTGAAATTACTATTCATGATTTTAGTAATGGCAAATTTGAACGTTAATTTTGCACTAGAATAATTGGGTTGAGGATTGTAACATTGAGAGGTATTTGGATATTATATGTTGAGTAGAACATTAAAAAAGTGATGATTACAGAAAGTAGAAACTGTCTACAATTGTACTACTACAGTGGACACAACTACACCAACGAAAGAGGAAGACCTAAATATTATAACTTCAAGAATGATTCTGAAGACGCAAAATTTCTATGCTTAAAGGCTGCTAAGCAGCAATGGAAGAATAAGGGAAGACACGTAAGGACTACTTCAACAGATATTGCTCCAAATTTAGCATTTTGCCATCATGGCCAGATGAAGAAACTTATGGAAGCAGATTGTTAGTTCAAGGAGTAGAACTAGAGATGCTTCAAACGAAGAGATTCTACACATCCGTACAGATTCATTTTCCTACAATTTATTCATCCATAGATAAATAAAATTATTGTAGAAAATTAACCTCATACAACAGTTTCAAAACATAATTACATCATGAAAGTTTGAGGAACAAAACTTCAGTAGCTATTCACCAATTTCAAGGACAACCAGCCAAAATGTAGCCTATTTTGCTCTGTATTTTGGACCCGTTTTACCATTCCCAAGAGGAACTGGCGCCGGCTGCACCCTGGTGTTCGCTGGCTCTTGAAAATTTATGTTAAAGACAATTTCAAACCGTCTAACAGCTCTACTATCTCTGCAATGTAAGCATCTACCGACAGTATTGGTTTGGCATAGGCAGCTATGCAATTGGCTCTTACTATCTCTGCAACTGGCTCTGCAATTTATACCTTAAATTGTGAAACAAAACGTGATCCGTGAGCAGATCACCGCTGGCATCTTTTGTTCTGCCCAAAGATCAATATCCCAACAATCCAAATTGCTAGAATTTCCTAAATTATGACATTTGTAAGTGGACTAAATATAACTGGATCAATATTTTTGAAAAGTTGTATCATATAATTTACATTGTGTGCGATACAACTCTCTAATACAAATAGTTCACGTAGATCGGATCAATATTAAAAATTTTGAAATTACTATTCTTAATTTTAGTAATAGAAAATTTGAACTTTAATTTTGCGCTAGAATAATTGGGTTGAGGATTGTAACATTGAGAGGTATTTAGATATTATGTGTTGAGTAGAATATTAAAAAAGTGAAGATTACAGAAAATAGATACTATCTACAATTGTACTACTATAGTGGACACAACTATACCAACGAAAGAGGAAGGCCTAAATATTATAACTTCAAGAATGATTCTGAAGACACGAAATTTCTATGCTTAAAGGCTGCTGAGTGACAATGGAAGAATAAGGGATGACACGTAAGGACTACTTCAACGGATGTTGCTCCGAATTTAGCATTTCGCCATTATGGCGAGAAGAAGAAACATATGGAAGTAGATTGTTAGTTCAAGGAGTAGAACTAGAGACGCTTCAAACGTAGAGATTCTACACATCTGTACAAAATTATCTTCTTGCAAATTATTCATCCATAGATAAATAAAACTAAACTATTGTAGAAAGTTAACCTCATACAATAGTTTCAAAACATGATTACATCAAGAAAAATTAAGGAACAAAACTTTAGTAGCTACTCACCAATTTCTTGGACAACCAGTCAAACTGTAGCCTGTTTTGCTCTGTATTTTGGACCCGTTTAACCATTCCTGAGAGGACCTAGCGCCGGCTGCACTCTGGCGTTCACCGGCTCTTGAAAATTTGTGCTAAAGCTAGTTTCATCCACAGACACGAGCAACACTCAGTTTGGACAAAGTAGCTGTCGCATCATCTAATTTTAAAGGCCGAACAGGAGCAGATGCAATCAAAAAAAGTGCTGATTTGGAGAAGAATTGGATCGGTAGGTTATGAAAAGAAACCCACAATGGGACAACTGATGGATCTTTCGCAGCTCGAAATTCTAGCATCCATTTAACCACTCTCATTAGAAAACCCATCAAATACCAATGCTTCTTTAGCCACAAGCTTAGGAAATCTTCTTCTAGTGCTGGACGCAGTGAAACATGTTTTTGATCCAATAACCTCACTGATACTGCACCCTTAAGGCCAAAAGTATGAATCTCCTTCCGTATTACATCTAATGCAGGTCGCCCCATGGGAAATTTCCCAACCAGCACATAGCGAAACGGTTCTAATAAGACATCAATCTCTGACTTTGAGAAGAAAATAGCCGGGTCCCCTTTGAACGAGGACAAAGGTTTGATATGATGTTCTTGTTCAGAGGATAAAGAGGCAGATAAAAGGGAGGCAAAAGATCCCCTTCCCCAAGCAGAGCAAACTGGACCAGGATCTTGTGGCTCCAGAGGCACCATACGAGTGGAAGAGATCTTATTTTCGACAAAGTAGGAGTTACTTAGGGTTTCCCGACAAAGTCGGAGATTCTTATAAATGTGAGACGGTAATTTGTTTTTTTTTTTAAACATCTATAATATATGTTGGAATAATATTATATCCTTTCAATATTTTTATATAATTTAGTGATATTGGTTATAAATATTATTGAAACATTACTTTTCGTAATTCTTATACCAACACTTATAAAAATATATTGTAATCACATGTTTATTAAAAAACATAGTTATAAGAATGTCTGTTGCAACATTTTGTGTCGACATATTCCCAAATGTCATACAAAATGAATAAAAGTAAACTTAATTTACAATTGACGTAAATGTCGGAATATTTGGATTTTGAGTTACATTTTAGCTTAATGCTTATAAAGATTAAATTTAAATTCCCAAAAATTTAAATAAAATGGAAGAACGTGATTATTTAACCTTGAAAATCAACCCTTCAAATTGTGAAGCCACACTAAAACTATGAATTTCAGTATACAAAATTACACACTCGAAAAATTAATGCATAAATTCCCATTAAAGGTTTGTACAGGGATAAATTTTGAAAGAAAATAACAAATAATTCTTTTATTTAGAAAATAAAAAATAACAAATAATTAGATAAACCTCGCAATTTCAATTTCCATGCCTACAGAGATTTTATACCCTGAATTGTGAAACAAAATATGAACCCTGAGCAGATCACCGCTGGCATCTTTGTTCTGCCCAGAGCTCAATATCCAAATTGCTATTCTTGTCCTTAACAAAGTCCCAATAGCAATTTTGAAGCTAGTTGTTCTTTTGGTATACAAACAAATAAAATCCCTCCTAAATTGTTTTAGGGTTGACTTGTTTTTGTAATTTTTTTAAAATTTATTATTTTAAAATTTTTTGAAAGAAATAAATTTAATATAACAATAATATTAATAATTTTATTATTTATTTCAAGTAACTTCCAATATTGATAATTTATGTTATAACATTAAATGTAATTTTAATCAAGTACACATTTATTTATTAAAAAAAAATTAACAAAGATCCATGTAAATCGCATTAACAGAGATCCATCGTCTCTTGGAGACTTTAATTTTAAAGTCAATGTTCTATTTTGAGTCAATTATTTATACTGGACTCTAAAATAAATTTAGATAATATGAAAATAAATAGGAATTTAAAGGCATGAGACATAACAAATTTAATCAAAATTTACGATATGCATTTTAAAGTAAGTATTTATTGTCCATCGTAAAATATTCATATTTCAAAACCGTAATGCTAAACGAAATATAGAATTAGCGTTTGACATTCAAGCAAGATAATGGTACGGTTGGTACCCATGTGATCTGGCACACAGCCTAAAGTTAAAGTTTGAACAAAGAAATTTAAAAGTTTAAAATTTTGAAGTAGCTAGGAAGATTAAATTATGAAATTTATAAAAATTGAATGTGAAGATTGGATTTATTATAATTTATTTTTACATTATTTTAATTATGATTTAGATTATATTATAAGAAATAAAAATTATTATAATTAGATAAAAAGTTAATATATTCAAATTATAGACTTAAATAATTTTTATTTCATTTAAAATTTATAATAATAGGCATCTTAAACAATCAAGTATTAACAATAATCAGTTATCAAACACACTTAATTAAATAAGTATTTAATTAATTAATATTGAATAATTAACTAAATTATCAAATACGTCGTAAATGCTTTTCCAAATGAATCTGGGAGTATATTTGGATTAGAATTATATTTAATTTTTAAATAAATATAAATATATTTTTAAATATTATAAAGAATCTATTGACTCAAATATTAATATTACAAACTATTGGGAAAGAATTATAAAATTGATAGTATTTTATAAATAAAATTTATTTATAAAATTGAGGGATAGTTTTAGAATAACATTTGAAAACATTTAAAATAATTTAATTAGCATTAGAAATTTTACGAAGTTAGAAAATTAAAAAAAAATGATTGATTAGGTTGGTCCTTTAGCAATTGACTGAGAGTTATATTAACCCTACGTAATCTTATTATATTCACTCTTCACAGAAGAGTCTAAAGCCGAGAGTGGAATTAGGGATGGCAATTTTCCCGCTTAAATCGGAGGCGCAATCAGGCCCGGCCCAGCCCGGTTGGGCCGGGGATTCCCCGATTTAAAGCAGGGACGGGCCGGGGGCGGGCTTCATTCTTCGGCCCGCCAACCAAGGCCGGGCCGGGGACGAGGATTGCATGATCCCCGCCCCCGGCCCGCTTTACATATTATATATATATATAAGTAGATTATATAAATATATATATATATATATACACACACATATATATAGAGGTGAATTATATATGTGTTGTATATGTATACATACTATATAAATTATATATGTATTATATATGTATACATACTAATATACACACACACACACACACAAACACACACTATATAAATTATAAGTATATTATATATATTTTATATGATTATATATGTATATAAAGGTAGATTATATATATATATATATATATAATAAAATAAAATAGAAAAGAAGAGAAAAAATAGAAAAAGAAAAAAAATTATCAATTTTACTATCATTAATCTAGTGATATGATAAATACATGAATTATTGAAAACCACCACAAAAATTTTTTATATGATTAAAAAGTTTTGAATAAAAATATATTGGAGGAAATTTTTTTTTAAAAAAATCTTTATAAATATTTTCAGGCCCAAACGGGCCCCCACTTCCCCACTTCCCCGTTGGGCCGAGCCCAGGGATTGTTTTATCCCCGACGGGCCGGGGGCGGGGATCCCTGCCTTTCCCCGTAGCGGGGACGGGCCGGGGATGGGGATACGGGGGCAATGCAGGGGCGGGGCCGGGTTGCCATCCCTAAGTGGAATGATAAAAAATATCAACCAAACCAACAGGCCTTAACCTAAGGGTTTGTTCGTTACGAAAATATGCACATATACTCATTTTTCTAAACAATACATATTAACATTTTATTTTTTAAAATTATAATTTGTTTTTATCCTGTAAATTAATGACTAAAGGTTACATGGCCTAATAATTTTGTAAACCACATGCTTTAAGAATATGTGCTCATTTTCAAAAAAAAAAAAAAACAACAATTAGTATATATTATTCAAATTTAATTTTTATGTACTGATCGATATAAATAAGATTTATCAAAGTATTGTCCTAAAATATATGGTGTAATTAATTTTAGGCATTAGTGTTTCTGTATATACAGAAATATAATGTTGGTATGCGCAAATGTTTACATACTTGAAGAAGTAACGAAATTAATGTAATCTATTTAAAAAGGGAGGATGGTAGGTAACTGGGAATATAGTAGTAGAGCAATGGATCGGAGTGGTAGCCTCACGATTCATTTGTAAAAGCCACTTATGAAAGTTGAAAATATTTATAATTTTTATGCTCAAAATCTTGTGGATTCCGTATAGGTTCTGAAGAAACAAGAAGAGGCTAAAATGCAGAAAGTATTGAGAGAGAAGACTTAAAATTTTATTTCATCGTCATTGTTGTTCAAAGAATACAATATCCTATGCTCTATATATATGCTTCGGGAAAAACTATTCTCTGTACAGAAGTTCTAAAAACAAAAACAAAGAGAAGAAGTGTGATCATGATGGCATAACCGTCTTCAGCATGTTTGGTGTGAGTTGCTTATGATTTCTCGTGCACATGTGCAGTTGTCCAAGTGGCTCTTACTTTGTTGGCTCCATGTCAATTGTTGTTGATGATGTATCTGCTGATTGTGAAGTTGACTTGGTAGCTGTCTCAACACCCCCCTCAATCCAGCTATGCAAATTATTCATCCATAGATAAATAAAATTATTGTAAAAAATTAACCTCATACAATAATTTCAAAACATAATTACATCATGAAAGCTTGAGGAACAAAACTTCAATAGCTATTCACCAATTTCAAGGACAACCAGTTAAACTGTAGCCTATTTTGCTTTGTATTTTGGACCCGTTTTACCATTCCTGAGAAGAACTTGCACCGACTGCACTATGGCGTTCGCTGGCTCTTGAAAATTTATGTTAAAGCCAGTTTCAAACCGTCTAACAGCTCTACTATCTCTGCAACGTAAGTGTCTACTGACAGTATTGGTTTGGCACAGGCAGCTATGCAACTGGCTCTTACTATCTCTGCCACTGGCTCTTATTGGTTTGGCACAGGCAGCTATGCAACTGATGGATCACATTTTGCAACTGGCTGTTACTTTGCAACTGGCTTTTACTTTGCTCGCTCTATGTTAATTGTTGTTGATGATGTGTCTGCTGATTGTGAAGTTGACTTGGTAGCTGTCTCAACACCCCCCCCCCCCCCTCAATCCAGAACGTTCATGAGAGATTGCAAATAGGTTGATCATAGGCAATGCTGATTAGTTTTTGTAAAATTGTGCTAGGGACAAGGCTTTGGTGAAAATGTCTGCTAGCTGAGCTGATGAACGTACTGGAAGTGGTTTGATGAGGCCTGCTACATACCTGTCTCTAACATAATGACAATCAATCTCCAAGTGTTTTGTTCTTTCTTGAAAACTATTATTTTCTGTAATATGTAAAGCCCCTTTGTCATCACAGAAAAAAGGGAGTAGGTTGTTTAGGAACAATCTGTAATTCTTCAAGCAAATAAGTTAACCATAGTATCTCACATGTAACCTATCTCATAGCTCAATATTCTACCTCTGTAGAATTGAGTGAGACAGTTGTTTGTTTCTTGGATTTCTAGGAGATCAATGACTCTCCAACGAAAATACAAAAGCCAGTCACTGATTTTCTTGTTTGCTTGCATTCTCCCCAATCTAAATCACTATAAGCTGTCATGCATTTGTTGGAACTGGCAGAGAAAAACAAACCTTGTCCAGGAGCACCTTTAAGATATCTTAATATTCTATGCATGGCTTGCAAATGTCTTGTTGTGGGATTTTCAAAAAACTGAGACAACTGCTGTATACTATAGGAAATGTCTAGTCTAGTGGCTATGAGATATACCAATTTTCCAATAATCTGCCTGAAAATCTGATTTGAAGATAGAACTTTAGAATCGCTTGTGTTCTTACCACTGTAATCCATAGGGGTAGAAATTGGCTTGCTTCTAAGAAACCCAAACTGATCTAGCATCTCAAGAGTATACTTCCTTTAACAGAGGGAGATCCCTGCTTTTGATCTTGCTATTTCCATTCCCTAGAAGTACTTTAATGTTCCTAAATCTTTGATGGTGAATTCCTGAAGTAGCTGCTGTTTCACTTCATTAATATCAAGAAGATTATTGCCTGCTATAATCAAGTCATCTATATATACTAGAAGTAAAGTGAAATTGCTTTCATGAATCTTGATAAACAAACTAGGATCACTATGGGCATTTCTGAAGTTTTGTTGGAGCAGAAAATGGCTTAACTTCTGATGCCGTTGTTTACTTGCCTGTTTTAGTCCATACAATGACTTTTGAAGTCTGCACACCTAGTTTGGTGGCTGAGGCTTGAAACCTGGGGGTAACTCCATGTAAACTTCCTCTATCAACTCACCATGCAAGAAAGAATTGTTGACATCTAGTTGATGAAGAAACTGGCCTTCTTGGGCTGCTAATGCCAACACAAGTCCAATGGTTGTCATCCG
This sequence comes from Voacanga thouarsii, assembly GCA_026120185.1. NCBI lineage: Eukaryota > Viridiplantae > Streptophyta > Magnoliopsida > Gentianales > Apocynaceae > Voacanga > Voacanga thouarsii. The sequence continues at coordinate 2,955,114 of JANUWF010002326.1, read as the reverse complement.
GACAACAGGAGAGAAGGTTTCAAGAAAGTCTATCCCTGCTTGTTGTGTATATCCCTTGCTACCAACCTAGCTTTATACCTTTCTATACTCCCAGCTGCCTTGTGTTTAATCTTATACACCCATTTGCAACCAATTGCCCTTTTGTTTGGAGACAATGATACCAAATACCAAGTGTGATTCTGCTCAAGAGCCAAGGTTTCTGCCTCCATGGCTTTCTTCCACTCTTCTGACTGCAAAGCTTCTTGAAAACTGTTTAGTTCTCTATGTAATGTCATATTCATCACAAAGGATTTATGCTCAAGATGCAAATGATGCAAAGTATAGACAGAATGTATAGAGTGAGGAGTAGTATATTGTGAAATGTTACATACATAATCACTAAGGTATGCTGGTCTATGTCTTTCTCTAAGGGTCTTTCTTGTAGGGGAGTAGCATTGAGACTGTTGGTCTGAATTAGCAGGAAGTTCTCCTATGTGAGGAGTTGTAGGTAAGGCTGCAGGTATTTGATTGTCTGGATAATCATCAGAGTATATGAAAGTGTCATCATTTTGACTATGTTGAACTTGAGGATTGATCAAATCAGTTGCAGTTTTGATCTTGAAAGGAAAAACAAACTCATGAAAAATTACATCTCTAAAGACAAAAATTCTATTAGATTTAAGGTCAATAAGTATATATCCTTTACTGGTGGGTGCAAAACCTAGATGTACAGAAGGTTTTCCTCTAGGATTAAATTTAGAGTGATCTGGCTCTAAATTTGCTGCAAAACAAAGGCAACCAAAAACTCTCAAATTGTCATATTTAGGGGCTTTTGAGTACAGAAGTTCATAAGGACTTCTGTTTTGTAAGAGAGGTGTAGGAGTGATATTGACAATGAATGTGGTATATTGGATGCAAAAGCCCCAGAGAAAGATAAGAGTGTTGGACTACAACTTCAAGGTTCTGCCAACATTTAATAGATGTTGATGTTTTCTCTCTATTATCACATTTTGTTGTGGAGTGTAAGGGAAAGTTCTTTGATGTATGATACCTCTTGACTGATAAAAGTTGGGCATGTTGAACTTAGCCCCATTGTCTATTCTTATGACTTTAATTTTTTTATTGAATTGAGTATCAACATAGGCATAAAAGTCATGAATGAGCTGCTGTGTTTCTGCTTTAGATTTCATAAGAAAAGTCCAAGTAAATCTAGAGTGATCATCAAAAATAGTCAAAAAATACCTTTGGGCATAAAGAGTGTTGTGTCTATAAGGGCCCTAGATGTCAATATGGATCAAATAAAAAACTGCATTAGAAACTGAAAAACTGATAGGAAAACTTAGTCTATGTTGTTTGGCAATAGGACAGACAGTACAAATGTTTTCATCAGAAGCTATTGTACTTGAGGTTGTATCTATTACACGTCTAAGCATTCTATCAGACACATGTCCAAGTTTGTAATGCCACAACAGAGATTTAGGAAAATCAGAGAAACAAGGATGCTGAAGATCTGAAATATCTGCAAATTTTGAAGGCTGAAAAACAAGAATTGTTGCAGGTTTTGTCAAGTAGTAGATGCTATGATGAAGACTAGCTAATCCAATCATCTTTTGTCTGGCAATGTCCTGAATAAGACAGAAATTAGATTGAAAAATCAATTTGCATTTTGTTTGATCAATCAACTTAGAAATGGAAATGAGATTGAAGTGGAAACTGGGGACCAGGAAAACATCTATAAGACTTAGACCATCTAAGAGTTTAATAGTTCCCTTGTGAGTTACCTTAACAGTTTGTCTATTAGGCAGACTCACAAATGTATTGGTCACAGCAACATAGGAATCAAAGTAATGAAGGGATGTGCAAATATGATCAGATGCCCCTGAGTCTAAAATCTAATGCAGTGAATGAGGATCACAAAGGAAACCTTTACCTTTCTCATTGAAGCTAGTAGTAAGAACAGTGGCTTGGTTAGCCATGGGATCATTAGCTGTAGCTCCTAACTCAGGTCCCTTCTTCTGCAGCAATTCAACCAACTACTGACATTGCATTGCAGTTAATCCATTAACTCCATTTACTACCATGCTATTGTCTTAAGTTTTAGGTTGCTGCATTCCCATCTCTATATAATTGACTGTTCCCTCATGTTGAAAACCAACATTCCTCTTTCCTTTATAGCCTACAGGATAACCATGCTTCTTATAGCATTTGTCCACCGTATGTCCATTCAAGCCACAATGTGTACAATATAACTATTTTCTATTAAATCTCCTAAATTTCCCTACTGCATTAGTAAACTGAGTAGGTTGAGAATGAAGACAATTACCACCTGACAGTACATGTTTGTTCTGTGCAATAGGTAACATGTTTGATTCCATATTTGAATTCATATTTCCAACTGACATATTTGCATTCATCCTACTTCCTATTGTCAGAACTGAATGTTCTATGGGTTGAGTAAAATTTCATGCATTTGCATTTCCCGTTCCTCTTTTAGTTTTCAGGGCCATTGAGAAAACCTGGTTTATACTTGGTAATGGAGTAATTAATAGAACTTGTGATTTCAAGGTACTATAATTGTCATTGAGGCCTTTCACAAATCTAATCACACAATCACCTTCCACATATTTCCTAACATTACTTGTCTCAGCACAAGTGTAACAAGGAATAGGTCTCACATCTAGCATTTCATCCCACAGTGATTTCAGTTTAGGGAAATATTGAGTTATAGAGGAACAACCTTATTTCAAATTGTGAATTTCTTCTGGTAGATCAGATAACCAGAGCATGTCCCCTTGATTGAACCTCTCATTCAACTCCTTCCATATGTCAGCAGATGTCTAGTTATACACTACAGATCTAGCTATTTCTGGAGTGCAGGACTTTATCAACCAAGCCATCACAAGGTTGTTACACTGTCTCCATGGTTCATACATCCAATCCTCTACTGCTGGGATCTGTTTCAATGGATCTATGAATTGTTCTTTGTGTTTGCAAGATAATGCAATTCGCATAGACTGACTTCATGTTTGATAGTTACTTCCATCCAACGGTGGTGCAACCAACACAAGATGTGGACAATCACTGGGATGGATGTAATATGGATTGGGGGCAACATATTCTGCAATTGCATGAGTGAGATTCACCATAGTATTGACAAGGATCAAAAGAAAAGAAAAACTTCTATGAGTTAATTTGAGTCCAAATCAATCTGGAAAGCTCTGATACCATGAAGAAATAAGAAGAAGCTAAAATGTAGAAAGTATTGAGAAAGAAAACTTAAAATTTTATTTCATCTTCATCGTTGTTCAAAGAATACAATATCCTATGCTCTATATATATACATCAGGAAAAACTATTCTCTATACAGAAGATCTAAAAACAAAAACAAAGAGAAGAAGTGTGATCATCAAGGCATAACCGTCTTCAGCATGTTTGGTGTGAGCTGCATATGATTTCTCGAGCACATGTGCAGCTATCCAGCTGGCTCTTGCTTTGCTTGCTCCATGTCAATTGTTGTTGATGATGTGTCTGTTGATTGTGAAACTGACTTGGCAGCTGTCTCAACAGGTTTAACTTGAGAAAAAATTAATCGATAAAATATTATATCTTTAGTTCTTATGTTTTTTAAAATTTTTGAGTTTTAAGAGGCGCTTTTAAAAGAATAAATAACATTTGTTCATTTAATTTTTTTTAGTTGATTATCTGAATATAACTAGAAAGTAATTTATCCGTCATATAATCGTACAAATAATCAATTGGTAATATATTAAAATTGACACACACACACACACACACACACACACACACACACATATCATTCCTAGCAATGAGTTGAAGAATGGAACTAAGAAGGTATATAAAAAATATATTCAAGGATTTCTAAAAATTTTTTAGGAAGTAAAAATTAAAATTCAAAGAGATTTAAAAAAAATTTGGCACCAGTCCCTCCCTACATCCCTTTCTCCGTCTTTGGAGTGAGGGTATTTTCAAAATATCAAAATTAAATATGCAATTAACACATCCAAAGGAATTCTTTTGTTTCCATGTGTAATAGTGATAAATGTTAATTGCGTCACGCAAGCATACTTTTTAACAAGCGCAACCATTTTCTGGAATTGTTGCCAAGTTCAAGTTGGCCAGAATTCTTTTCTTTTCTGCAATATTTCATGATAATTTTACTTTTAGTAATCAAATTCTTAATTTTTTTTTAGAAAAATAAAAAAATAAAAACTCTATCTTTTCATACAACGAAAGAATACGATAACAAGGTAACATCTAAATTAGTTATGAGTATTCTTTAAAAATACACTTGAATTATATATTGATAACGAAAAATACATCCTGCAGAGCAAGAACTAGTCATTTACAACCGAGCGCAAATAAGGTACATTATTACCATCCTGGATACATAGAGTTCCAATATGCTTAGGCAAAGAGAAAAAGGGGCTATCAAAAATAGAAAAAGAAAGGCCACATGGCTCTTTTGCCAGTGAATCAGCAACTTGATTTCCTTGTCAGAAAAATGGTATATTTTAAAGGCACTGAACGACAGCACACCAAACCCCAACATGTTCAAGGATATGATCATGAGAAGGTGATATTCTATCTTGATTTACAATTTGGCTAGCTATTGCGAATCAGACTGAACATATATCTCTTGAAAATTCTGTGCCAAAGCCAGTTTCAAACCCTCTAACATAGCTACTATCTCTGCAACGAAAGCGTCTCCCGGCGGAATTGGTTCGGCACAAGAAGCTATGAAACCCAGATATATAAAAGAAATGACTCTATGTGCATGGGGACAAAGATGACACCATGAGGCCCCAAGAGTAACCCATAATTTGTTGAGCAGAATTCAACGGAAGAAAAAAATTCAACATTTTCCACATGAAAAATGAACTTTGAGATTGAACCTTAACCTCCCTAAGTTCAACACAAATGCTCTAAGATTGCCTTTGTTGTTTTTCCCATACTAAAGAAATAGTAAACATTCCAGACAAAGGCACCCAAACAGGAGTATCAAGTAAACTGAAAAAAAAAAAACAAAAACAAAAGAAATGGAAATGAAGGAGAAAGCAATACAAATGTTTCGGGTTTGCCTTTAACTCACTACCTCTGTAAACCCATTACGATACTAATATAGTTCAAACATAGTTGATATGTACGAAAGATCCACATTTATTGCGGTCTTTTGTTTTGCAATAAGAAAAAAAAATACAAATACATCCAAACAACGGCAAAAACTTTAGCAAGCAACATTACAAAAAAAAAAAAAATTTACACTTACTTTGTCTTTGTTTGTCCATGTTTCTCCTTTCTCATACCTTTGAAATAAAAGGTAGAAAATGGATAGCACAGTGGATATAAATCCACTGGCTACCCCAAAGGATAGAAACAAAAACTTTTTCTTCTTTCCAACATTGGGCAATTGCATTATTGTTGTTAAAACCATTTGTGCAATGGAACAAAGTAAAATAAATAACAAAATGAAATTAGCCTCTAGTTTTCGATTACAAATCCTACCTATATTCCCACTAATACCTCTTGGGCTTAGGGGCTGAGGTGATTGGCTAGTGGCAGAATAGTAGGAGGAAGAGAAAGTAGAAGACATTCTACCGTGGTGGCCGCACTTCTGTATCTTTCTGTTTTCTCAAGTGGTAGGGGAAATAAAGAAGGGCTATTATCTGCTACAATTTCAAGATGTGGGCATTGGGACTCTGGTGATTGGGAATCGGAGGAATGGTAGGAGGATGCAGGAGAGGAAGACTTTATGCTAAGTCGAGTCTTTTAAGTTAATGGAGAATGGAGTGTCCTAGAGTTTCTTAGGGGATTTATAGGGTGGAAGTAACAAAGAAGAGGTGCAGATTAAAAAAAAAAGATAGAAAACAAAAGGCAAAGAAGTAGAGGGCAGATAAAAACAAAAGGATAATCTTTGTTGCTTTAAATTCGTCACACTTAACCTGCACTTGAAAGGAAGGGCTGGGAGCCAAAAGATGAATGATCAAACCATAGATCAAAGCAAGTAGCCTAATCCAAGAATCACTTGACGAAAATTTACTGAAAAACTAGAATAGTAGGACTCAGAGAAAGAAACAAGAGACTAGTTTGCTAGTTTCCATGGCTCAAGGGAAAAGGAAACCTTAACAGGAGAGGCAAATGCAGTGGACTTTTTTATGCTCAGTCCAGGTTTTCAGATAAAACCTTGAAAAGCCTAAGATAAAAAAATTGTCCGCTTTTTTGTCTATACAACATTAAAATTTTAAAGTGGAATGCCATTCTCGCATCTAGCTCTACTGGTACATAACTACAGAAAGGTGGGCTGTGTGCAGGTAGCCAAACGAGGGAAAGTCGCAAAGCAACAGAAATTGATTTATAATTAGAAAAATAATTTCCATGGCTACAGAGATTTTATATCCTAAATTGTGATACAAAATGTGATCCGTGAGTAGATCACCGCTGGCATCTTTAGTTCTGCCCAAAGCTCAATATCCCAACAATTCAAATTGCAAGAATTTCCTAAATTAGAACATTTGTAAGTGGACTGAATATAATTGGATCAATATTTTTGAAAAGTTATATCATATAATTTACATTGTGTGCGATACAACTCTCTAATACATAAAGTTTACGTAGATTGGATCAATATTAAAATTTTCTAAGTTACTATTCTTGTTTTAAGTAATAGCAAATTTGAACTTTAATTTTGCACTAGAATAATTGGGTTGAGAAATGTTACATCGAGAGGTATCTGGATATTACGTGTTGAGTAGAATATAGAAAAAGTGATGATTATGGAAAGTAAATAGTGTCTACAATTGTACTACTATAGTGCGCACAACTATACCAACAAACGAGGAAGACCTAAATATTATGACTTCAAGAATGATTGTGAAGACGCAAAATTTCTATGCTAAAAGACCATTGAGAAACAATGGAAGAATAAGGGAAGACACGTAAGGACTATTTCGACCGAAGTTGCTCCAAATTAAACATTTTGCCATTATGGCAGGAAGAAGAAACTTATGGAAGCAGATTGTTAGTTCAAGGAGTAGAACTAGAGATGCTTCAAATGTAGAGATTCTATACATCCGTAGAGATTCATTTTCAAGCAAATTAATCATCCATAGATAAATAAAACTATTGTAGAAAATTAACCTCATACAATAGTTTCAAAAAATGATTACATCAAGGAAAATTAAGGAACAAAACTTCAGTAGCTGCTCATCAATTTCTTGGACAACCGACCAAACTGTACCCTATTTTGGTCTATAGTTTGGGCTCTGTTTACCATTACCAAGTGGGCCTGGCGTCGGCTCTGCGCCGAATGCATTGTGGAATTCACCGGCTCTTGAAAATTTATGTCAAAGCCAGTTTTAAACCTTATGACAGCGCTACTATCCCTGCAATGAAAGCGTCTCCCAGCAGTATTGGTTTGGCACAGGCAGCTATGAAACTCATAAATATTAAAGAAATGACTTTATATGCATGGGACAAATATGACACCATGAGGCCTAAATATATTCTACAGAGTAGAATTCAATGAAAGAAAAAAATTTAACATTTTCCACATGAAAAACGAACTTCGAGGTTGAACCTTAACCTCCCTAAGTTTAGAACAAATGCTCCAAGATTGTCTTTGTTGTGTTTCCCATACCGAAGAAATAGTAAAAATTCCAGACAAAGGCACCCAAAGTAGAGCATCAAATAAAATCAAAAAAATAAAAAATAAAAAAATGGAAATGAAGGAGAAAGCAGTACAAATGTTTTGGGTTTGCCTTTGACTCACTGCCTCTATAAACCCTTTACAAAACCAATACAGTTTAGACATAGTTGATATGCTCGAAAGATCCACTTTTATTATGGATTTTTGATTTACAATAAGAAAAAAAAATACAAATACATCCAAACAATGGCAAAAACTTTAGCAAGCAACATTACAAAAAACCTTTTTAGACTTACTTTGTCTTTATTTGTCCATGTTTCTCCTTTCTCATACCTTTGAAATAAAAGGTACAAAATGGATAGCATGGTGGATATAAATCCACTGGCTCCCCCAATGGATAGAAACATTAACTTTTTCTTCTTTCCAACATTAGGCAATTGCATTATTGTTGTTAAAACCATTTGTGCAACTAAACAAAGTAAAATAAATAACAAAATGAAATTAGCCTCTACTTTTCTATTGCAAATCCTCCCAATATTCCCACTGCTACCTCCTAGGTTTAGGGGATCAAGTGATTGGCTAGTGGTGGAATGGTAGGAGGAAGAGGAAGCGGAAGACATTTTGCGGTGGTGGCCACCACTTATGCATCCTTCTATATTCTAATGGGGTAGGGAAAACAAAGAAGGGCTATTGTCAGCTACAATATCAAGAGGTAGGCATAAGGACTCTAGTGATTGGGAACCGACGGAATGGTAAGAGGATGCGGGAGAGGAAGACATTCTACTAAGTTGAGTCTTTTGAGTTAATGGAGAAAAGAGAGTCCTAGCGTTTCTTGGGGGATTTATAGCATAGAAGTAACAAAGAATAGGGGCTGATAAAAAAAAAAAAAGAAGCTAGAAAACAAAAGGTAACAAAGAAAATGGATGATAAAAACACAAGGATAATCTTTCTTGGTTTAAATTCCTAACACTTAACCTACGCTAGAAAGGAAGGGCATGAAGCTAAAAGACGAATGGTCATACCATAGATTAAAGCAAGTAGCCTAATCCAAGAATCACTTGGCGAAAAATTGCTGAAAAACTAGAGTAGTAGGACTTAGAAAAAGAAACAAGACAAGGGTCTGCTCAGTGTCTATGTCTATGTCTAAGTTACAGGAACACACTTATCAAGCCTATGTCTATGCTCAGTTTAAATGGCTTAAGGGAAAAGGAAACCTTAACAACAGAGGCAAATGTAGTGGACCTTTTTATGCTTAGTGCAGGTTTTCAGATAAAACCTGTAAAAGCTTAAGATAAAAAATTGTCCTCTATTTTGTCTATATAGCATTAAAATTTTAAAGTGGAATGCTTTTCTCGCCTCTAACTCTGCTTGTACATAACTACGTGCAGGTGAACTGTGTGCAAGGAGCTAAATGAGGGAAACTCACAAAGCGATAGAAATTGAGTTATAATTAAATATATCTCTCAACTACAGTTTCCATGGCTGCAAAGATTTTATACCCTAAATTATGAAATAACATGTGATCCGTGAGCAGATAACCACTAGCATCTTTTGTTCTGCCCAAAGCTCAATATCCCAACAATCCAAATTGCTAGAATTTCCTAAATTAGGACATTTGTAAGTGGACTGAATATAACTGGATTAATATTTTTGAAAAGATGTATCATTTAATTTACATTGTATGCGATACAACTCTCTAATACATATAGTTCACATAGATCATGTTAATATTAAAATTTCTGAAATTACTATTCTTGTTTTTAGTAATAGCAAATTTGAAATTTAATTTTGTACTAGAATAATTGGATTGAGGAATGCTACATCAAGGGGTATTTGGATATTACGTGTTGAGTAGAATATGAAAAAAGTGATGATTATGGAAAGTAGATATTGTCTACAATTGTACTACTATAGTGGGCACAACTACACCAACGAAGGAGCAAGACCTAAATAGTATAACCTCAAGAATGATTCTGACGACGCAAAATGTCTATGCTAAAAGGCCACTGAGCAACAATGGAAGAATAAGGGAAGACACGTAAGGACTACTTCGACGGAAGTTGCTCCAAATTTAACATTTTGCCAATATGACCGAAAGAAGAAACTTATGGAAGCAGATTGTTAGTTCAAGGAGTAGAACTAGAGATGCTTCAAACGTAGAGATTCTACACATCCGTAGAGATTCATTTTCAAGCAAATTATTCATCCATAGATAAATAAAGCTATTGTAGAAAATTAACCTCATACAATAGTTTTAAAACATGATTACATCAAGAAAAATTGAGAAACAAAACTTCAGTAGCTGCTCATATATTTCTTGGACAACTGGCCAAACTATACCCTGTTTTGCTCTGTATTTCGGACCCGTTTTACCATTCCCGAGCGGTCTCTGCGTCGGCTGCACTCTGGAGTTTGCCAACTCTTGAAAATTCTATGTCAAAGCCAGTTTCAAACCCTCTAACAGTGCTACTATCTCTGCAACGAAAGCATCTCCCGGTAGTATTGGTTTGGTACAGGCAACTATGAAACCCATATATACAAAAGAATTGACTCTATATGCATAGGACAAAGATGACACCATGAGGCCCAAAGAGTAACCAATATTCTGCTGAGTAGAATTCAACGGAAGAAAAAAATTCAACACTTTCCACGTGAAAAACGAACTTTGAGGTTTCCCATATTGAAGAAATAGTAAACATTCTAGACAAAGCACCCAAACTAGAGCATCAAGTAAACTCAAAAAAATAAAAAAACAAAAGGTAATCTTTGAGTTAGGAGGATACGAGAGAGGAAAACATTCTCCTAAGCTAAGTCTTTTGAGTTTATAGAGAATGGGGAGTCCTAGAGTTTCTTGGGGGATATATAGAGTGGAAGAACAGAGAAAATGGGCTGATAAAAAAAAAAGATAGAAATCAAAAGGTAACGAAGGGGAGGGCTGATAAAAGCACAAGGATAATCCTTATTGGTTCTAATTCCTCACACTTAACCTACACTTGAAAGGAATGGCTTGGAGCCAAAAGAGGAATGGTCATACCATAGATCAAAGCTAGTAGCCTAATCCAAGAATCATTGGATGAAAATTTGTTGAAAAACTAGAGTGGTAGTACTCAGAGAAAGAAACAAGAGAAGGGTCTACTAGTTTCCACGGCTCAAGGGAAAAGGAAACCTTAACAACATAGGCAAATGCAGTGGACCTTTTTATGCTCAGTGCAAGTTTTCAGTTAAAACCTGGAAAAGCACAAGATAAAAAAATTGTCCTCTCTTTTGTCTATACAACATTAAAATTTTAAAGTGGAATGCCATTCTCACCTCTAATTCTATCTGTACATAACTACGTGCAGGTGTGCTGTGTGTAGGGAGCCAAACGAGGGCAAGTAGCAAAGCGACAGAAATTGAGTTATAATTAGATAAATCTCCCAATTACAATTTCCATGGCTGCAGAGATTTTATACCCTAAATTTTGAAACAAAATGTAATCCATGAGCAGATCAGTGCTAGCAACATTTGTTTTGCCCAAAGCTCAATATCCCAACAATCCAAATTGTTAGAATTTCCTAAATTAGGACATTTGTAAGTGGACTGAATATAATTGGATCAATATTTTTGAAAAGTTGTATCATATAATTTACATTGTATGCGATACAACTCTCTAATACATATGATTCACGTAAATCAGATCAATATTAAAATTTCTAAAATTACTATTCTTGTCCTTAGCGAAGTATAGTAAATATATCACGTAGTTGTAATGTTTGAATTAGAACCTAATTGATCTTTTACACGAGCTTGTGTATTAAGTATTAGGATTATTTGTGTTATAGAACTAACTATAATAGTTGAGAAAAAGAAATAGGTAGCTAGTTCCCTATTTCTAGTCCCACCCACAGTTCCCACCTCCACGAGCGGGTGCTGGATTCACTACAACAAAAATAGTATATTGCAACGTTTTTAAATTGATGTTTTTCACAAATGTCATTTAAAAGTAATGAGAGTGAATTATAATAACATTTTATGTACACAATGTTATATTTCAGTGTTACGCGATATTTTTAACATCTATAATATATGTTGGAATAATATTATATCCTTTCAGTATTTTTTTTTATAATTTAGTGATATTGGTTGTAAATATTGTTGAAACATTACTTTTGGTAATTCTTATACCAACACTTGTAAAAAATATTGTAATCACACGTTTTTTTTATTAAAAAAAAACATAGTTATAAGAATGTCAGTTGCAACATTTTGTGTCGACATCTTCCCAAATGTCATACAAAATGAATAAAAGTAAACTTAAGTTACAAGTGACATAAATGTCAGAATATTTGAATTTTAAGTTACATTTTATCTTAATGCTCATAAAGATTAAATTTAAATTCCCCAAAATTTAAATAAAATGGAAGAACATGATTATTTTACCTTGAAAATCAAGCTTTGAAATTGTGATGCCACACTAAAACTATGAATTTCGGTATAGAAAATTACACACCTGAAAAATTAATGCATAAATGCGAATTAAAGATTTGGATAGGGATAAATTTTGAAAGAAAATAACAAATAATTCTTTTATTTATAAAATAAAAAAATAACAAATAATTAGATAAACCTCCCAATTCCAATTTCCTTACCACCAGAGATTTTATACCCTAAATTGTGAAACAAAATATGATCCATGAGCATATCACCGCTGGCATCTTTTTTCTGCCCAGAGCTTAATATCTAAATTGCTTTTTTTTTTTTATGCAAATGTAAATATATTATATATATAGAAAGGATTTACATGGGTTACTAGTTTACAGTCAAAGAGACTGGCAACTAGTGGTAGTCAAAATAGGATTCAAAGGTTTGCAGAACATCAGGGTACAAATTAAAAATAACAATGTACACATGTGTTTTAATTTTCTTTATAATCTCCAACGGTAGGCATACCGCATCCTCAAAAATGGCCTTATTACGAGCACACCGGATGTAGTAGAAAGTGGCAGCCAAAGCAGTAGATCTAGCTTTACTGAACCACGAGGTACCACAGTTGCAGCGCGTATACCACTTGAGACAAGACTTGGCCGAATTCAAAGTGATTGGTAGATGAAGCCACCTTTTAACTTCCGTCCAAATAGTTTCAGAAATTGAAAATCTGAAGAATAGATGATTAGTCGTTTCCGGATATGCTTTACACAGAGGACAAGACAAGTCATCAATTCTGAACACAAGTGTATCCTTAGTCTTCAGTCTACCCTTAGCACACAACCAAAGGATGAATGAGTGTTTGGGAGTCAGTCCTTGCTTCCATATGGTATTGGCCCAGTACACAGTCCGTGCACTTGATCGAAGATAGTCATACGCAAGACAAGTGAAGGAATTATTGCACATTGCCCAAGAATGAAGAAGATCAACCGCACATTGAATATTCAGTTCGCGCTCCATAATCATGTCCCTAATTGCTAACAGCTTACGAAACAAGGGTGAGAGTTCCTCGTGATGATCACACTCCCAAACAGATCTACCCTTCAAATAGAAATGGTTCGCCGATTTGACCCACAATGATTGTTTCTCCGCCTAGATTTCCCAAATAATTCTAGCCAGTAGCGCTTCATTCCAAGTGTGCAAGTTTCGCAATCCAAGTCTGCCCTCATTTTTTGGAAGACAGATATTCTTCCAAGCAACCATAGAATTCTTTGAGTCCTATAGGAAATCCCTAGCCATTCTATCCAACTGACAGATGACCGCAGATGGCGTAGGGAGAATAGATAACCAGAAACACTCAACACCTTGGAGAACGGATTGGATTAGTTGGAGGCGGCCAGCATAAGAGAAGGACCGAGTAGACCAACGTCTAATGTATGAGCCAATGCGATCAAGTAATGGTTTGTAGTAAGTAAGCCTAATCCTACCATTCATGATTGGTAGGCCAAGGTATTGGAACGGAAATTCCCCAATTGGAATTCTAGTAGTATCTCGAATATTCTCCTGCTCATTCAAACTGATCCCAGCAAGATAGATATTGGACTTGTCCTTATTGATTTCAAGACCCAAACATCTTTTCAATTCATTAAGGCAATTAAGGAGAATGCGGATAGAAGAGCAGTCACCCCTAGCAAACAGCATAAGGTCATCAGAAAAAGCAAGGTGAGTAATCCGATGCTCCTTACACTTGGGATGATAGTTAAAAAGTGTTCCAAGTGTGTGCACTTTGACCACCCGTGAGAAATATTCGAGGCAAATAACAAACAACAAGGAGGATACCGAGTCCCCTTGGCGTAGACCCTTTGCACCAGTAAAGAAACCATGGACATTCCCATTGATAGCAAGAGAGAAAGAAGTAGTTGTGACACATTGCTCAATCCAGTTCACAAAAAGAGGAGGGAATCCCAGCTCATGAAGTAGATCCAGTAAAAAAAAACCCAATTAACAGAGTCATAAGCCTTTCATAGGTCCATCTTAATTGTGCATTGAGGAGACACTCTTTTTCTACTGTACATACGCATAAGTTCCTGGACCATCAAGATGTTATCAGTCATGAGTCTGTCCTGAATGAATGCTGATTGGGAAATGTCTACCAGGTGTGGTACGACCAATTTAAGTTTGTCAGCCAGGATCTTAGAAATAATCTTGGAGACCACATTACAGCAAGAGATAGGTCTATAGTCACACACCCTCTCAGCATGATCGGATTTCAGAACCTGGGTGATATTAGAATGATTAATCTGCTTAAGAATTTTCCCAAAAGTGAAGAATTCTAAAACCGCATAAAAAAGACTCTGGCAAACCGTACCCCAAGCTTTCTTGAAGAATAATGCTGAGTAACCATCGGGGCCAGGGGCTTTACAATCACCAATGTCCCATAGGGCTAATTTGATATCCTGTATATTGACATCCCTAACCAAACCCACCTTCATGTCATGAGGAACCATTGGCCCAACTCTTACAAAGTCCACATTGATTTCCTGGCAGTTTACCTTAGTCCCAAGAGTCTTCCGAAAATAATGCACAAATTCATCAGCAAGATCTTTTGGGCTGTCTGTCATGTTGCCATCATCCTTCCGAATTGATGCAATGAAGCTCCTCTTTTTATTTCGTTTGAAAATATTGAAAAAGTAACGAGTCTTTTTGTCAACATGAGCTACATACCTTCCCTTAGCAAGTTGCTGGTAGAACTTCATTTCTGCCTCCGCGATACGCATTGCCGAAAGTTTACACTCCTTGAAATGTGCCATAAGGTTGTGATCCACAGGGTTGGTAAGTAGAAGCTGTTGGGCATTGACAATCGCCTGGTTTGCATGTTCAACACGATCAGACAGGTGAGAGAATTCCACATGGTTTAGTTTCCGCAAGTCACGCTTTAGCATTTTCAAACGACGACAGAAGGTGAACTAGTGGAAACCAACGTATGGCTGTTCCCAAGCCTTTTGCACAATATTCTAGAAAAAAATCATGGTCAGTCCAAAGATTAAGGAATCTGAAAGGACGAACAGCTCCTACAGTGTTCTCAACCACTGACCAAATAGCAGGACTATGATCAGAAATACAGCTAATAGGTAAAAATTCCACTGATGCCTGGATAGAAGACAGAAACCATGCCTCATTACCCATGACTCTATCAAGTTTGGACCACACCCTAGAATTTGTCCAAGAGAATCTCGGTCCGACATAGGGTAGGTCTTCCAAGCCAGCTTCATCACATAGTGTCGCAAAATCCCTAATTTCATATGAAGAGGGTGGTGAACCACCAAGTTTATCATCCACATGCAGATAGGAATTAAAATCCCCAAGAAGGATCCATGCCTCCGACATAGAAGACGATAGTGACTGGATATCATCCCATAATTTCCTACGAGCCACTACAGAGTTGTAAGCATAAACGAAAGTAAAGAAGTATGTAGAATGAGTAATCTTACAATTGATGTGCATAGTAATAGCCTAAGGCGTACAGTGGATTAATTGGACATCCACCTTTGCACCATTCCATAAGATGACAATTCTCCCACCTTCAGCTTCAACCAAGTTATGAATAGGCGACCAATTAGGGAACTTGGTATGTAAAATATTATCCAGCCCAACAGGAGTAAGCTTTGTTTCCAGTAATCCAATAACGTCAATACGATGTTTAGAAGTAAATTTCTAAACACCATAATGCTTGAGGGTCATATTGAACCCTCTTATATTCCAGCATGCTACTTTCATTGAGGATTATTTGGTGCCCGTTGGGCCCCAAACAAGTCAATACTGCTTTGTGCATATTCCTTCCATACTGGGCAAATAGAACTTGTTGCCTGGATAGTTGCTTTCCCAGCATCCCTTATTTCCTTTTGAGCATCATTAACACAGTCTTCATACCTAGAGGGAGAGGTAGAAATTCTCTTTGTAAAGTGAACATTCTACTGATAATTTGATCACCATTGTTGGTGTCCCCCACGTCTAACCTTGGACCTACCCCTTCTGTCCAATATCTTTCTACTTGGTGCAGCAGTTGAGGAAGGTGCATCACATACATCAGCCCATCTTTGTCCAAGAGTATCATCATTGGCATGTTTTTCCATGTGATTGTCATTGAATATAGAACTAGGCCCGGAATTGTACATGTTGTGTGTGGTGCTATGTTCCGAACAAATAGCTGGTTGTTTCCCTCTGTCATTGGAAGAATTCCTTACTACATTAGGTGATGGAGATCGCAGAGGGTTTTCATGTCCCACAGGTGCCGACACGTGCCTCTTACAATTTTTTTCTTTTTCTTCTGCCCAATTGCAAAGCCTTCAGTCTTGGGGGCCAGATTTTGGTCCTTTGTTTTCATTTTTTTCCCCATGCATGCATCCGTGACATGCCCAAATATACAACAGAAGCTACAATAGGCTGGTTCAAATTCAAATCTAACTACCTGCTGCTTGATTTTACCGGATGGCAAACGAATTGGCACCAACTTCACTAGAGGCTTGGACACATCCACTTCAACAAGAACTCTAGCATATAGCATACGATCAAAATTTGCAGTTAGCATGTCGGTCATCACTGGAATTCCAATAGTAGAGGCAATCTTACTTAGAGCTTTCATATTCCAGCATCCCAGTGGTAAGGCTGGAAACGTTACCTATATGGGCATTATGTTCACCTTATCAAGAGAGAAATCAAAGTCCGATGCCATCATCTTGAGCATCAGTGATCATCCAAACACAGTATAGGGTCCCCCTCAAAGAACCTTTTGCCTATCATCATCCGTTTTGAATCTGAAAATTAGCCACCCTAACATGGTTATACATTTTTATTTGAATACCCCAGTGCTTGGTGAGGTCCATGATAGCTTTCATACCAGGAAATCTACCCGCAAACATTCCCACAAGGCAGAAACCCAGCTTTTCCTCAACATCCACTAGGTCCAAAGCCTCAATTTCAATGACCTTACTCGAGCTGGGCATATGACTTAGTTTTAATCCGTTCTGCTGTACCCGATTCCCTTTCACAATATTAGCCCAAGACCAAGAATTTTGGATGGTGTTCAAAGGATTGGGAGGAGTGAGTGGCTTGAGATGAGAGGATGAAATATCTCCCACAAGAGTTTCAGGTGGAGCAGAGGGCTCAGGAGTTGTAAGGGTTTTGTTCTCCACCTGGACTGACAGTGGGCAAAAGGTTTGGACACATCCGTGCCCTGGAGATGGACCTCTAAGACTGGAAGGACTGATGTCTGTGGGTAGGTAGATATTGAGGAGTTCGATTCATAAAGTTGGGAGGGAGATAGGGTGGGCAGACTGGGCAGCTCCATGGATGGCGAGTCTGCTTTTGGAAGAGAAACAGTAGACACCCCCCCACTTTGGATTCTTGTTTACGACGCCTGGTATGGACCATAGGTCCAACCCCACAGATCAAGGAAGGAAAACAAAGACTAAACTGGTAAAGAGAAGAAGACAAACGCCTTGAAGAAGGGAAAAAACATACCAGGTTAGGTAACCTACCAACCTAACATGCATGGACAGAAGCTGCAAAGCTAACGGATTAGGCCCGGTTGGAGTAGTTGAGAAATGGACAGCAAGTTTAGATTAGAGATGGACTGAGATCTGGAGGGTAGGGTATGCTATGATAGTCCAGGAATAGTAGGTGTGTAGCTCCGATGGGGTTATTATATCTAGGAATATCTTTGGGAAGAAGGTTTGTCGAACGAAGGAGTAAGGTGGGAGCTTATATCCGGCTAGAGCATATGCAGAAATGTCAACAGGAATGAATTGGAAATGGAATTAAGCCGGTAGGGTAGAGATGGGAGGGTACAAACGCCAATTTTCAACTGACCGAAATGGTATGAATGGATCAAAGATGGCGAATCATGCAAGAGTACCCAGAAACCGAGCTAACAGCCAAGAACAAACCCATCAACAAATTTGAAGAGCCAAATATCCGACACAGATACCCCACTTACATAGAAAAAACCATCATAAATTCAATGATATGCTCATATGTCACTAGCTACAAACCCCACTCAGACCATGAACATAGAGAACCACCAGGTATGATAGGAACTATGATGTGAAACCAGAACACTCAAGCTGAGTATGAACCGAGCAAAATGGCAGACAACATTTCCGACATAGCTAAGATTATACCCCACAGATACGACACATCATAAACAGCACCCAATCCACTTAAATGGTAGAATATATGGATATAGCAGATTTGAAGAAAGCCAAATCATTCGGGCATGAACAGCAGGCAAAATCAACAAAACAATAATAAAATACACAATTTGCAGTCCCATAGGAAGAGTACTAACCAGGATAGCAAACATGGTATTTCACTTAAGCTTGAAAATCCTCCATTGGTAGCAAATAAGTTGAGAATCGGGAAGACGACTCAAGGGAGTTGAGAGCTTCTCTCTCTACCTCTTCTCTCTCTTTCTAAGATGATGCCCAAATGGTTGACTTTTTATATCCAAATTGCTATTGTTGTCCTTAGCAAAGTCCTGATGGCAATTTTGAAGCTAGTTGTTCTTTTGGTAGGCAAACAAATAAAATCCCTCCTAAATTGTTTTAGGGTTGACTTGTTTTTGTAATTTTTTAATATTTTTAGGAAGAAATAAATTTAATATAATAGTAATATTAATAATTTTATTATTTATTTCAAGTAACTTCCATTATTGTAATTTATATTATAACATTAAAAGTAATTTTAATCAAGTACACATTTAATTTTTTTTTAAAAAATTAACAAAGATCCAAGTAAATCCCATTAACAAAACTCCATCGTCTCTTGGAGACTTTAATTTTAAAGTTAATATTCTATTTGAGTCAATTATTTATACTGGACTCTAAAATAAATTTAGATAATATGAAAATAAATAGTAATTTATAGGCAAGAGACATAATAAATTTAATTAAAATTTACGATATGCATTTTAAAGTATTTATTGTCCATCGTAAAATATTCATGTTTCAAAAATGTAATGCCAAACCAAATGTAGAATTAGTGTTTGACATTCAAGCAAGATAATGGTATCCATGTGATTCGGCACACAGGGCTAAAACTAAAGTTTGAACAAAGAAATTTAAAATTTTAAAAATTTGAAGTGGCTAGGAAGATTAAATTATGAAATCTATAAAAATTGAATGTGAAGATTGAATTTATTATAATTTATTTTACACTATTTTTATTATGGTTTAGATTAAATTATAAGAAATAAAAATTATTATAATTAGATAAAAATCTAATATATTCAAACTATAGAATTGCACAATTGCAGTGGACCTTTCTCCAACTCTGGCGCCATGCGCAGGCTTCGTGGGGGCAGAGCCTCAGCCACCAGTTGTCCTACCGATACACCAAGGTCCTCACACTCATCTGGCTCCTTCATACCATAGACTATCCCACTGCTTCATGGGAATTTTGTTGAACCCGCCAACACAAAAACAACGGTCCCCGAATGGACCTGGGCAAATATTGTTAACGGAAACCGTAATCAGAGTAATGGAATGAAACTACACCACATTCCCTGAACAGGAGAATTCATTGACATTGATGAAACAGACTTCAAAGATGTGGAGCTCAAATTGGGATACTACCTAATAGGAATGTTTGCGGGGCATTTTCTGGGAATGAAGGCAGTCAATGACTTAACTAAGTAATGGGTTGTGCCTGCCAAGGTGTACCCACATGCTTCGAGCTAGCTAATAAGAGGACAGTCAAGCTGTTCTTCGTGGGGGACCATATGCTTTGTTTGGCCGACCTCTAATGCTAAAAACTATGCCTAGGGAATTCAACTTCTCCTTAGATGACATTAGCTTAATGCCATTTTGGGTGACATTCCCTGCACTTTTGTTGGGATGCTGGAACCGCATGGTGCTTAGCAAGATTGCCTCTAGAGTGGGAATGCCACTAATAATAGACATGCTCATAGCACGGCTTGAAAGACTCTCCTATGCTCGAGTGCTGGTGGAGGTTGATGTGTCAAAGCCATTGGTAAAGGGAGTGCCAATCAGGCTACCATCTAGGAAAGTTAAATACTAGCCTGTGCACTATGAGTTCAAACCATCATTCTATAAGAGTTGCTATAAGTTTTGGCCATGGCATGGATACATGTATGGTTGACAAGATGAAAATCAGAGAAAATATGTTGCCTACTAAGGATGCTTCTAAACATAAACGGGCAAAGTCAAGGTCTCAGTCAATGCTTATGTCGGCTCCTACTGGACCCAAGGGATGCCCACAGAGCTTCTAGAACTCACCTAAGCGTGACATAGCCAAAGGTAAGGCTCTGGCCATTAACATGAGGCAAGCACCCACTCCCCATAATAACCCAGGCACAACAGTAGTGGACCTTGGAATTGAGCCCTCAACTTCCCAGACCACTAAAACTACATCTATAACTATCGAACCAATGAAACAGGGCACAATAACAGCTATTCATACACAAACAAATCAAACTGCCCGAAGGGTAAGCAGGGGCCAATCAAGAAGCATGAGAAGGAGACAATTCCGGACCCGCTCTCAATCCCAACCAAGGGTGCATTTTCAAGAAAGGATTGATGTATCGAATATTAGTGCAGGAGAAAATGTGGAGGACCTACCAAAGGTGATGGTCAAAGCTGGAAGGGAAACTTTGCAGGCTTCTAGGTTTATTCGCACAATATGGAAGAAGTACACGGAACGTAGTCTTGACTTGGTTAGTGCCCATAGGGCATTGATTAGTCCTCAATAGGAGTTGCATGTTGGAACATAAGAGGGTTCAATAAAACCCTCAAGCAATGGTGTTCGAGATTTTATTTCAAAGCACAGTATGGATGTTTTTGGCCTATTGGAAACAAAACTCACTGAGGATAGATTGGAGAACTTCTTAAGGCAACAACTCCCTACTTGGTCCACGAAAAATAATTTTGCTGATTCGGTGTGGGCCAGGTGGCTATCCTATGGAATGGGGCAACGGTTGATGTGCAAGTATGGCATAGCACGCCACAGGCTATCTCGTGCCGCATCACATGCAGGGTAACTCATGTCACCTTTTATTTCACCTTTGTTTATGCATACAATACTGTCGTAGCACAGAGGCCGTTGTGGAGAACCTTGAAATGACTATCTACTCAATTATCCGAGCTATGGATCTTTATGGGGGATTTTAACACCTAATTATTTGGGGATGAAAAACTAAGTAGGATCACACCTTCTACCTATAAACTAAATGACTTCTCCATATTGTGTCAGGAGATGAGCTTGAAAAACCTTCCATCTGTTGGTACACAGTTCACCTAGATGAACTCAAGGGTCTAGTCCAAACTGGATAGAGTTATGGGGAATGTGGCCTGGTTCCTGGGCCAAGACCATGTTTCCATGGAGTTTTTCCCAATTGGCTACCTATCAGATCGCAGCCCAAGCTTATGGGTGCATATGGCATATCAGATGACTAGGGCTCACCTATTTAGATTCTTTAACATTTGGGCAGACCATAATTTGTTCTTAGACTTGGTTAAAGGGGTGTGGGAACAAAGTTATAATGGATTTCACTAGTTCAAACTCTATTGAAGGTTAAAAGCACCGAAACAAGACCTCCATGGATTGAATAGAAAGGAATTCTCTCATCTCTCGTATCGAGTTGAACAGGCAAACCAGGCGGTGCATACAGCTGAAGAGGAACTAATAGCTAGCCCCTTAGACCCTGCCTTAATTTTCCGGTACAAGGAACGTAAACTATATGCATGGAGACTAGCAGAGGCAAAAATGAAGTTCTCTCAGCAATTAGCAAAGGGGAAATATGTGGGCCAGGCGGATAAAAATACTAGGTACTTCCATCAGATAGTGAACAGGAACAGAAAACAAAACTTCATTGCATCTATTCTCAAGCATGATGGAACTATGACAAGCAGCCCGAGGGCATTGGCTGCAAAATTTGTGGAGTATTGCTGCAGCCTGCTTGGGACAAGGGTGGATTGTGAGAAGTTCAATGTGGACTATGTAAGGGCTAGACCAATGGTCCCGCATGAGCACAAGAAAGACTTGGTTAGGGAGGTATCAGATCGGATATTAAAATGGCACTTTGGGAAATTGGAGACTACAAGGCCCAGGGGCCAGACGGGTACTCTGCCTATTTCTTCAAGAAGGCCTGGGGCACGATTAATCATACTATTTGCACAGCGGTTCAGGAGTTCTTTCAGCCAGGCAAGTTACTTAAGCAACTTAACCATTCGATAATAACATTAATCCCAAAATATGATCATGTGGAAAAGGTAGGGGACTATAGACCGATATCATGCTGTAATGTAGTTTACACGATTATCTCAAAAATTTTGGCCGACAAGCTGAAAACCATACTCCCTAATCTGGTTGATCATGCTCAGTCTACTTTCATGAAGGACCGACTGATGTCTGACAACATCTTCTTGGTCCAGGAACTAATGCAGGCCTATAGAAGGAAATGCGTATCTCCACAGTGCACGATCAAAGTGTTTTTGAGAAAAGCTTATGACTCAATTAACTGAAACTTTTTGCTAGATCTGATGGATGAACTGGGATTCCCATAAAGATTCATTGGCTAGATATCACAGTACGTTACAACAATCTCATTCTCTATAGCCGTCAGTGGGATGGTACAAGGTTTTTTTAGAGGAGAAAAGGGGCTTCAACAAGGGGGTCCCATATCCCCCCTGTTGTTTGTAATATGCTTGGAATACTTTTCATGGGTCGTTAAGGTTCGCACTCTAGGGTTAGGTTTTAAGTACCACCCCAAGTGTGACTACTTAAGGGTAATACACCCAACATTTGTTGATGACCTAATATTATTTGCTAGAGGGGATAGTACTTTAGTACGCATCTTGCTAGGATGCCTAGAGGAACTAAAACGATGCTCAGGACTGGAAACCAATAAGGACAAGTATTATCTCTACCTAGCTAGGTTGGGGCAAACTGACCAGGAGACTATACTGGCTGAGACGGGCATTCTACTAGGAAGCTTTCCCTTCCGCTACCTTGGTATACCAATAATGATTGATAGAATAAGGGCTTCTTACTACAGACCACTGCTTGACAGAATTGGGTCCTATATTAGTAGATGGAGCACGATCCTTATTCTATGCCGGGCACTTACAATTGGTCCAAGCTGTCTTGCAAGGTATGGATTTCTTTTGGCTATCCATCCTTCCAACACCGACAGCGGTCATCGACCAGTTGGACAAAATAGCCAGGGATTTCCTATGGGATTTGAAGAAAGCACAAGTGGCTTGGAGGGATGTCTGCTTACCAAAAATTGAAGGCGGGCTCAGATTGAGAAATTTGCAGATATGGAATGGGGCACTACTGGCTAAAATTCTTTGGGACATTTAAGCAGAGAAGCAGTCACTATAGGTCAAGTGGCTAGACCACTACTACATGGATGGCGAGTCAGTATGGGAGATGGCTCATCATGGGGACCATTCTCCCTTATTCAGAAGGCTACTGAAGATTTGGGATTCCATTCTGGAGAAGGAACGAGATGCGAAGAGAGCTGTGGTGCTATTGCAGTCTTGGGCAACGGGTAACATGGCGTTCACCATACAGGCCTATAACTATTTCAGGCCATCAAAACTGAAAGTATATTGCGCAAACACAATCTGGAAACAGGGACTCACGCAAAGCACTCATTCATGGTTTAGCTTCGTGCAAAAAGGTGGTTGAAAACTAAAGATGCACAGCCATTCCGGCTAGATGCTTTGTCTTATGCCTTATGCCATGCACAACTGGAGACAACCACTCACCTATTCTTTAATTGTGTGCTGTCATCATAGGTTTAGGCAGACATCAAGGCAAGGCTCGGCTTGCCACAGGCTATGAATACGACCAGAACTTGCCTAAATTGGTTCAAACGAGCTAACCGTGGGTCTTCATGGCTCGCTAAGGCCACAGCAAGTACTATGGCTACGTTCTACTACATCTGGATGGCACGCAATCGGGCACATTTCAAAGGAGTTGCTTGTTAACCGATGAAAATTGCAAAGATGATCAAAACACATGTGTACACTGTGATTTTTTCCCTGCCCCCTCATGTTTTGACCTATTTTGAGGATAAAATTTGCAACAACTTGTTAATAGTAGCCAGTCTGCTGACTAGAGAACTCATTTATACATATCTTTTGACCAATATATATATTTACATTTTGATAAAAAAAAATAATAATTTTTCTTTCATTTAAAATTTATAATAACAGATGTCTTAAACAATCAAGTGTTAACAATAAACAGTTGTCAAACACACTTAATTAAATAACTATTTAATTAAATAATATTCAATAATTAACTAAATTATCAAATATGTTGTAAATTCTTTTCCAAATGAATCTGGGGTATATTTGGATTAGAATTATATTTAATTTTTAAATAAATATAAATATGGTTTTAAATTTTATAAAGAATCTGTTGACTCAAATATTAATATTACAATCTATTGGGACTGAATTATAAAATTGATAGTATTTTATAAGTAAAATTTAGTTATAAAATTGAGGGATAATTTTAGAATAACATTTGAAAATATTTAAAATAATTTAATTAGCATTAGATATTTTACAAAATTAGAAAATAAAAAAAATGATTGGTCCTTTAGCAATTGACTGAGAGTTATATTAACCCTATGTAATATGATGTTATTCACTATTCACAGAAGAGTCTAAAGCCAAGAATGGAATGATAAAAAATATCGACCAAACCAACAAGCCTTAACCATAAGGGTTTGTTTGTTACGAAAATATACACATATACTCGTTTTTGTAAACGACACATATTAACATTTTATTTATTAAAGGTATATTTTTTTTTCTCTTGTAAATTAATGACTAAAGGTTACATGGCCTAATAGTTTTGTAGACCACATGCTTTAAGAATATGTGCTCCTTTTCAAAAAAAAAAAAAAACTACAACATTTAGTATATATTATACAAATTTTTATGTACTGATTGATATAAATTAGATTTAGCTAAGTATTGTTCTAAAATATACGGTGTAAATAATTTTAGGCATTAGTGTTTATGTATATACAGAAATATAATGCTGGCATGCGCAAATGTTTAAATACTTGAAGAAGTAACAAAATTAATGTAATCTATTTGAGAAGGGAGGATGGTAAGTAACTGGGAATGTAGTAGTAGATAGCAATGGTAATTGGGCCAGCCCGCACAGTTTTGGGCCGGGCCCGAGGATAGGGGCCCCTGGACCGGACAGGACCGGGACCTAGGCCCGTGTAGCCCGCGGGCCGGTGCGGGCCGGCCCATGGCTTATTCCTCTTTTTTTTTCCCTACTTAACATAATTTTTTTAAATTATAAAAAAGCCACCTTGAAGTGGTGGGGGGTTTGGCTTGGACCCCTACCTGTTTTATTAATTAATAAAATAAAGATTACATAAGAGGGGGACTTGATGCCTAAACCTCTTAAAAATATTACAATGATTAAAATTTAAAAATATAATAAATATCCTAAAAATAAAATTAAATACATAATATTACTTATCCTAAATTCCTAATTACAAAAATACTAAACTAACTACTTGGTTCACCCCATTCATCATCTGAGTCATCATCAATAATCCATGAATTAGCCGTCCTATCTTCGGCTGCAAACCAACTACTACAACACATTAACATCTCCAAAGTTTGAGGAGCTAATCGAGATCTTCTTTCATCGATTGTTCGAGCACTCTCACTGAAGACGCTTTCCGATGACACTATAGAGACTAGTGGTGTCAAAAGATCACGTGCCATTTTTGATAAAATGGGGTATTGACTTACATGAGCCTTCCACCAACCACAAATATCAAAATGCTGATCTTCATTTTCTACCAATGGCTGCATCTCGTAAATTGCCATCTCGTTGTAGGTAGTAGTCGATCTTTTTTTACGTTTCATAATACCCCATGGATTAAATACTGATGAAATTGATGAGGTAGATTTTCGCGGAGGTTGAAAGTGACTATTAGATGATGAAGCTTGCCTACTTAAACTAGGAGAACTAGAAGAAGAAGACTCAAACTCATACAAATGATACATGTCAGATAAAGCTTTAGCTGTTTTATCTTTTATGTCTTTTATCATACATTGTTTAAGTGCTTGTGATTAATCAAAATCTAATGTTTCATATAAACTCATACAAATGTTGTTCTAGGAATTCTTTTCCATTCTGGTTGACAATTATTTTGCATATATTGTTCATAATGTGGATTTTCTGCAAAATTAAAAGGTAATTTAGTTTGAACAATCATTTTAGCAAATGCATTTCTATTTTTTCTATGATCATATTGAAAATTACCAACCATTTGACCTCCTGTAGTACGTATTTGTTGTTGTTTAAGTAAGTTTTCTAACAAATCATTATGTGACCTTTTCATATGTCTAACTAATGTTCCCGTCCCTCCTTTCTTCTTATGTGCATATACCGCTCTACAAATTTTACATGTTGCCCTATCACTATCATTATCTTTTTCAAAAAGATTCCAAACCATAGATGTTTTTGCTTTAGTTGTAATATCCGTTGTTTCAACATCATCCTCACCTATATTAGATGCGTCGAGATTAATTATTGGAGTTGGTTGTGATTGTGAAACACTAACACTAGGCCTACTAGGACCTTCATTTTCATTACCTATTTCATTATTTATTAAATTCAAAGCAGGATCTATATTAAAATCAAAATGTGCAGATGATTGGGATGAAGAAAAATGATGATATTGATTTCGATCCATTATTTCTTTAAAAAAAACAAGCAATCAAAATTCAAATAAAAGTTCAAAAAAAAAGTATTAACAAATAATGAAATAAGAGAATTGAAAAATATAAATAACAAATAAATTTAAAAATTAAACAAATAACTAAAACAAATAAACAACTAATAAAGCTAAAATAAAAGAATATAAGATTAAGAAATACTAACTTGTTAATGACCAAAATTCAAGAATAACAATACTTTGTTGAGCACTTGAGCTTTTTACTTCTTGTATCCACTATTCCGCTACTCAACAATCTTCCAAAATATGAAGACTTTCTTGATGAATTAAAAAAGTATTAACATAAAAATAAATTCTATTCTAATACTCTTTGTAGAGAAAATGAATAAATTTGAGGATAATGAGAGAAAGATGAATGGAAATAAGAGAGAATTGGAGAGAATTTGAGAGAGTTTGAGAGAATTGGAGAGTGTTGATGAGTTTTGGGTTGAATTGGGGGGTATTTATAGAGTTTTGGGGGTTAGGGACCAAATTGCAAAAAAAAAAAACTACTTCAGCTGTTTTAGGGGCTAAACTGCAAAAAAAAATTAAAGGACCAAATTTTTTTAAAAAAAGCAGAGAGAGCCATTGGGTAATGGCTCTCTCAGGCGGGCCGGCCCGCCAGGCCGTGGGCCCAAGCGGGCCAGCCCTTGACGGGCCAGGGATTTTATCCCCTGGCCCGGACCGGCCCTAGGACCGGACCGGTGAACAGTTCTCGGGCTACCGAGCGGGCTGGCCCGGCCCAGTTGCCATTGCTAGTAGTAGAGCAATGGATAGGAATGGTAGCCTCACGGTTCATTTGTAAAAGCCACTTATGAAAGTTGAAAATATTTATAATTTTTATCCTCAAAATCTAGTGAATTCCCTATAGGTTCAACTTGAGAAAAACTTAAAATTTAAACTAACGTCTAACAATATGCAGTTATCTGTGTCATAACAAAAATTAATCGATAAAATATTATATCTTTAGTTCTTATGTTTTTTATATTTTTGAGTTTTAAGAGGCTTTTAAAAAAATTAATAATATTTGTTCATTTAATTTTTTTTGTAGACTATTTGAATATAACTAGAAAGTAATTTATCTGTTATATAATCGTGCAAATAAGCAATTGGTAATATATTAAAATTGACAATTCCTAACAATGAGTTGAAAAATGGAACTAAGAAGGAACATATTATATAAAAAATATATTCGATAATTTTTGAAAAATTTTTAGGAAGTAAAAAATAAAATTCAAAGTGATTTAAAACGGCTAGTCCCTCCCTGGATCCCTATCTCTGTCACTGGAGTGAGCGTATTTTCATGTACAATATTAAATATCCAACTAACACATCCAAAGGAATTCTTTTGTTTCCATGTACAATAGTGAAATGTTAATTGTGTCAAGCAAGCATCCTTTTTAACAAGCACAACCATTTTCTGGAATCGTTGCCAAGTTCAAGTTGGCCAGAATTCTTATCTTTTCTGCAATATTTCTTGATAATTTTACTTTTACTAATCAAATTCTTAATTTCTTTTCAAAAAAATAATAAAAACTCTATCTTTTCATACAACGAGAGAATGCGATAACAAGGTAACATCAAAATTTGCTATGAGTATTCTTTAAAAATATGTTTGAATTATATATTGATAAAGGAAAATACATCCTGCAAAGCAAGAGCTAGTCGTTTACAACCGAGTGCAAATAGGGTACGTTATTACCATCCAGGATACATAGAGCTCCAATATGCTTAGGCAAAAAGGAAAAAAGGGCTGTCAAAAATAGAAGAAGAAAGGCCACATGCCACCTATGCTAGTGAATCAACAACTTGATTTCCTTGTCTGAAAAATGTCATATTTTGAAGGCACTGAAATGATACACCAGTCCCCCAATATGTCGAAGGATATGATCAGGAGAAGGTGATATTATATCTTGATTTGCAATTTGGCTAGCTACTAGGAATCAGACTAAACAGATATCCCTTGAAAATTTTGTGCCAAAGCCAGTTTCAAACCCTCTAACAGTACTATAATCTCTGCAACGAAAGCGTCTTTCGGTAGTATTGGTTTGGCACAGGAAGCTATGAAACCGATATAAAAAAAAGAAATGACTCTATATGCATAGGGCAAAGATGACACCATGAGGCCCAAAGAGTAACCTATATTTTGCAGAGTAGAATTCAACAGAAGAAAAAAAATTCAACATTTTCCACATGAAAAATGAACTTTAAGGTTGAACCTTAACCTTTCTTTGTCTTTGCTGTGGTTCCCATATTGAAGAAATAGTAAACATTCCAGACAAAGGCACCTAAACTAAAGCATCAAGTTTACTTAAAAAAATAAAAAAAAACACAAAAAATGGAAACGAAGGAGAAAGAAGTACAAATGTTTTGGGCATTCCTTTGACTCACTGCCTCTGTAAACCCTTTACAATACCAATACAATTCATAAATAGTTGATGTGCATGAAAGATCCACATTTATTGTGGCCTTTTTGTTTTGTAATAAGAAAAAAATACGAATACATCCAAACAGTAGCAAAAACTTTAGCAAGCAACACTACAAAAAACATTTTTATACTTGCTTTGTCATTGTTTGTCCATGTTTCTCCTCTCTCATACCTTTTAAATAAAAGGTATAAAATGGATAGCACAGTGGACATAAATCCACTGGCTACCCCATAGCATAGAAACAATAACGTTTTCTTCTTTCCAACATTGGACAGTGGCATTATTGTTGTTAAAATCATTTGTGCAACTAAACAAAGTAAAGTAGCAAAATTAAATTAGCCTCTAGTTTTCTATTGCAAATCCTACCCATATGTTTACTAGTTTATAGTCAATGTGACTATTAACTAGCAGAGGTGAATACTGTTCTCCAAACTAGTCAGAATATTAGGGTACAATGTAAAAATAACAGTGTACACATGTGTTTTTATCTTTTTCGAAATATCCAACAGTTGGCACACGATACCCTCAAATAATGCCTTGTTACATGCAGTCTAAATGTAATAGAACGTGGCAGCCATAGCAGTAGCCTTAGCCTTTGCAATCCAGGATGAGCCACGGTTTGCATGCTTGTACCACCTAAGACAAGAGTGCGCCGTAGTCATTGCTTGTGGCAAGCCCAGTCACAGTCTAATTTCCGTCCAGATGGATGCAGACACTGGGCACTTGAAAAATAAATAGTTAGTCGTCTCAATATGTGCTTTACACAAAGGACAAGATAAATCATCCAAGCGGAACACAAGAGCATCCTTAGTCTTCAAACGCCCCCTAGCACACAGCCAGACCATGAATGAGTGCTTGAGGGTAAGTCCCTACTTCCAAATAGTTTTTGCCCAGAAAACCTTTGAGGAAGGTAACTAAAGGTAGTCATAAGCCAAAGAAGTGAAGGAGGAGCTAGATGTAGCCCATCTATGTAGAAGTACAGACGCAGAGAGGGGACCATTTTCTCGCTCAAGTATTAGGTCCTGAATTGCTAGCACTTTACGAAATAGTGGAGAATGCTCTCTATGGTGTTCAATCTCCCAAACATAGATGGTGATTAGCTAGTGGTGGAATGGTAGGAGGAAGAGGAAGCGAAATACATTCTGTGGTAGTGGCTGCCACTTCTGCCTCCTTTTGTATTCTCAAGGGGAAGGGGAAATGAAGAAGGGCTATTATATGCTACAATTTCAAGAGGTGGGCATGGGGACTCTAGTGATTGGGAACCGGTGGAATGGTAGGAGGATGCGTTACAAGGAGACATTCTGCTATGCTGAGTCTTTTGAGTTAATGGAGAATGGGGAGTCCTAGAGTGTTTTGGGGGGATTTTTTTGGTGGAAGAAACAAAAAAGAGGGGCTGATAAAAAAAAAAAAAAGATAGAAAACAAAAGGTAACGAATGAGAGGGCTAATAAAAACACAAGGATAATCTTTGTTGGTTTAAATTCCACACACTTAACCTGCACTTGAAAGGAAGGGCTTGGAGCCAAAAGAGGAATGGTCAAACCATAGATCAAAGCAAGTAGCCTAATCCAAGAATCACTTAACGAAATTTTGCTGAAAAACTAGAGTAGTAGGAATCAAAGAAGGAAACAAGAGAAGGGTCTGCTAGTGTCCATGGCTCAAGGGAAAAGGAAACCTTAACATGTTAATTATACAAATTAATAAATATTTATTTTTAAATCATTGAGTTAATAAATATTATTAATTATAAATTTGTTTTCAAATTCTCTTAACATTTATTTTTAAAAGTCCTTTAAATTAAATTATGAATATCAATATTCAAAATTATAATACCCACCATTTTCTTCATTGCAGGTTATCATTTTGGTTGTAAGTAAAGATGGTTTATACAACCACATACTTCGGTTGAAATTGGTTAATTTTCGTTCCATGATATTAAATGTTTAAGATTTTTGCAATGAACATTTTTTTCGACGCAATCGAGTGCTCATTTGCAACCAAAATTCATCCAACGTAAATAATATGGTTGTGAAAACCTCTTTTTTCTAGTAGGGACAGCAGAGACAAATGCACTGGACCTTTTGAAGCTCAGTGCAAGTTTTTCGATAAAACCTCGAAAAGCCCAAGATAAAAAATTATCCTCTCTTTTCTCTATACAGCATTAAAATTTTAAAATGGAATGCCACTCTCGCCTCTAGCTCTGCCTGTACATAACTACGTGCAGGTGTGCTGTGTGCATGGAGCCAAACGAGGGAAAGTTGCAAAGTGACATAAATTAATTTATAATTAGATAAATCTCCCAATTACAATTTCCATTGCTGCAGAGATTTTATACCATAAATTGTGATGCAAAATGTGATCCGTGAGCATATCATCGCTGGCATCTTTTGTTCTGCCCAAAGCTCAATATCCCAACAATCCAAATTGCTAGAATTTCCTAAATTATGACATTTGTAAGCGAACTGAATATAACTGGATCAATATTTTTGAAAAGTTGTATCATATAATTTACATTGTGTGCGATTCAACTCTCTAATACAAATAGTTCACGTAGATCGGATCAATATTAAAAACTTTGAAATTACTATTCATGATTTTAGTAATGGCAAATTTGAACGTTAATTTTGCGCTGGAATAATTGGGTTGAGGATTGTAACATCGAGACGTATTTGGATATTATGTGTTGAGTAGAACATTAAAAAAGTGATGATTACAGAAAGTAGATACTGTCTACAATTGTACTACTACAGTGGACATAACTACACCAACGAAAGAGGAATACCTAACTATTATAACTTCAAGAATGATTCTGAAGACGCAAAATTTCTATACGTAAAGGCCGCTGAGCAACAATGGAAGAATAAGGGAAGACACGTAAGGACTACTTCAATGGATATTGCTCCGAATTTAGCATTTTGCCATTATGGCCAGATGAAGAAACTTATGGAAGCAGATTGTTAGTTCAAGGAGTAGAACTAGAGATGCTTCAAACGAAGAGATTCTACACATCCGTACAGATTCATTTTCCTACAAATTATTCATCCATAGAAAAATAAAATTATTGTAGAAAATTAACCTCATACAATAGTTTCAAAACATAATTACATCATGAAAGCTTGAGGAACAAAACTTCAGTAGCTACTCACCAATTTCAAGGACAACCAGTCAAACTGTAGCCTATTTTACTCTGTATTTTGGACCAATTTTACCATTCCCGAGAGGACCTGGCACCGACTGCACTCTGGTGTTCGCTGGCTCTTGAAAATTTATGTTAAAGCCAGTTTCAAACCGTCTAACAGCTCTACTATCTCTGCAACGTAAGCGTCTACTGACAGTATTGGTTTGGCACAGGCAGCTATGAAACCCACATATATAAAAGAAATTACTCTATATTCATGGGACGAAGATGACACCATCAAGCCCAAAGAGTAACCCATATTCTGCAAAGTAGAATTCAACGGAAGAAAAAAATTCAACATTTTCCACATGAAAAATGAACTTTGAGGTTGAACCTTAACCTCCTAAGTTTAGCAGAAATGCTCCCAGATTGTCTTTGATGTGTTTCCCATACTGAAGAAATAGTAAAAATTCTAGATAAAGGCACCCAAACTAGAGCATCAAGTAAACTTAAAAAAACAAAAAAAAAATGGAAAGGAAAGAGAAAGCAGTACAAATGTTTTGGGTTTGCCTTTGACTCACTGCCTCTGTAAACCCTTTACAAATCTAATACTATTTAAATATAGTTGATATGCACGAAAGATCTACATTTATTGTGGCCTTTTGTTTTGCAATAAGAAAAAAAAAATACAAATACATCCAAACAGCGGCAAAAACTTTAGCAAGCAACATTACAAAAAACCTTTTTAGACTTGCTTTGTCATTGTTTGTCCATGTTTCTCCTTTCTCATACCTTTGAAATAAAAGGTAGAAAATGGATAGCATAGTGGATATAAATCGACTGGCTGTCCCAAAGGATAGAAACAATAACATTTTCTTCTTTGCAATGTTGGACAGTTGTATTATTGTTGTTAAAACCATTTGTGCAACTGAACAAAGTAAAATAAATAACAAAATAAAATTGGCCTCTAGTTTTCTATTGCAAATCCAACCCATATTCCCACTGCTACATCCTGGGCTTAGGGGCTCAAGCGATTGGCTAGTGGCAGAATGGTTGTAGGAAGAGGAAGCGGAAGACACTCTGTGGTGGTGGCCACCACTTCTGCCTCCTTATGTATTCTCAATGGGTGGGGCAAACAAAGAAGGGCTATTATCTGCTACAATTTCAAGATATGAGCATTGGGACTCTAGTGATTGAGAACCGACGAAATGGTAGGAGGATGCGGGAGGGGAAGACATTATGCTAAGCTGCATCCTTTGAGTTAATGGAGATAAGGGAGACCTAGAGTTCCTTGGGGGATTTATAGAGTAGAAGTAACAAAGTAGAGGGGCTGATAAAAAAAAAAAAAGATAGAAAACAAAAGGTAAAGAAGGAGAGGGCTGATAAAAACACAAGGATAATCTTTGTTGATTTAAATTCCTAACACTTAACCTGCACTAGAAAGAAAAGGATTGGAGCCAAAGGAGGAATAGTCATACCATAGATCAAAGCAAGTTGCCTAATCCAAGAATCACTTGACGAAAAATTGCTGAAAAACTAGAGTAGTAGGATTCAAAGAAAGAAACAACGGAAGGGTCTGCTAGTTTCCACGTCTCAAGGGACAAGGAAACTTTAACAACAAAGGCAAATGTTGTGGACTTTTTTATGCTCAGTGCAGCTTTTTAGATAAAACCTGGAAAAGCTCAAGATAAAAAATTATCCTCTCTTTTGTCTATCTAGCATTAGAATTTTAAAGTGGAATGCCATTCTCGCCTCTAACTTTGCCTGTACATAATTACGTGCAGGTGTGCTGTGTGCATGGAGCCAAATGAGGGAAAGTTGCAAAGTGACATAAATTAATTTATAATTAGATAAATCTCCCAATTACAATTTCCATTGCTGCAGAGATTTTATACCCTAAATTGTGAAACAAAATGTGATGCGTGAGCAGATCACCACTGGCATCTTTTGTTCTGCCCAATGCTCAATATCCCAACAATCCAAATTGCTAGAATTTATCCATCATATAATTGTACAAATAATCAATTGGTAATATATTAAAATTGGCAATATATATATATATATATATATATATATATATATATATGGATGCATGTATATCATTCCTAGCAATGAGTTGAAGAATGGAACTAAGAAGGTATATAAAAAATATATTTGAGGATTTTTGAAAAATTTTTAGGAAGTAAAAAATAAAATTCAGAGTGATTTATAAAAATTTTGGGGCTTGTCCCTCCCCGCATCCCTGTCCCCGTCTCTGGAGTGAAGGTATTTTCAAAATATCAGAATTAAATATCCAACTAACACATCCAAAGGAATTCTTTTGTTTCCATGTGTAATAGTGAGATGTTAATTGCGTTAAGCAAGCATACTTTTTAACAAGCACAACCATTTTCTAGAATCGTTTCCAACTTCAAGTTGGCCAGAATTGTTTTCTTTTCTGCAATAATTCATGATAATTTTACTTTTAGTAATCAAATTCTAATTTTCATTTCAAAAAAATAATTAAAACTCTATCGTTTTATACAACGAGAGAATGCGATAACAAGGTAACATCTAAATTTGTTATGAGTATTCTTTAAAAATATATTTGAATTATATATATTGATGAAGAAAAATACATATCCTGCAAAGCAAAGCAAGAGCTAGTCGTTTACAACTGAGTGCAAATAAGGTACATTATTACCATCCAGGATACATAGAGCTCCATAATGCTTAGGCAATGAGGAAAATGAGCTGTCAAAAATAGAAAAAGAAAGGCCACATGCCACCTTTGCCAGTGAATCAACAATTTGATTTCCTTGTCTGAAAAATGGCATATTTTGAAGGCACTGAACCGCTACACCAGTCCCACAATATGTCGAATGATATGATCATGAGAAGGTGATATTATATCTTGATTTACAATTTGGCTAGTTATTGGGAATCAGACTGAACAGATATCTCTTGAAAATTCTATGCCAAAGCCAATGTCAAACCCTCTAACAGCGCTACTATCTCTGCAACAAAAGTGTCTCCTGGGGGTATTGGTTTGGCTCAGGCAGCTATGAAACCCATATACATAAAAGATATGACTCTATATGCATGGGGCAAAGATGACACCACAAGGCCTAAAGAGCAACCCATATTCTGTAGAGTAGAATTCAACAGAAGAAAAAAATTCAATATTTTCCACATGAAAAACGAACTTTGAGGTTGAACCTTAACCTCTATAAGTTCATCACAAATGCTCCAAGATTGCCTTTGCTGTGTTTCCCATACTAAAGAAATAGTAAACATTCCAGACAAAGGCACCCAAACTAGATCATCAAGTTTACTCAAAAAAACAAAAAAGAACAAAAAAATAAAAAAAATTGAAACAAATGAGAAAGCAGTATAAATGTTTTGGGTATGCCTTTAACTCACTACCTTTATAAACCCTTTACAATACTAATACAGTTCAAACATAGTTGATATGCATGAAAGATCCACATTTATTTCGGACTTTTGTTTTGTAATAAGAAGAAAAATACAAATACATCCAAACAACGGCAAAAACTTTAGCAAGCAACATTACAAAAAACATTTTTATTCTTACTTTGTCTTTGTTTGTCCATGTTTCTCCTCTCCCATACCTTTTAAATAAAAGGTAGAAAATGGATAGCACAGTGGATATAAATCCACTAGCAACCCCATAGGATAGAAACAATAACTTTTTCTTCTTTCCAATATTGGGCAGTTGCATTATTGTTGTTAAAACCATTTGTGCAACTAAATAAAGTAAAGTAAATAACAATGAAATTAGCCTCTAGTTTTCTATTACAAATCCTACCTATATTCCCACTACTACCTCTTGGACTTAGGGGCTTAGGTGATTGGCTAGTGGCGGAATGGTAGGAGGATGCATTACAAGGAGATATTCTGCTATGCTGAGTCTTTTGAGTTAATAGAGAATGGGGAGTCTTAGAGTTTCTTGGGGGATTTCTATGGTGGAAGTAACAAAGAAAAGGGGCTGATGAAAAAAAGAAAAAGAAAGAAAACAAAAGGTAGCGAATGAGAGGACTGATAAAAACACAAGGATAATCTTTGTTGGTTTAAATTCATCACTCTTAACTTGCACTTGAAAGGAAGGGCTTGGAGACAAGAGTGGAATGGTCAAACCATATATCAAAGCAAGTAGCCTAATCCAAGAATCACTTGACAAAAATTTGCTAAAAAACTAGATTTGTAGGACTCAGGGAAAGAAACAAAGGAAGGTCTGCTTGTTTCCATGGCTCTAGGGAAAGGGAAACGTTAACAGCAGAGGCAAATGCTATGGACCTTTTTATGCTCAATGTAAGTTTTCAGATAAAACCTCGAAATGCCCAAGATGGAAAATTGTCCTCTCTATTGTCTATACAGCATTAAAATTTTAAAGTGGAATGTCATTCTTGCCTCTAGTTCTTCCTATACTTAACTACGTGCAGGTGTGCTATGTAGGGAGCCAAATGAGGGAAAGTTGCAAAGCGACAAAAATCAAGTTATAGTTAGATAAATCTCCCAATTACAATTTTCATGGCTACAAAGATTTTATAACCTAAATTGTGAAACAAAATGTGATCCGTGAGCAGATCACTGCTAGCATATTTTGTTCTACCCAAAGCTCAATATCCCAACAATCCAAATTGCTAGAATTTCCTAAATTAGGACATTTGCAAGAGGACTTAATATAATTGGATCAATATTTTTGAAAAGTTGTATCACATAGTTTACATTGTATGTGATACAACTCTCTAATACATATGGTTCACGTAGATTGGATCAATATTAAAAATTCCAAAATTACTATTCTTGTCCTTAGCAAAGTATACTAAATATATCACATAGTTGTAATGTTTGAATTAGAACCTAATTGACCTTTTACACGAGCTTGTGTATTAAGTATAAGTATTATTTGTGTTTTTGAACTAACTATTATAGCTGAGAAAAAGAAATAGGCAGCTAGTTCCCTATTTCTAGTCCCACCCACAGTTACCACCTCCACGAGCCGGTGCAGGATTCACTACAATAAAAACAATATATTGCAATGTTTTTAAGTTGACGTTTTTCATAAATGTCGTTTATAAGTAATGAAAGTGAATTATTATAACATTTTATGTATACATTGTTATAGTTGAGTGTTACGTGATATTTTGACATCTTTTTTTTTTAAATAAAACCACCAATAAGTTAGGAGAGGGTTAGGCAGACCCCTACTAGTTTATTAATATCTAGAAAAGGATACGAGCAATTAACCAGGATCAAGTGCAATTTGAGACCTAACATAGGGAATCAGATCTTTATCACCTACACAAATTACACGCAACATGTTTGGCAGGCTAGAGAAGCTATGAAAAAGAGTGGGTGATGCATAAGAATAGGCCAACTTTGCCTGTAAGTCTGCTACTTGATTACCCTAGCAAAGAACATGAGAAATTTTGTAAAAGTGTAATTGCCTCAACTGCCAACGAATGTGTCTCAATAAGCCATCAAATTGATGAAGTGGACCAGGTTCTGGATCCAACAAAGTTGATGCAAGTAGCTGAGAGTCTGTTTGAATCCATAAAGAATGCATAGATTACGACCTGGCTAATTTCAAACCTTCCAATAATGCCACCATTTTCACTTCCAGAGGGTTTGTTATATCAATTTGCTTGCAGGAAGCAGCTATAAAATGTCTAGAGCCACATTTAAGACGTAATCCCCAGGAGAACCTCCTTTCCAGCAAACTAGCGCAACCCTCCGCACAGTAACCAATTGCACAAAAGCACGTCTAGTCAAGGAAATAAAATAATCTATTTTATACAATAGACTAGATGAGAAGACATCCGATTCTCCATTTAAACTACTATTCTGACTCTTCTAGGTCTCCCATAAATAAGCAACCAAATATAGACAGTTTGAGCTAGCATTCATTGAACGAAGAAACCACCAAGACTTGAAAAATCTTGCAAAATTCTGAGGCTGAATTAAGTGCCGAATTCCAAGCCTAGTTGCCAATGAAGTCCATACCCTCTTAACTATAGGACAAGTCACAAATAAATGATGATAACTTTCACATTCTGCCTTGAACAGAGAGCATCGTGAGCATAGAGAAAACCCAACAGATTGCAAAATGTTATCTAACACTAGAAAATCATTATATAACCTCCACAAGAAAAGTTTAACATTGTTTTGAATTCAAAGCTTCCAGATAGAAGATAATCGATGATCGATAACCTATCTGCAGTGGACACAATCCTAAGCAAAAGTTAAAGTGAATCTACCCGAAGAAGTCAGTTGCCAAAGCAAACAATCTGTCTACCTTTCTAAAAAATAAGGTCTAGTTTTCAGAACTTGGTACAGAGAGCTAGAGTCCAAAATTCAAGCCAACATGCGAACATCCCGAAACCATTTTTAGGACAGTCCTGAACTAGCAAATGCTCATTCGTGACTCCATCGTTTAACTCAGAGAGTCGCCCAGTTTCAACCCAATTATCATACCAAATTGAAGATGTGCCAGATTTAACAGAGAAGACGATCTTCGATTCACCCAATTCCTATGCTCGCAAAAGATGCCTCTGAGAGGAGATCCCTTGTGATAGTGGAATTCGAGAAGGGCGTAAACCCCTTGGATTATACTTTCCCCACAAAAACTTTGCCCACAGGGAATTTTGTTCTCTAAACCTCCACCATAGCTTCATAGAGTAAGCCGCATTAATATCCTCCAAGATTCTTAAGTTTAAGCATTTTCTGAAAATGGAAAACACAACTTCCTCCAACATCTCCAATACCTCCGAGGAGCCCCAAAAGAAACCAGCCACATGCCATTCAAAATCATCTAGAATAACCTGAGATGGACTTATAATGTATAATAAATGGAGAGGCAATAACATTAAAACCAACCTTATTAATTGCAGCCTGCCTACTTCAGATAATAGTTGAAATTGACATGATTGTGTTTTCCCCTTCAATTTATCCAGGAGAGGTTAAAAATTTACTCGCTTCTTCCTGCCCTTGAATAACGGATACCCAAGATACGTAAAAGGTTGATCCCATCTGACAAACCCCAAAAACCTATGTATGAACGTCAGTCTTGCTGGCAAGGCTTTCCCAGATATAATAAAGGAACTCTTTTGAATATTTACTAGTTGTCCAGAGAAACGCTGGTAATCCTAAAGAACTCCCTTTATAACATTCAGTGCTTTTTTGGATCCTCTGGTAAAAATTAGCACATCATCAGCAAAACTTAAATAAGAAATATTAAAGCATGAACGAGGCACCTTAAATGGATACAAGAGCCCTTGCTCCATCCGCTTGTTCAAACCACGGGAAAGTAATTCTTGAGAGATAATAAATAAAGCTGGGGATAGCAGATCTCCTTGTTTCAAACCTCAGGTTGACTTAAAATATCCACAAGCTTCACCATTAACTAATACTGAAAACCAGTAGTTCTGGATGGAGTTGCAAATCAGATGCAAACAATGTTGGCTAAAGCTAAACCTCTTCATCTCCTCCAATAAGGAAGACCATGAAACCCTATTGAAGGCCTTACACTAAAACGAAATAGAGAATTAGCGAGGAAATAATCCCTCGCTAAATCTGTGAGGGATTAGCAGGGACAAATGACAGATTGACTTTCCGCCGCTAATCCCTAGTTGATTAGCAATGGATCAGCGTTAACAAAAAACCCTTTCAAATTAGCGATGGATGAAGAAGTCCCATCCTAATCCGCCGCTAATTTGATAGGGATTAGCAACGGATATTTTATTTTTACTTAATATTTGTTGTAAATTTTTAGTTTCGGATTTGCAACTGTACCCAAGCTAATCCCACGCTAATTTACGAAGGAACAGCGACTGAAATATCCGTCGCAATTCATTGCTGGATTTGC
The DNA here is from genome assembly GCA_026120185.1 of Voacanga thouarsii. NCBI lineage: Eukaryota > Viridiplantae > Streptophyta > Magnoliopsida > Gentianales > Apocynaceae > Voacanga > Voacanga thouarsii. Next base: position 2,914,873 of record JANUWF010002326.1, on the reverse strand, counting down.
GATGGATTGGAGTTTTATTGGCGAGGGATCTTAAAAATCACTCGCTAATCCATCGCTAATTCCCAAGGGATTTGCAAGGGATTTTCCATTTTGTGAATTCTTAAATTTTTTCCTCACGATACTTTTGTGTGTGGTAAATTTTTTTATGTAATATCCTTATGAATACTTCATTCTTTATTATTTGTTGAATTATAACCAATGTATTTACACTCAATATATATGTAATTACTATCGGCAAGTTACAAAGTATAGATTATAATTAAATGATATGCATACATTATACCTCTGTACAAGTTCGTCATGTGTAGTATATATATAATTCATTTATCACTTTATATGCATCTATACTGTGTGTGTGTGTGTGTGTGTGTGTGTATGTGTGTGTGTGTGTGTGTGTGTGATGCATTGATCATATGGTCGTCGATGTATAATTATGCAAATATGAACACACATTTAATTACTATGAGAGTTTACGTGTGCACTCGAAGTTTTATATTTTACGTTTTATTACATTTGATTAGCATAATAAATACAATTTTGGGATATGAAAACACATCAATACTAATTAAACTTTTTATATATTAGTAAGCGTAACAGGATCGATGTTAATTAAACATAAACAAACACCACGATGATTATTTAGAATTGTTCACTGGCGAAATATTTCATGCTTTTAATCCGTAGCTAAGTAGGAAGTAGCTAAGTGTTGATATAGATAAATATGTTTTCCTAGTAGAGTATTGAAAAAAATGAGCAAAATGTCATATCCGCCACTAATCCGTCTCTAAATAGTGATGGATTAGCGACAGATAATAACAGCTAGGGATTTGAGAGGGATTAGTCAGGGATTCAAAACTTATAACTTTAAAGCAACACGAAAATTTTAGTGGAATCTGAAATTCAAAAAATTCCTCGCTAATCCCTTTCTAATACAACGCAATTAGCGAGGGATCAGAAAGGCATTAAAAGTCGACCCTTACTAATCTGTCGCTGAATACTTCCCTCGCTAATCACACGCTAATTTGTGAGTGATTAGAGAGGGATTATATTTATTTTATTTCTAGTGGCCGTCGCAAATCCCTTGCTAATAGAGAGGGATTAGCGACAGAAAAATCCCTCGCAAAGCCCAACGACTATAACATCCCTTTTCTGTCTTCCCTTTCATTGTGTTCTTTCCCTTTTTCTTTATCTTCTCTGGCTAATCCCTCTCAAATCCCTTCCAACCCCATCGGCGACCTTACCTCCTCATTGCCTGAACTACCACCGAAAGACCATCTGACCAAAGTTGATATTCCCTCCCACCATCGAACCACCGGCGACCTTTATCAAGCTGTGGATGACTGTCGCCGGCACCACTGCATCTCAACCTCAACCGCTATCGCCGGAGCTTGGGCACTAGACTGGACCGCAATTGATCAAGGTATCCATCAACTTTTACTGGATTCATATGGAATTTATGCTACTGAGTTGCATTGGAACCGCAATTTATGCTATCTACTGTAATTTCCATGAATTTGGAAGTGCACTCCTCTAGTCTGCTTTCCTTGTTTTAATCTCTATTAATACTTCACAATGAGTAAGGATTTAAATGCAACAAATGACAGTTTATTTGGGGGAAAAAGAATGGGAAAAGTCTGTGGTTTAACGGAGTGCAGGGTGGAGCGTCCAGTATGAAGGTGATGGTGATGAGATAAGGATTTAAAGCCCCACATTTCATTTCCCTCTTTTTTTTTTTCACCTCACTACTAAAGCCATACTCACAACAACCAAGAGGGACCTCATATGTTATAGCAGTAAGCTTCATACTTCAATGAGATAAAGAATGTCTGTGTTGGGTTTATTCAAGATTAGAATTTTGTAGAATTTGAGGACATATACTAATTAAAAAGGTTTGGTTTTTGACTTGGTTGATTGTTTGAAGCCATGGTATTATTGGATTGTTGTTCTTAGCTGGTAAGATTTAGTTTCTTGATGATGGGCTTTTGTTAATTTGCAAGAAGTTCTACTGTTTCCCTGTTTCTTTTCCTCCATTGAGTTAATTCCTCTTTGTTTTGCGCAATTCTTCTTGTTGAATGCTGAATTGAAGCTCATGTCATTTAATTTTGCGGACCTTGAAACTTATGTAAGTCTCTTTGATGTCAACTAAATTGTTCAACAAAGCGTTTCTAAACTCTATTTCAGTTGATAAATGAGAAGCAGTAATTTTTATAGCTGCATCACCCATTAAAAATTGTTGGCTCTGGTCGCCTAAGGTCTTTCAGATGAACTTTTGGAACTTGATTGGGCTAAGAACCTGAAAAACTAGGATAAGTGGGAAAGCTTGGAATATTGAAGAATTTAGTTTATTATTTGCTTCTAAAACTTGTGGTGATGTTGACATAAATTAACAAGAACAAATTACATTATCAAACATCTGTCAAAAGTGCCAAACTTTCAGAGCAGTTGTTTATTTTTGTTATTCTTATGGAACTATATTAACCATGAAGCAGTTGATGAAGTTTTCAAAAAACATGGATGCCAATCTTTAGCTCATGCATGAGAAAATTTCTCTTCTCTAGGGATATATACATCCAAGTATAATTTTTTGGGCATTTATATTTTTTAGGCTAAAAGAAAATGTCACATTAGCTAAAGTCATCTTGATTAATTTGAACTAATATGGGAGTTTTTCTAAAGTCTTCTTGATTGAATAAATGTTGAGTTTGTTTTCCATTGTTGAAGGGAAAGGATATAATTTCTACCATGTTCATATTCCTTAGTTTTTATTAAGAATAATGTATTTATTTTATGAAGGCATAAATAAGTAGGCATAAGAGTGAACTTTCGAGGAATGCATTCATAAGCTGTGATATAGTTAGGAAATAGATAAAAATGATGGAATTAAGGGAAAATAAAACATCATTTGTAACTGAGACTTAATGGATTATTTATTTACAACTTTATTAATTTTCTACGTGTAAAGGTATGACTTTGTCTCTAATCCTTTGTTTTAGCCTCCTTTGGCCGTTTTGAACTCAAAAGTTCACTGATGGATAATGCCTCTTAATCTCATTCTGTTTACTTAACTGATTAAGATTTCGTTCCATTTGATGCCAAAACTATGTTACACTTATAATTTATTCTACAGTAATCTTATGTTATTGTTACGTACAGGTTAGACATACAGTTCTTCATTGATTTACCTGGACAGCCAAGCTCTTCTTAGGTAAGAAAACACTTGGTAGGCATCTTTAGAATCCCGTAAGTGATGGGTGATCACTCCGTATAGGTAATGGTGATTACCCTCAAATTTAGTATTTTTGATTAAATGTTTTGAAGTTATTTGTGTTTTGTGAGTTTTTTATAATGAATGTTGGGTGAATTGAGGTGGTTTTGTACCTAGAAAATGTTCAAGTTATAAGGGAAACTCTATCAATTTTTTTTAAAAAAATTGAGGTGGCTTAATGCCAAGAAATTCTTATTGTTTCTTACCTAGTGTATTTTCATACGTTCTTTTCATTGTGAAGTTGATCTATGCATGGTGAGGAACATTTTGAATTAAGTTTTGATGGCTGAAGCTGAATGAATTCATGATGGAGACTTTGAGAAAAATTATGTTTGTGTGCTGATTCTGTAGGATGTTAACTAGACTATTTGAGAGTATTTTGGTGTGATTTTTCAGTTCATTTTATGTGTTTTGGTGCGAATAAAAAGCAATAAAAAGAAGGGCAAGAACAAAGTACATAAACTCCACATAATATAAAATGATAAAGCTGAAAATAGAATGAAGGAAATACTGGAAAAGCTAACTGCATGCTGATTTGCTCTATTCTAAAATCACTTCAAATCCACTCTCAGATCCCTAACACATCGAGGAAGGTTTAGGAACCTTAGTGTATAGCAAGGGGATAACAAACTACCATTCTGAAGCCTATTATATTAAAGAAATGCAAATCAGAATTTCTGTTTTCCAGGTTTGGCAGTTTTGGTAGAAAATTCATAATCTTCTATTCATACGTCCAAATCATGTCAAATTTGTTCGAAAATCTTCCTAGGACATTTATCTACAAAGTATAGTTCATGGATTTCCAGAATCCATGGCCATTCCGTATTGTTTAATCCAAAAAATAGACATAGTTTACACCAGCATTTTTATCCAAAAAAACCGTTCAAAACAGAACATTAGTTCAACATGGCAAACCAACATTTTTTTTCTTGAACAATATACAACTAACTATAATTATTTCCATTCCCATGCCTTTATCTACACATAAATCCTCCCAAATCTAGTTCTACAATCAGCCTAACAACTCAAGGAATGCTTAGGTTTAGGGATTTCAATTCAGTACCTGAAAACCACAATTATTTCAAGTTCTGCAAACATTGAATAACCATAATTCCAGCATGCTTGTTCATTCCATTTTCAGCTTTGTACATTATGCTATGTGGTCTTTTGCTTTCTATTTTTTTATCTTTCTTTGTACATTGAATAACCTCTTGCTTTACTTGCAATGTTGATTAATTGTTTTGAGGTTATTTGTGTTTTGTGTGCCATTTATAATGAATGTTGGGTGAATTGAGGTGGCTTTCGGTCTGGAAAACGTTCAAGTTATAAGGAAAACTCTGTCAAATTTTTTTTAAAGGATTTAGAATACACAACTCGATAGTTGATAGTATTTCTTCGGTATCATTTTTCAATCTTTCTTCCATAATTCTAAATGAGTCTATTAGGGTGCTCGACCTTCACATTCACCATCATTCTTCATTCGAATTATACAAGTGCTAATAAGCTACATGGTTATGGCCTAAATGTAGATGGATAATCGCAGTTGGATGTACAGAAGACACGTACAGGGGATTAAAAGAATTACATATGAGTTTGAACAAGGGGTCAAGCGATTCATTACATATTGTTTGTCAACTGGTCCAGCCTCAGTTATAAGGTGTCCATGTGGAAAGTGTAAAAACAAAGCGTACCTTTCCCCAGATGAAGTGGAGCTGCACTTGTACAGATTTGGGTTTGTTACTAATTACTGAAAATGGACTAGTCATGGTGAGGGTATTAATCCGTCACCAAATGCAATAACTGGCACTTGTACGACTGCAGTCGAGTCAAGCTCTAATAATTCATATCGAGATATGGTGATTGATGCAGTTGGACATCAATTTCCAACTGAACCTTCATCATCGGAGAATGTTGAGGAACCACCTAACCCGGATGCGCAGAAATTTTATGACATGTTGAGAGCTTCAAAAACTCCTATATAGGATGGATGCAAGAATCACAATACATTATTAGTTGTTTCTCGGCTTTTGAATATTAAATTCGAAAATAACATGTCGAAGAAATACTTTAATCAAGTGATGCAATTGATGAATGAGGTATTACCAAGTAATAATAAGCTCCCGGATGACCACTACAAGAGAAATGGACTTTAGTGACAATAAATATTAGCGACACCAAAATGCTTGTCACTAAATAACAGAATTAGTGACAACCCATTAAATTTTCGGTAAAGGTCAAACTTTTAGTGACAATATAAACTCTTGTCACTAAATGATAACGTTTAGTGACAGTAGAAAATGTAGTCACTAAATTTTGTCACTAAAGGCTTTTCCGCTAATCTCATTTGAAAACAAAAATCTATTTAGTGACAACTAAAAAATTGTTGTCACTAAAACGAAACTGTTATCACTAAATAATGCACTTATAGCGACAAAAAAATATATCTTCTCACTAAATAGTATACTTATAGTGACAACATTTTTCTTGTCACTATTTATGTGCATTTAGTGACGAAAAGCGTTGGAGAAATGGGCATTAGTGACAAAAAATATTAGTGACAACAAAATGCGTGTCACTAAATAACATGAATTGGAGACAACATTTTATGTTGCTAAGACAAACCATTAGTGACAACAAAAATGATTGTCACTAAATGATAACTTTTAGTGTGAATGAAAAACTTTGTCACTAAAGGCTTTCCCGCCAATCTCATTTGAAAGCGAGAAATCTCTTTAGTGACAACACCAATTTTTATAAAGATATTTATAAATATAGGCACTTTAAATTAATAATCTAACCGTTAGATTTGTATAAATTGTAAGGAAAAGTGTTATGATCAAATTTAAAGATAATCGGATATACTTTTGCACATAAACCTTCAAAATGTCTACAAAAATACTGAAAAATAAAGGTATTTACAAATATAGGCACTGCAAATTAAAGATCCAACCATTAGATTTGTTGAAATTGTTAAGAAAAATGTTATAACAAATTTAAAGGTAATCAGATATATTTTGACACGCAATCCAGTTAAATATCTACAGAAATCTAAAAAACTAAGGCATTTACAAAGACAGGCAGTTTAAATTAATGATCCAACCGTTAGATTTGTTTAAATTGCTAAGAAAAGTGTTGTGACCAAATTTGAAGATAATCGGATATATTTTGACATGCAATCCAACAAATGTCTACAAAAAGACCGAAAACCTAAGACATTACAAAGATAGGCACTTTCAATTAATGATTTGACCGTTAGATTTGTTTAAATTGATATTAAAAGTGTTATGACAAAATTTAAAGATAATCGGGTATACTTTTACACGTAGTCCTACACAATATCTACAAAATACTGAAAATTTAAGGCATTTACAAAGATAGGCACTTTCAATTAATGATCAAACCATTTGATTTGTTTAAATTGCTAAGAAAAGTGTTATGACCAAATTTGAAGATAATCGGATATATTTTGGCATGCAATCCAACAAATATCAACAAAAATAACGAAATCCTAAGTCATTTACAATGATCGGCACTTTCAATTAATGATGCACCCGTTAGATTTGTTTAAATTGCTAAGAAAAGTGTTATGACCAAGTTTTAATATAATCGAATAAATTTTGGTATGCAATCCAATAAATGTCTACAAAAAGACCGAAAACCTAAGGCATTTACAAAGATAGGAACTTTCAATTAATGATCCGACCGTTAGATTTGTTTAAATACTTACAAAAAGTGTTATGACCAAGTCTAAAGTTAATCGGCTATATTTTGGCATGCAATCCAACAAATGTCTACAAAAAGACCGAAAACCTAAGGCGTTTACAAAGATAAGAACTTTCAATTAATGATCCGACCGTTAGATTTTTTTTAAATTGATAATAAAATTGTTATGACCAAGTTTGAAGATAATTTGATATATTTTGGCATGCAATCCAACAAATATCAACAAAAATATCAAAAACCTAAGACATTACAAAGACAGACACTTTCAATTAATGATTTGACCGTTAGATTTGTTTAAATTGCTAAGAAAAGTGTTATAACCAAATTTGAAGATAATCAGATATATTTTGGCATGCAATCCAACAAATATCTACAAAAATACCGAAAACCTAAGGCATTTACAAAAGATAGGAACTTTGAATTAATGATCGACCGTTAGATTTGTATAAATTGTTAAGAAAATTGTTATGACCATATTTGAAGATAATCGGATATATTTTGGTATGCAATCCAAGAAATATCAACAAAAATAACGAAAACCTAAGGCATTTACAAAGATAGGACCTTTCAATTAATGATCCGACCATTAGATTTGTTTAAATTGCTAAGAAAAGTGTTATGACCAAGTTTTAATATAATCGGATATATTTTGGCATGCAATCCAACAAATGTCTACAAAAAGACCAAAAACCTAAGGCATTTACAAAAATAGGCACTTTCAATTAATGATCTGGCCGTTAGATTTTTTTAAATTAATAATAAAAGTGTTATGACCAAGTTTGAAGATAATAGGATATATTTTGGCATGCAATCTAACAAATATCTACAAAAATACCGAAAACCTAAGGCATTTACAAAGATAGGCACTTTCAATTAATGATCCGACCGTTAGATTTGTTTAAATTGCTATGACAAGTGTTATGATCAAATTTGAAGATAATCGAATATATTTTGACATGCAATCCAACAAATATCAACAAAAATACCGAAAACCTAAGGCATTACAAAGACAGGCTCTTTCAATTAATGATTTGACCGTTAGATTTATTTAAATTTCTAAAAAAAGTGTTATGACCAAGTTTTAATATAATTGGATATATTTTGGCATGCAATGCAACAAATATCAACAAAAATACCGAAAACCTAAGGCATTTACAAAGATAGGAACATTCAATTAATGATCCAACAATTAGATTTGTTTAAATTACTACAAAAAGTGTTATGACCAAATTTGAAGATAATCGGATATATTTTGGCATGCAATCCAACAAATATCTACAAAAATACCGAAAACCTAAGGCATTTACAAATATAGGCACTTTAAATTATTGATATCGACCATTAGATTTGTTTAAATTGCTAATAAAAGTGTTATGACCAAGTTTGAATATAATCGGATATATTTTGGCATACAATCTAACAAATATCTACAAAAATACCGAAAACCTAAGGCATTTACAAAGATAGGCACTTTCAATTAATGATCCGACCGTTAGATTTTTTTAAATTGCTATGACAAGAGCTATGACCAAATTTGAAGATAATCGGATATATTTTTGCATGCAATCCAACACATATCAACAAAAATACCGAAAACCTAAGGCATTACAAAGACAGGCACTTTCAATTAATGATTTGACCGTTAGATTTATTTAAATTTCTAAGAAAAGTGTTATGACCAAGTTTTAATATAATTGGATATATTTTGGCATGCAATGCAACAAATGTCAACAAAAATACCGAAAACCTAAGGCATTTACAAAGATAGGAACTTTCAATTAATGATCCGACCGTCAGATTTGTTTAAATTACTACAAAAAGTGTTATGACCAAATTTGAAGATAATTGGATATATTTTGGCATGCAATCCAACAAATATCAACAAAAATACCGAAAACCTAATGCATTACAAAAACAGGCACTCTCAATTAATGATTTGAGCGTTAAATTTGTTTAAACTGCTAATAAAAGTGTTATGACCAAATTTGAAGAGAATCATATATATTTTGGCATTCAATCCAACAAATATCAACAAAAAAATACCGAAAACCTAAGGAATTTATAAAGATAGACACTTTCAATTAATGATCCGACCGTCAGATTTGTTTAAATTGCTAAGAAAAGTGTTATGACCAAATTTGAAGATAATCAGATATATTTTGGCATGCAATCCAACAAATATCTACAAAAATATCGAAAACCTAAGGCATTTACAAAGATAGGAACTTTGAATTAATGATCCGACCGTTAGATTTATTTAAATTGTTAAGAAAATTGTTATGACCATATTTGAAAATAATCGGATATATTTTGGCATGCAATCCAAGAAATATCAACAAAAATACCGAGAACCTAAGGCATTCACATAGATAGGAACTTTAAATTAATGATCCAACCGTTAGATTTGTTTAAATTAATAATAAAAGTGTTATGACCAAGTTTGAATATAATCGGATATATTTTGGCATGCAATCCAACAAATATCTACAAAAAGACCGAAAACCTACGACATTTACAAAGATAGGCACTTTTAATTAATGATTCGACCATTAGATTTATTTAAATTGCTAAGAAAAGTGTTATGACCAACTTTGAATATTAATCGGATATTTTTTGGCATGCAATGCAACAAATGTCTACAAAAAGACTGAAATCTTAAGGCATTTACAAAGATAGGAACTTTCAATTAATGATCCGACCGTTAGATTTTTTTTAAATAGCTAAGAAAAGTGTTATGACCAAATTTGAAGATAATCGGATATATTTTGGCATGTAATCCAACAAATATCAACAAAAATACCGAAAACCTAAGGTATTTTCAAAGATAGGCACTTTCAATTAATAATTTGACCGTTAGATTTGTTTAAATTTCTAATAAAAGTGTTATGACCAAATTTGAAGATAATTGGATATATTTTGGCATGAAATCCAACAAATATCAACAAAAATATCGAAAACCTAAGACATTACAAAGACAGGCACTTTCAATTAATGATTTGACCATTAGATTTGTTTAAATTGCTAAGAAAAGTGTTATGACCAAATTTGAAGATAATCAGATATATTTTGGCATGCAATCCAACAAATATCCACAAAAATACCGAAAACCTAAGGCATTTACAAAAGATAGGAACTTTGAATTAATGATCGACCGTTAGATTTGTTTAAATTGTTAAGAAAATTGTTATGACCATATTTGAAGATAATCGGATATATTTTGGCATGCAATCCAAGAAATATCAATAAAAATACCGAAAACCTAAGGTATTTACAAAGATAGGAACTTTGAATTAATTATCCGACCGTTAGATTTGTTTAAATTGTTAAGAAAATTGTTCTGACCACATTTAAAGATAATCAGATATATTTTGGCATGCAATCCAAGAAATATCAATAAAAATACCGAAAACCTAAGGCATTCACAAAGATAGGCACTTTCAATTAATGATCCGACCGGTAGATTTGTTTAAATTGATAATAAAATTGTTATGACCAAGTTTGAAGATAATATGATATATTTTGGCATGCAATCCAACAAATATCTACAAAAATACCGAAAACTTAAGGCATTTACAAAGATAGGCACTTTCAATTAATGATCCGACCGTTAGATTTGTTTAAATTGCTAAGAAATGTGCTATGACAAAATTTGACGATAATCGGATATATTTTGGCATGCAATGCAACAAATGTCTACAAAAAGACCGAAAACCTAAGGCATTTACAAAGATAGGAACTTTCAATTAATGATCCGACCGTCAGATTTGTTTAAATTGCTAATAAAAGTGTCATGACCAAATTTGAAGATAATCGGATATATTTTGTCATGCAATCCAACAAATATCAACTAAAATACCGAAAACCTAAGGCATTTACAAATATTGGCACTTTAAATTAATGATCCGACCGTTAGATTTGTTTAAATTGCTAATAAAAGTGTTATGACCAAATTTGAGGATAATCGAAAATTTTTTTTTCTATTTTTTCTAATTTATTAGTTATGTTGGTTTGTATTAATTTTTGTTCCATACATTTTAAATAACAATGACGAAATATTTTGTAAGTATCTTGATTTACTCCACTCAAAACACTCTTATGTTTACTCCATTCAAAACTTTTCAAAATTAAAATTAAATCTTCACTTCTAATCAAGAGGAAGCTAGCTCTCTCTCTCTCTCTCTCGGCTGAACCAATAGTGGCCATTCTTGGACAAACTTATATATATATGTATGTGAGTGTATATATATTAAATATGTATACACACACACACACACACACACACATATGTGACACACACACATATATAGTGCATGTAATTGAAGATGCGAAAGTTCCCGAGTTCAATTCTCGTCCGGGGCTTGGTTTTTATTTTTAATCACATATGTTATCTTGTATTTTTCGTCATTCTTCTCCAATAATTAATATTTAAATTCCCATCGGCATCATTTTTAATATTTTTTAATTATTATTAATTATTTTTATATATTAACTTGTATTTTTTATCATACTTGTCCAATAATATTTTGATCCTCGCAAGGGTTTATGAGTTTTAATTCATTAATTAAAATTTTCAATATTTATATCAATGGTTTCATGTTCTTGAATAACAATTATTTTCAACATTTATAACAATTATGTACTATTAGATAATAATTGTACCGTGCTCTCCCTCTTCTTCTCCACCGACACCTTTCTTGCACTATCCTTTTTCATCTTTCTTCTTCCTTCTTCAACCCACAGCAGCCCCCCCTCCTTACCGGCCTCCCAACCCCAGATTTGCCCCCCTGCCCGCCTCCCCTCTCCCCCAACCCCAGATCTGGCCCTCTCCCTCCCGCTGCCCCTCTCGATCACACCCCCGCCCCTGGCTGCGCAACACCCTCCCGCCCATGGCTACGCAACACCCTCTCCCCCCCCGCAACCCCTTCCGCCCCCTGCAGCTCCCGTTGGTCCCCATTCCGGATCTCCCCCCGCGCGACCACCCTCTTTTCCCGTAGCTCCCCCTTCCTCTCTAACCCCTGTCATCCTCTCCCTCGGTCGCCCACCCACGCACCCCCTCCCCTTCCCACCGCTCCCGCCTCCATCTCCGTCTCCATCTCCACCCTCCGCAACCCCATCTCCCTTCCCCCAGCCCGCGCGCCTCTCCCCCGAACTTCCCCCTCCGAGGCCCACCTCTGCTCCCCGCCCCACAACCCCCCCTTCTCCCTTCCCCCAGCCGAATATCCATACGAGATGTTCTTTCATTTTCCAGGGTTTTTCATGTGATTGTTGGATGTCCTAAACGTGCCAATGATTCATGTAGTTCTTAATCATCATGTTCTTCAAGAAAGTAGTATTTGGTTGTTTTCCCCTTCATGACCAACATTCCCTTTTGTTTCTTGGAGAATCTCTTGAAGATTCTAGAATGTCTTACTTGTGAATTTATTCTCAGAAGGATATATATAAGGAGAATATGAGATGGCAAATTAAGTTTTGCTGATTCCTTTTGTCACCTTGATGTTCTCTAATTAGTATTTCTTTTGGAGTTTATCTATAGTTCCAATAGAGGACACGGACAAGAGGAGAAGAGGTGACACCAAAGATCATCCCCTAGCTCAGTGGTTCACAAATTTCTCTGAGGCTGATGAACTGTTAAAACTTGCAGCTTCTCGTCAGCAGGTTAGTATGATTGCTTTTATGATTTGTCCTTACTCGTCAATTAACCTTAACACCCTCAAGAGTTATTTGCTTTCTGCAACTTAAATGATTGAGCTGCAGATTTCTGTTCAAACTTCTAGGCAAGTTGTCTGAGGTCTTAAATTCACATTGAACCAGCATCCTTTGCTTGAAGGTCTTTATTTTAGATATGCTTTTTTTTAGGATGTTCTGTTTTGTAAATTCTGAACATAGACTCATAGAGATTGTTAGTGAAGTGTTTACAATGTTATTGTTCTCTATTTTTTGTCTTTGTACATTTATTAAGCAATATTTCCAAATATCTGCATCATACCATGTCTTTGAATCATTTCATTGACTAGGAGTGTGCTTCTCTAACTAGCTTTTGCATGTTTGAGTTCTTCAATGGCAATATATACTATACATATTGGAATTTGTTGTGGCTAATTTCTATGGATCCCCATGAGTGATGGGTTATCATTTCTCTGAGTGATGGGTGATCATTCCCCATGGGTAATGGGTGATTACCCTTTTATTGTTGTGACAGTTAATGTTTTTTTTTTTTAAATGATGTTGATTTTGTGGTGGCTTTGTACCCAGAAACGTCCAGTATACAGGGGAAGCTCTGTCGATTTTTTTTTTTTTTTTGCCATCTTGATACTCCAAATAAGTTGATTACCCTTATTTTTAATAATCCATGGCAAATCTGTTAATTAATATATTTTAATTTTTAATAATCCATGGCAAATTCGTTATAATTTAATATGAAAAAATAACGTTTTCGTGACAAATTTGTTTCCGTGGCAAATCTGTGACAATCTGCTATGGATTTGCCACGGAAACGTCCAGTTTGAGAATCGTCCGTGACAAATCCGTGGCAAATTGCCACGAAAAATATTTTCGTGGAAAAAAAATACTTAGCCATGAAGGTTTTTGCTATGGACCTTTTCCGTGGCAGATCCGTGGCAAATTTCAATGTAGCCACGGATTTTTCTGTGGCAAATTGATAGATTTCTTGTAGTGAAATGTACTTCTAGATCACGTGCCTCGGAGCAACCCCTGCCAAGAGAGTCTAAATTCCAAAATCAATGCAATTCACGAATAAAATTTATAAGAGAAAAAAGCATAGCATGCTTAGATAAGGAGAAGACAAATATAATGCATGGGGAACTTAAAAGCTATTGTTGTTCTTTGCTGAAAATAATTGATGAGAAAACAGGGCTCAAGTGTGAGATATTCAATTGCATAGCAGATAATACTCCCTGCTGAATTTGGCTTCTCTATGTCCAGATTCGCAATTCAATTGGCCTGTTCCAGTATTTCTACTTTCATTTTTATGCTCTAGAAATGCTTTCATTTGTTGAATATACACCTTCATATTAGGCTTTACTCTGCCTTTTAGCTAATTTGAGTTTTGTAGTTATGACTATTGGATTCTTTTATTTTGAAATTTTGAGCTTGAAGTTGCTTTTTCCTGTTTCTTGCTTTAATGGGAAAAAAAAAGTCTAAAATGACTTTTGCTTTGCAGTATAGGTTAAATTTAAAGTATATATGGTTAGTTATATTATTTTGGAGAATTCTAGATGCTAAGTGAAGCATGGGTCAATTTTTCTCCAATTTTTTTCAGTATTTTTCTCTACTTTGCATTACATGCTAAGTGAAGCATGTATGATTACCCTTCCATTAGTTCTCAATATTTTTTTTTTACCTCTTTTTTTAACTTATAAGAATGGATCCCTTGAGTGATGGATTATCATTCCTCGTGAGTGATGGTGATCATTCCCCATGAGTAGTGGGTGATTACCCCTTTATTGTTGTGACAGTTAATATTTTTTTTTTCAAATGCTGTTGATTTTGTGGTGGCTTTATGCCTAGAAATGTCCAGTATATAGGGGAAACTCTGTCGATTTTTTTTTTTTTTGCCATCTTGATACTCCAAATAAGTTGATTACCCTTAAGCTTAAAAGCTATGCCCACTCCTACATTTCTTGCATTCCCTTTTTTATGTGAGAATTTTCTTGGAGACTTGGCATGGTTTAATTGGAGTTTGATAGTAGATTCCAAGGAAGAAGGAGGTTGTAGAAGTTAGCCGTACCACATACAATTGGGACAAGGTCTATTGCACGTTTGCACAATGAAAAGGTAAAAACTAACTTTATTCAGCATTTATATACCATAAATCACTGTCCAAAGAAGAGGAAAATAATTATTTATCTTCTGATTTTTTAGCAAAGGAAGGAGGGAAAGGATCTTGATGATATTGAGATCTATGAGCTCACTCAGTTCTCCAAGAAAAAGAAAGCCTTTGTGAATAAGAAAGCAAGAGATATGAAGAATGTCTAATAATATCATTGTTTAGGATCTATAACTTTATTTGACAATTCGGTAATCTTATTGTTTAGGAGAAAAGAAAAAGAGTACCTCACAACTTGAATAAGCTCGGCTGAAATTTGCGAGGAAACTATTGGCCACTTACCAGGGTACATACATAGTAGAGGAGCAAGTATGAAGCTGCTAAGATCATTCTATGAGGACCAACATATTTCAGAGATAGAAGAGAATAAGCACAAGAGAGAAGAAGTAGAGCAACAAGTTGCTGAATTGAAGGAAGAGATCAAACTTTTGCAAAAAGAGCAACAAAAGACAAATGATCTTCTCGAAAACTATATTAGCACAGATGGGAAGAACTGAAGAGTATTTTGGCATCATTTTAATGTAAGTTGAAGGTTTCCCATTACACTTTTTTAAAAATTGAAGTACATTTTGCAAATTTATTGAATTACTAGTTAATATTTCTTACTTTGTTTTTTCTTTTGCTATTTTTAGATAATTGGAACAAAGATGGAGCATATCACTATTTTGGCATGAAGTGTACAAGAGTATGTTTTTATTCCTTAATATAATTTCTTGGAACTTTATGCATTGGGCATTTTATAATTAATTTACAGTTGTTGGTGTGTTTTACCATGTGAAATTCCATTTTCATAACTTTGTTTTGTGAGTTTCTTGAATGAATCATGTTTATCCTGTACAAAGAAGTTTTGTTCTCCTTAGAAATACATTTTAGAAGTGATTTACACTTGTTTTGAATGAGTTTTGATATGAAAAAATGAAGTTATAACCCATTATTCTTCAGATTGGTAGAAAATTGAGTAGTTCGTTCATTTATGCTTTGTAAATTTATATGATTTGTATTTGTTGATAAATAGTGGTTGGAAATACTAGTAAAAAATATGTTGAAGGCATCTTGTGATAAATAGTGGTTGGAAATACTAGTAAAAAATATGTTAAATAGTGGGTTTTGATGAGCTCTTGTTGAGTGAACTCGAAGAATTGAGTGAAATTCTAATGAATTGTGATTGCTCGACACGCTATCAAGTGACAAACTGATAATTGATATTCATAAATTTTCAACCATAATATATGTTGTCTTGATCAAATTCAATACAAATACATAGACCGAATTGAGTAGATATGATTGGACCTAATGCTTGTTGAAATAAAGTTTGCATTCTAGGAGATAATTGTTTCGAAAATTGTTTGACACAGTTTGATGCGTGCTTGACAGTTTTAAAATAATGAACACAAAGGCTTAAAATCTCTGAGTTCTAAACAACAAATAATTATAGGATAGTTTTTTTTTTTTTTATGTGTGAGAAGTGCTTGATCAGTTTCTTGTGGGAAATTGTGTGTGAAAACTGGATTGTAGCTTTGCAAAGCTTGTGGCAATGTTGTGAAATTGGAAGCTTCTTCTTTCAAAATTTGATCAAAGAATTGGATAATTTATTGATGAAGTATTTGAGAGATTCTCCAAGAAAAAATGCTAAGAGCAGTTTATAGGTAAATAAGTCAATCATTTTCGTAGTATATATGGTACTAAGGAATTGAAAATAACAAGAAGCATTGAAACTAGCCTATTGGAATATTAAATGGAATAATTATCTAATGTACATGAGCAAATGGAACTAATTTAATCCAAACATTAAAAGTTGATATAAAAATCAGTACCTATCACTTGATTGAGGAATTGAACAAGGTAGCATGAGGCTATAATGCAATCGAAGACAAGAAGGAAACATGAAACATGGTAATGGCAAGTTAATGTACTTATAGTTAGTATTGTTTTTCCTCTGCTTCTATTTTGTTGCCATTGATGCTTGTTCTTTCACACTAATCATGTTCAAATGTTTCTTTTGAATTGTTAATAATGCAGAGTTTTTGATAAGCTCCTCAACAAGGTTGAAAATTCAAGCTAGCATTTTGCACAATTGGGGAGTTATATTTTGGAAGTAATCATTGTTAGTATACTAAATGAATAGCTCCATTTGTAAATAGTTTTTGGATTGATCACATTATGGATGTATTCATAAATAGTTGTATTAACCTATGTATTATAAAGGATTATGTTAGTTTGGATATTTGGTAAATTGTGAGTTCTAATTTATTTCAGGCTTTTTTACTAGCTTATTGTATGCCTACCAAGGTGATTATATATAACACAACATGGGCAAGGAAATGAAGTTGTCACTAAAAATGATTTGATTAATGATGATAGTTGTCATTATATATATAGCTATGTGACAACAAACTAAAGTTGTCATTAAATTAGTTTTAGTCATGATAATAAAAATTGTCACTATTTATAATACAATTGTGACAACAAATTAAAGTTGTCACTATATTAAAATAAATTATGACAACAAAAGTTGTCACTATTTAGAGTTTAACAGTTATGACAAATAAAAGTTGTCACTAAATGAACTTGGACAACAAAAGTCGTCACTATTTTTGAATAGTAGTGACAACAAATAAAGTTGTCACTAGAATTTGGAGAAAATTGTCACTTATTATGCCATGTTAGTGACAAGCCAAGAGAAATAGTGACAATAGCCATAGTAAAATAGTGATAACTTTTGTTGTCACTATTGTCTTGAGGCATTAGTGACAACAATTTCTTGTCAATGAAAACTCGCCTTTAGTAACAATATTCAGTTGTTGTCACCCACCCTCTTTAGCAATAGTGATTTAGTGACAACATTGTGACAAATTATTGTTTTCACTAAATGGGATTAGTGTCAATAATTTGATATTTATTGACAACTTTTCGTTGTCACTAATGAAGTTTTTTCCTATATAGGCGTATATTGTCACTAATGAATGGCCAATTAGTGACAAGGCGTTTGTTGTCACTAATGAGTGAGAAATTAGTGACAATATATTGGTAAAAGTGATGATCTTTGAAACAAATTAGTGACGCAGAAATGTTGTCACTAATAGTTGATTACATTGTGACAACCAGAATATTGTCACTAAAAGTCAACATTTAGTGACAAGAATAAGTTGTTGTCACTCTATACCTTTGGCGACATAGATTTAGTGACATTAAAGTGACAACAATTTTTTTGTCACTAAATGTCTTTAGTGACAACATTTCTACATTTTGTGACAATATTACGTTGTCACTAAAGGTCACTCTTCCTGTAGTGGACTTCTATCAAACAAAGAAGTTGGTATCTGGTCTAGGACTACCTGTTCAGAAGATAGATGTCTGCCCAAATGGATGCATGCTCTACTGGAAGGACGACAGTGTTAGGAGGGATTGCAAATTCTGTGGACATGGTAGATATATGGCGAAAAAGAAAATTGCAAAGGACAAACAACAGAAAGACGTTCCTTTCAAGAAGATGTATTACTTCCCATTAACACCCAGACTGCAGAGACTATTTGCATCCTCCACAACAGCGGAGCACATGAGATGGCGTGCAGAGAGTCAACTGGAAGAGGACGTTATAAGCCATCCACACGATGGTGAAGCTTGGAAACACTTCGATCGTAGTCATCCTGAATTTGCAGTTGAAGTTCGTAATGTGCGACTTGGGTTATGCATAGATGGATTTTCACCATTTGGAATGTCGGGGAAACAAAACTCTTGTTGGCCTGTTATTGTTACTCTAAATAATTTACCTCCGTCGATGTGCATGAGGGATCCATTTATGTTTTTGACCGTCATTGTCCCAGGACCTAGGAATCTGAAGTATAAAATTGATGAATATATACAACCTTTGGTTGATGAATTAAGGATGATGTGGTTCAGTAGAGTCTCTACATATGATATTTCAGAGAAACAAAACTTCTGTCTATGAGCAGCACTTCTTTGGACAATAAACGACTTCCCAGCATATGGGATGCTAAGTGGTTGGAGCACAGTTGGTAGATTAGCATGTCCGTATTGCATGGAGTAGACAAAATCATTTCACTTGCAAAATAGAGGTAAATATTCTTGGTTTGACTGCCACCAGTGCTTCTTGCCTTTAGATCATCCATACAGAAGAGATGCTTGGTCTTTCAGGAAGGATAAAGGTCGTGAGACTGCACACCCTGTACAACGCGCTTCTGGAGATGGTATGTGGGATAGAGTGTGCCATTTACCAAAAATAACCGAGATAGCTGTGGAGCTTGGTAGGGATTGTAACACCCCGCTACCAGGCCCAACAGGGCCGGGGATGTCGCCCCGTCCAAAGGACAATGGGTCTTTATAACTAGGTCACACAAATAAAATAACGGAATAAAAATAATAACTTAACTTAAAATTTATTACAACCCAAGAATAAATCCACGAATAAAACCATGAATTCCCAAAAGAAAAACAAATCCATAAATAAAATCATCCACTCTCAACTCCCCAAAGCAATACATAAAAATAAAAGACAACATTCTCTTCCAAGGCAGATAACACTAGCTACTCATCCCCACAGTAGGATCGACCTAAAATCATGGTAAAGTGGTGGTGAGACAGAAATCTCAATAAGTCCGTGTGTGCTTTGGGTGTTCAGAGAAAACAGTACGTGAATGCGAAGTATAAAATTCTTTATATGAGTTCATTGGCAAGCAATAAACATCAGTAAAAAACAAGAGTGGTGTTTTGGCATTTCCATCCATACATAATTTATAAAATCAACCACTCGAAAAAAAAAAGGATTACGGGTTACCACACGTTGGGACCAATAACCGGATGGTCAGCATGCCACACTTTGTGCATACCGCCGGTTAGAATGCCACACTTTGTGTAGACTGACAAAAGTACGTGATTGGCTTACTGGGCAAAATACTCCACCTTCTCTATACCCAAATAACAACTGGGTGTCCATTCCGGCAAAACACAGTCACTTGACTAAAAAGAACATTGCTAGCTCGGACCGACATGACTAAGTAGTACTGACGTTTCTCTAAGTTGAGCTTATCTTCTGGAAATGGCCTCCTGCCAGAAGACTCACTCTTGCTCTTCAAAACTAGTACTACTAGCCTACCCATGTTGAGTACTCAACGTAACGTATCCCACTTGGGAAAAATGAACAAAACATAGTTCCACTTCAAAATGGCAATTAAGGTTTTCCAATGTTTGGGGCAAAACTGGTTTTAGAAAGAATTTTAAGTTTTGAGTAAAACCGCCCCTAGATTTACAAATAATTTATTTGTCTGAAATGAGAATGGAAATAATCCTCAATTGCCTTTACAGAAATGAGTGACCATGCACTCTACATTCGGCTTGCCATAAAAGAAATCATTTTTCATCAAACAGGTTTTATGCAGGAGCTTACCTGATCCTTGCTCACAACAAAGGTTTCCAATAGTTGACCTAACCCCGCATGGGGTAAATACAAACCACAATCAAACTCAAGCTAAAGATTCACTTTCACAAATAAAACTAACTCAACTTACTACAATTATGTCCCTAGTGTCCCAAGCTTTAATGCTCGATAATAAATAAAAGGGTTTATAAAATAAATCTAGTTTGATATTAAAATAATTAGAGTTTGGGAAATAGGTACTAATAAGTTGAAGGTTTAAATATTACTAAAAAAATCTAGAGTTTATTTGATGAAAAGTCCTAGGTGGAATTAGGTAAAATAATGATTTATTAATGATTTAGTTGTTAGAGAATAATTGATAATTAAAATTAGTTCAAAATAAATTTTAATGAGTCTTGATTGAAAGATACTAAATAAATTTTAGTAGGTTTTGGTTAAAAGATAATAATTAAATTTTAATAGTTAATATTTTAATTATTATGATTATTTTCATAAAAGGCTTTATTTGATATTATCATTTTATATATAATATCTATATATTTTATTTTTCTAGCAAAAGCTATTATATATTTGACTAAAATATCCTTATTATATATATAATATTCCAAATCTACCCTTCTTAGGGTTTTTTCAAACTTACTTAGCAAAATCATATTATTAAATATTTTATTCATGAAATAAAAATTAGCTTAGGGACAACTAGATCATGATCATATTTCTATGGCTAACCACAATTATGAACATATAGAATCCTTTAATTCATCAAATCATCCAAATCATGCATATAAGCATAGATCTAACGATATCAAGACATGATCTAACCTTTTCTAGCATAAATATGATCATGGCTTCAACAATCCAACATGAATATAAATCCTATTCCCCAAAGGTGGCATAATCTCTAACATACTTTATCACAAACACTACATATGACATGCATCAAGCCTCAAATCATCATACTATCAACCAAGAAAATCCTTCCATGCATAAATCCCATCTCCTTCACAATCATACATATACTCATGCTTCAAGCACAACAACACATACTCAAATCCCATCGCCATATACCTTCTAACAACATCATCCTAGAGACATGATTCTAGAGTTTAAAAAGGAATATTGAAGGTACTTACTTGATTGATGAATGCCTTGAAGGAGTTTAGAGTAGATCTCAACTCCTAGATGTCTAACTTTGTCCAAGGGAGATGGCGAGAGCATGATTATGGAAGAAGAAGTCATCCGGCCAAGGGAGAGGGATTTCGGCCATGAGAGAGAGAGAGAGAGAGAGAGAGAGAGAGAGAGAGAGAGAGAGATCATAAGTATGTTTATTCACTTAGGTTTTCACTAGAGATCAAGTTTGGAGAAGATGAAGTTGATAGAGTAAATTTACCTTGAAGATGTTCTTCCTTCACAGAAATTTTCTAGTTTTGATTCGAAGTAGCAAGATGATTTGAAGAGTTTGATGTTAAGAATGGTGTCGATGGACTCACAGCAGTAAGTAGGTCAAATATGGAGGTTTTAGTGAAGGTTTGAAGTGATTTGGAGGGGTATTAGGTGAAAGAAAATAGTAGGTGTTCTTGGTGTAGTGTGTGTGTTCTTGGAGATTGAAGGGAATTGAGAGATTGTAGTGTAGCTGCCGAAAATTCTGAGGGAATTAGGCTGGATGAATTTCTGTAGGGTTTTGGGAGTTGTTTCTTTGATTTGGAAGGAAAAAGGGAAGGTTAGTTGTCACAATCCTTGAAGAATATTTTTAGGAAGTGAATTTGGAAACTAAATAATCCAAGAATATCTTGATTGTTGGAGAGTTTTGAAAGTCTGCCATGGCTGACTGTTTGAGTAGAATTTCGGTGGGATTAATACTGGTCTATGGGAGCTTATGGTGGCCAAAATTAGGGTGCTTAATGGTGAAGAAGAAGTCTGGTTATTTGGGGAATACATTATGGAAAATTGCTAAACAAAGGTGGCTGGAATTTTGGAAATCAATCAAGCTAAATTGCAGGGATTTGTTGGAGAGATTTTTGGACAGCCATTGCTGAATTTCGTGCAGAAGCTTAAGGGGAACAATGGAGCTCTGATACGGGAGGTTTAAGGAAGGTTTTTGCAGAATAAGGTTGGTGTTTCGGCTGTGAGAAAAATAGAAAACAAAACTAGAACTTGGACTGCCCAGAATTTTCGCTGGGCAGAATTTTTCTGGGCAGATTTTCGACTGCCATTTCTAGCCGACTTGCAGAAGGTTTGAAGGGGGACTTCAGGGGTTTTCAAGGCTGGTTTCCAGCCTTCTTCATGGAGGAAAAACATGGCTAAGGTGCTGCACAAAATCTGGAAGAAAACAGCTTGGTTTTGGACTCTCAAAGTGGAGATTTGTACAGGAATTTTTCCTTTTGTTGCTCCAGCTTTGAGCAGTCCGAAAATGGCCAAGAAGTTTAGATTGTAAATTGGTCCTAAAGAACAATTTTTTGGCAGCATTTGGAAGGGAATGTTAGCTAAGAAAGTCGACATTTTGAAGGCACAACAAGCTGGAAAATTTCAGCTCATTCCAAGAAGGAAGATGAACTAGCTAGAGGGAATTTTCAGCCAACTCACTAGAGGGATTTTTCCTCTTGGAACTTCCCACAACTCTTCCATATTTTTCAGACCATAAGAAGTCTTTTACCAAGACATTTTGATCCTACAAGATCACAACACTTTACTGAAATTTCTGGAAAGAAAATGACTAGAATCACTTTATCAAACTAATGAGTTGAGAATTAAGGAAAAATCAAAGATCAAGGAAAAATGAATTCCCTTTGGGAAATTCGAGTAGGTAAGGGTGTAGAATGAGGTTGCTCCTAACATGTCTCTCTTAGGATATCATCCCTACCTTACTCCAAGCTCATAAGGCCGAAATTACTCTTCCCCAAACAAAAATAAAATTAAATCAAGCTAAAGCTTCCATGATGGAATTTGAACAATAGTCTTCAATAATTAATTCTAAGGCTCTAACCACTAAATCACATCAACTCTTGCTGATATTTTCCCTAGAAAAATTATTTTCTATTCAATCCACAAGCTATTTTCCTATTTTCACCTCAGGCAAAAATTACCATTTTGCCTTTCTCACACAATACTCATCAACAAGACTTCAAGACAATAAAACTCAAATCTAAAGCACATAAAAATCATATAAAAATATATTTAAACATGCAATAAAATATGATATGCATCCCAATCCCCTTACTCTAAGGTTGGTTTTGATTGGGGTTTCACAGGGATGATGGCAGAGACATCTACCATAATTGGGCCAAAATGAGTATCTTTTGGGCTTTGCCATATTGGAGAACACACTTAATTTGTCATAACATAGATGTGATGCACAATGAAAAAAATGTGTTCGATAATGTCTTTAACACAGTCATGAATGTAAAGGGAAAAACAAAGGACAATGTGAAGGTGCGATGTGATCTGTTGGCATATTATGATAGACCTGAATTATATGTAATTGGCTTGGGTGACGGGAGGACATTAATGACAAAGGCTAAATACTCTATTATACCCGAACAAAAGAGACTTCTACTTGAGTGAGTTAGAGATTTGTGACTTCCGAATGGATATGCTTCAAATTTAAACAGGTGTGTTGATTTGAATGAGCTTAAAATGTCGAGTATGAAAAGCCATGACTGCCACGTGTTTATGGAAAGGTTGCTTCTAACTACATTTAAAGAATTACTCCCGGTGTTAATTTGGAACGTTTTAACTGAAGCCAGTCTCTTTTACCGCGACTTATGTTCTCCTAAACTTTCCACAACTCATATGAAGCAATTGGAATATAATATTGCTTTACTCATCTGTAAATTAGAGAAGATCTTCCTACCCAGCTTCTTTGACGTGATGGAGCACCTTATGGTCCACTTGCCATACGAGGCCAGGGTTGGTGGCCCTATTCAATATAGATGGATGTATCCATTCGAGTGGTAAAATATTGTGTATTATTATATCTATATATACATCTACTATGTGAATCAGTTCTAACTGTAAAAAATGCATTAGGTTCTTATATCATTTGAAGACCAAAGTTAAAAATAAGGTGAGAGTGGAGGAATCAATTTGCAATGCTTACTTAGTTGAAGAGGCATCTACATTCTTCTCCCATTATTTTGAGCCACATGTGCAGACTCGACATACAGCTATGGCTCGGAATGATGAGGGCGTTCATGATACAAACTCAAGTGACACTGTGTTATCTATATGCACCGTTCTAGGGAGGGTTTTGGGAAGTATTCAGAATAGATATCTTACCCTGGATGAATTTAAGGCTGTCACAAATTACATATACCTAAACTGTGAAGAAGTTCAACAATACATTACATAAGTATACTACTATTTTGCACATTTCTAGATTTTATACGGCAATACTTTGAACAAGTATCCTTATGTGTTCGTTTTGGTCATTTTAGGAAATTCAAAAATGACTTGTAGTTGTATGAGCCGAGTATAACAGACCCTGAAGTTGATAGGAGAATAGAGTCAGAGTTTGCAGGATGGTTTAGGACTTATGTGAGTTGAACACATCCAAAATGAGACTTTAAAATAAATTACATTGATAATAAAGGTGCATTAACACTTTGTTTTTTGCTAGATTCAAGATCCACAAAATCAAGTGAGTAAACAACACTTAAAAAGCTTGGCCTGGGGACCTTTGAGACAAGTGAAATACTTCCATGGCTATTTCATAAATGGTTTTAGGTTCTATACACATAATCGATCATTCGAAAAAAAAAATTAATAGTAGAGCTTATGTTAAAGGCGACGAAGATAGTGCTAATGATTATTATGGAGTGTTGAAGGAGATTGTCGAACTTTAGTTCCCTAGGACTCCTTGTTTAAAAGTTGTCCTATTCAAATGTGATTGGTTTGATCCAATGCTAAATCGGGGGTTAAAATTCATCCTCACTACAAACTTGTTGACATCAACTGCAAGAGGAATTACCCAAAATATGATCCATTTATGTTAGCTCAATAAGCAACTCAAGTGTATTTCCTATCCTACCCGGGGAGCAAAAGACCAAAATCTGATTGGGTAGCTGTTTGTAAATTGAAAGCTCGACATGTCATTGATGCACCTGTTGTCGAGGCATTATATCAGGAGGAAGTAGATGATACGCTGGCAATCAATTTATGTGTTGAGGATGACAACTTTGGAAGATTAGTAGATGAGTCCAGTATTGGAGATACAATCGATGATATGGATTCTGGTTTAATGATGGAGAAAGTACAACTGAACAATGAAAACGATGACGAGGAAGAAGAATGGGAGACAGGGTCCTCTACAGATGACGATGTGGAAGGCTACTCATCCAATGATGACAGAAGTCCATTAATAGGGATTAAGTTTAACTAATGTATAGAAATAATTATTAGTTTTGCTATTGTTACATTACAAGTGTTTTACTTTGCCATAATACTTTTAAATTTATTATTTTTTTCTTCTCCCAAAATATGAACATTTTTATGTTTTTAAATAATTCCAGTTACATATGGCTTCTGATGCCTCACCTAATGATTAGTCAGCAACTCGTGAGTCATCGAGGGCGGATGAGACACCATCCCCGAGCATCGCGCCACGTATACCAGCTCCATAGCCATTACTCCCAAACGAGGACCGATCAGAGCAGGTCCCTACCCCGATCCCAGGTTTTTCGGGATCCACAGTTGGCGCTCCCTGTACTGACGATACGCAACTGCTGATTGAGTCAGTTGGTGACTCGTAAGTCGACTACATAATTACTTATTATACGCTTATCTGAATTTTCAAAATTATAACTTTGTCTTATATTACAAAATCTATTTCTCTTGGAACAAGTTCACATATTCGTTTCGATATGTGAGGGAGATAGTTGAGATTTTTAGGCAACACTACACTGGAGCCTATGCTACCTTCTCACAGGTTCCGATTGATGTTCAGAACAGGTAGTTCAATCTTTGGAGTGTAAGTTCGATTTGCAATTATTACTTGTAGTATTTTTAGTACTTTTAATATGTTTTCTTACTTATAACTACTTGCTAACGGCTACTTTGATTTTGCAATCTTTCTTCTATTGGCGCCCCGAGCATGCCGCACAGATCCAGGCTAATTGGGAGAGGAAGTGTAAGTTTAGACTTTCTGACATATTGTCGAAGGCTCGGAAGAAGCATGGGGGTAGCTGCCCCAAGTGGATTTCTCCAGACTATTGGGCTGCTTTATTAGAGCATTGGGGATCCGATAGGTGGCAACATATCTCTTCCACTGCTAAGCGGAACAAATCCACTGGTGAGGCGTCACACACAAGAGGATCCATTTCTTTTACTGAGCATGAGGAGCGGATGGTAAGTATAAAATTTTTTACTATTCGATATATCCACTATTTTACACTTAGTCCATCATCAAAACTAACATCTAGTTGTTTCTTGTTACAATGATAGCAGAGACAATTAGGTCCTGACTTCAGCTACATCGACCTCTTCAGACGCACCCACATATTTCAGGATGGGCCGAGGAAGGGCCAATATGTCATTGATCAATCGCGCCATACGCTAGTAAGACTACACAATCTTATACGTTTTTAAGTTTAATATTATTTATATTTTAATCGCTAGTTTTAAATATTTTATGTGTGTTTCCTAACCCCAAATTCGACAAGATACTGTCACTGCTATTATTGAGCGTCATGCGTAGTCGGGTTCTCAAACAGATTCTACGAGCACACTTGCACCAAGTAGGGTGCCCGACGAGAAGATGCTGTTCGTCGAGGTGGATGACAAAGCGTGCAAAAATAGGCGAGTATACGGATTGGGCTCCGAGTCTTCGAGGGTGAGACGGAGTTTACAGCAGCCATCTTCATCTGAGTCATCGACTTCTTCTACCTCGTTAGATGTGAGCTAGCTGCAGAGAGAATTACACATAGAAAGGAAGAGGCGGGAGAGGGTTGAGCATCAGGTACAGGTATATCGGAGTCACAGCCAGAGCTTGATTAAGTACCTGACTCTTATGTCTCAGAATTTGAATCTACCTCCACCACCGCCGATACTAGCTGTTCAGGAGGACAATGCTTAGGATGAGGAGGACTTCGTCATCAGTCCTCCAGATTCACATCCTAGTCATCAGCCAAGCCCTTTCGATCCACCCCCACCCCATCCGTTGGCTCCAGCATCCGCGCCGATTCCTGCTTCATAGTTAGGATATTTAGACAAAATTTTTATGTATTATTCACATTTTTTCATTATTATATTTATTTAGAATATTTAGACAAAATTTTTATGTATTATTCATATTTGTCATTATTATACTATTTGATGCATTTTTTTATTTAATTGAATTTTGGTATTACTTTGACAAATGAATTTTCTTCTAATATAGGACATTTTTTTAAATATTTTTAAAATATTTTAAAATTATACAGTATTAGCGAGGGATTAGCGATGTAACAGAAGAAGTCGGCCAAACAATCTATCGCTATTCGCTCGCTATTAGCGAGGGATTAGCGACGAAATTTATTTTAAAAGATAATTCCGAAGCTAATCCCTCACTAATTAGTTTGGGATTAGCGACGGTGATTTAAACAGTTAAATTAAAGATAATTCCGAAGCTAGTCCCTCGCTAATTAGAGAGGGATTAGTGACGGAAATTTCCCTATTTACCAACATTTTACTTTTATTATTTATTAAGATATCCATCGCTAATCCCTTTCTATTTAGAAAGGGATCTGTGATGGATTGAAATAAATTCCTCGCAAATCCGTTTCAAAATTCATTGTCGAAGTCGTTGACTGCTGAAAAATTCCCTCGCAAATCTGTTGCTACTTGCGACGAAATTTTAAATCCATCGCAAAAATTTGCCTTTGCGAGGAAGAAATTAGCTAGGGATTTTTCCCTCGCTAATCCATCGCTAAAATAAATTAGCGACGGAATTGGCCCTCGCTAATTCTCTGTTTTCTTGTAGTGTTAGTCATGTCCAATTTAAGAGCCAAGTTATGACCTTCAGTTTTAATGTTAAGCGAGTGCAGTAGCTCATAAGCTAACAAAACATTATCAAAAATAAGTCTCCCCTTAACAAACCAAGTTTGATTCAAGGAAATAATCTTGGGTAGCAATGTTCAAATTCTAGTGGCCAAAACTTTCGTAAGAATTTTGTTACAATGATTACACAAACTTATCGTAAGCATCATCCCAAGCATTATTCAAAAGAATTTTGTCCAACCTCTTGAAACATGGTCGAACCCCCTCTCTTGCCCAAGTAAATTTGTTACCAGAGAAAGGAGGATGTCTAAGAGCACACAAGCTTAGTTGAGACGACCCCAAGTACTCAAATGCTTCTGAGATAACATTAAAATCCCCTCCTATGAGCCAAGACTCTGTTAGGTTGGACGAAAAATTTTCCAAAGAGTCCCACAGGACCTGTCTCCTTAATCTAGAACATAAAACATAGACAGACGTACAAAATACTAATCCAACCCCATCAATCTACCCTAAAACTGTAGTATATTGATAGGCATCTTGTATTAATTGGACAACTACAAAATCCTTCCACAAGACCCAAAACTTACCAGTCACATTTGAAAAACCCCTTTGGAAACCTAACTTCCTTACATAAGCTATCAACTAAGAGGAGTCTACCATGGGCTCAATAACAACTATAAGTTTTAACTGATTTTCTATGATAGTTTTCTTCAATCTCCTTTAACTTAAGTTATTTACAATACCCCTAACATTCCATATGAGAATATTCATCCTTAGTTTTTGTTTTAGAGATAGCGACTAGGAATCCTTTCCCGCCGAGCAGATACATGTCTCAAAGAGGCAGCCGGGGTCTTCTTCTCAGACCTTTTTTTAATGTTCTTTGCCTTCTCCCCTCTCTTCCCATGAAAAAATTGAATGAAATCCTCTCGTATTAAAGGGCATTCTATGTCTGAATGACATGTCCTGGACAAGCCTACCCTCTGAGAATCGCACAGTTGTGTCTCCTGCAAAGGCACCATAAGGACCTCGAGTCTCAAGATATCTGACTGAATATTAATAGGAGATTGACTTGTGTCTCCTACCTCCTACAGGAATGAAGGCTCCAACCGAGTGATAAGAGAGTCCGTTGCATTCTCGGAAGCATCTAGTACAACTTTATCCACAGATGGTCGGTTGCTCCTCTCTGTGATGGTAGGCTGATTTGTAGTATCAACCACATGCTCCACTTCAAATCCTATCATATTATCTTTAGCTTTATCCACAAACGACGCCCCCTGTTCGGACCTCCTAGGATTTCCATCTACAACTTTGGAAATCGAAGGACTAATATCTCTACGTTCTATCAGTTGAACAAAATTGGTCGGGCAGTCCATGGCTTCGAATGGCATGTTTTGGAAGGCTGACGGTGAAGCTGCTTGAATAGAACCTACTGGCGCTGGGTTGAATTTTTGTAGCGGGAGCACTGCTGAATCCCCAGGTGCTTCTACAAATAGTTTCTTTGGAGTCCATCTAGTTATGGGAGGCTTTGTAGGTTTAGAAATTACTTGTTGCCAATGCAAAGCGTGACTGTTAGCAAGTTGAGAAGTAGACTGCTTGCAAGCGCTATTTGAGTGCCCCAATATATAACAAATAGAAGAGAAGTCAGGCACTTCCTCTACAGAGACTGCCTGATAAAACCCTTGTTCTTCAGATCCAATCCATATCCTTTTGGACATAGGCTTCATTAGATCTATCTCAACACAGACACAAGCAATACTCAGTCTAGACAAAGTAGCCATTGCATCTCCTAATTTTAAAGGCCGACCAAGAGCAGATGTAATAAAAAAAAGTGCTAATTTGGAGAAGAATTGGATAGGTAGGTTATGAAAAGAAACCCACAATGGGACAACTGATGGATCTTCCGCGGCTCGAAATTTTGGCATCCATTTAACCACTCTCATTAGAAAACCCAGCAAATACCAATGCTTCTTTAGCCACAAGCTTAGGAAATCTTCTTCTAGTGCTAGACGCAGCAAAACATGTTATTGATCCAATAACCTCCCTGATACTGCACCCTTAAGTCCAAAAGTATGAATCGCCTTCCGTATTACATCCAATGCAGGTTGCCCATGGCAAATTTCCCAACCAGCACGTAGCGAAACTGTTCTGATAAGACATCAATCTCTGACTTTGAGAAGAAAATACCCAGTTCCTCTTTGAACGAGGACAAAGGTTTGATACGATGTTCTTATTGTTCAGAGGATAAAGAGGCAGAGAAAAGGGAGGCAAAAGATCTCCTTCCCCAAGCAGAGCAAACTAGACCAGGATCTAGTGGCTCCAGAGGCACCATAAGGGCGGAAGAGATCACATTTCTGACAAAGTAGGAGTTACTTAGGGTTTCCCGACAAAGTTAGAGATTCTTATAAATGTGAGACGGTAATTTGTTTGTTTTTTTTAAACATTTATAATATATGTTGGAATAATATTATATCCTTTCAATGTTTTTATATAATTTAGTGATATTGGTTATAAATATTGTTGAAATATTACTTTTCGTAATTCTTATACCAACACTTATAAAAATATATTGTAATCACACGTTTATTAAAAAACATAGTTATAAGAATGTCTGTTGCAATATTTTGTGTATTTTGTGTCACATATTCCCAAATGTCATATAAAATGAATAAAAGTAAACTTAAGTTACAATTGACGTAAATGTCGGAATATTTAGATTTTGAGTTACATTTTAGCTTAATTCTTATAAATATTAAATTTAAATTCCCAAAAATTTAAATAAAATGGAAGAACGTGATTATTTAACCTTGAAAATCAACCCTTCAAACTGTGAAGCCACACTAAAACTATGAATTTCAGTATAGAAAATTACACACTTGAAAAATTAATGCATAAATGCGAATTAAAGGTTTGTATAGGGATAAATTTTGAAATAAAATAACAAATAATTCTTTTATTTAGAAAATAATAAAATAACAAATAATTAGATAAACCTCCCAATTTCAATTTCTATGCCTCTGGAGATTTTATACCCTGAATTATGAAACAAAATATGATCCTTGAAAGTTTACATTATATTAAGAGAGAGAAGTGCAGAGAGAGATGCTCTCAACTCCCTTGAGTTCACTTCTCGTTCTTGATTTGCATGGCTGATCTTCATGGTGCAGTGAATGTAAACGTATCCCTTGTTGGTTAGTTACCCTCCATTTCTACTTTTATGGTTTTTGTTCACTATGTAGCTATATTGTATATCCTTGTATTCTAGAATGCTATTTCTCTAGCCTACCTGATTATGAACTCTGGACAGTCTGCTGTTTTCGTGGTTCATTTGTCACTTGGTTTTGCTAATGCCATATGCAATATGAGCCCTGCGTGATCGTAGTTGGGTTAGTGCTGCTGCTATCTTTCTTTTTTCCATGTTTTACTCCCTTTCTCTCCTATAAGTTTTTGGTTTCCCTGCCGATAATATCCTAGCTAGTAGTGCTGTTATATGTTAATCAGTTAGATAGAAGTCTGTTGACTGATTGCAGGAGGCTGTTCCATATCGTCTAGGAACATCTGATGTTTTCTGGTTTAGCCTATCTTCCAGGTCATCTGATATGCCATCAACAAAGGTTTCTTTGATCTTCATAAACCACTGCTTTCATGTGAAAACTAGTTTGTCAGTCCCTCCTTACTGTTTTCTTAGTTGTTGTATTCTGCCTAGGTATTATATCTGATTTCAAAATCAACTGACCCACCTCTCTCTTGGCCTATAATCCTGCACCCCGCAGCTTCTTTCCATGTAAGTCAGGTAGTTAGTTTACCAAACCCTAGATACCATTATCTTATTCTAGGTGCTTGTCTTCTTCTATTTATCTGTTTGGCTATATTCTTCTTTCTCTTGTTCTGAGGGGCTGGACCTAATGGTCCAAACCAGACGTCGCAAAAAAGGTCTCAAAAAAGGGGTTATTTCAGCTTTACCAAGGGCAGGCTCGGTAAATATGTCCATATCCATTGAGCTGCCCAATCTGAACCCCCCAACTCTCCCCCAGCTTTTGAATCAAATTCCTCCATCCCTACCGCCCCTCTATCATATGTCCCTCCACTCAGTGTGAACTATCTCAACCCCCCAGAAACATCCAAACACTCTTGCCCAGTGTCTGTCCAAATGGGGAACATTAACTCCAAAGCACCCGTCTCCTCTGTCCCTCCAGGACCTTCTGTAGGGGACAAGTCAAACTCCCATCCAAATCGATTGTCCCCTTCCAAGCCTTTGGACTTTAATCATATTACTCATTTTTAGGCTAATATCGTGAAAGGAAACCATGTGCAGAAGAATGGTATGAGGCTAAGCCATATGCCTAGCCCGGGTAATCTCATTGACATTGAGGCATTGGACTTAGTCGATGCTGAGGACAAGCTATGTTTCTGCCTTGTTGGGATGTTTGCGGGAAGGTTTCCTGGAATGAAAGTAGTCATGGACCTCACCAAGCATTGGGGTGTTCAATCTAAAATGCATAACCATGCTTCTGGGTGGCTAATATTTCGATTCAGAATAGATGTCGATAGGCAACAGGTGCTTCGTGTGGGACCGTATGCTGTCTTCGGTCGTTCACTCATGCTCAAGTTAATACTGGTGGAATTTGATTTCTTCCTCGAAGAAATAAGCATAATGCCTATATGGGTCATGTTTCCAGCCTTGCCTTTGGGCTGCTGGAACATGAGAGCTTTAAGTAAAATTGCCTCTACTGTAGGCATTCCTGTGATGACTAATATGCTTACTGCTACATTTGATCGTGTTTCATATGCTAGAGTACTGGTCGAAGTGGATGTGTCCAAGCCTCTAGTGAAGGTGGTGCCAATTTGATTGCCATCCAGTAAGATCAAGCAACAGCCAGTCAGTTTCAAGTTTGAGCCATCCCACTGTACTTTGTGCTGTAAATTTGGGCATGTCATGGACGTATGCATGGGGGAAAAAATAAAAAGAAAGGAACAGATGCTGTCTCCCAAGACGGATGGAATTAACATAGGGAAAAATAGAAAGAAAAATAAATGGACAAGGCCGTTGTCTGCACCTGCTGGATAAAATAATAATCTACGTTCATTCTCACCTGGTTTGAAGAGGAACTTACACAATGATAAGGGGAAACAACCTCCCATCCGGTTGGAGCAGGACAACAGCCACAACGTGCACAGTATACTGCCTGTGCCTGTGTGCAATGAGCAGGGCATGGATAAGGAGGCTACCAACGACATTTAAGGACTAAGAGGAGCTACTGAACATGATGCATCCTCTTCATCTGTCGGACCAAGTAACCAGTTCAGGAATAGAAGAGGTCGGTCCAGAGTACGACATGGGGGACACCAACAATGGCATTCAAAATCTCACTTGAATGTACATTTCGAAAACAAAAATTATGGCTCTCCTACTAGAACTGAAGGATGTGTTAATGATGCCCCAAAAGACATGGGGAATACCAGTAAGGCAACAGTTCAGGCAACAAAATTCATTTCTTCGGTAGGGAAGAAATATGCACAACGTAGTGTTGACTTGATTGGTGCCCATTGGGCACTAATTAGCCCCCAATAAGAGTAGCATACTGGAATATTTGAGGGTTTAACAAGACCCTCAAGCATCACGGGGTTCAGAAGTTTACTTCTAAACATCGTGTTGACGTTATTGGTCTTCTAGAAACAAAGCTGAATGTTGTTGGGTTGGAAAATATTTTGCAAAAAAAAAAAAAATTCTCTAATTGGTCGACTATTCATAACTTTATGGAATCAGATAGTGGAAGAATTGTCATCTTGTAGGATGGTGCAATGGTGGATGTCCAATTATTCCATTGCACACCTCTGGCTATTACTGTGCGAATCACTTGTAAGATTACTCATGCTACATATTTCTTCACTTTTGTTTATACTTACAATTCTGTTGTGGCTCGTAGAAATTTATGGGAAGATATTCAGTTCTTATCTTCAAGGCTGTCAGAGGCATGGATCCTTATGGGGGATTTTAATTCTTATTTACATGTGGATGATAAACTTGGAGGCTCACTGCCTTCAACATATGAAATTAGAGACTTTGCCTCATTATGTGCTGACACTGGCCTGGCTCGGTTCACTTGGACAAACTCTAGGGTGTGGTCAAAACTTGATAGAGTTATGGGTAATGATGAATGGTTTCAATGCTCTACCCAGGCTTCAGTGGAGTTCTTCCCCATTGGCTGCATTTCTGATTATAGTCCTACTATTTGGTCAGTGGTTGATAATACTGTGGGATCAGTACGACCGTTCAGGTTTCTTAATCTTTGGGCTGACCATGAATCATTCCAGAATATTGTGAAAGGGGTTTGGGATCAGCATCACATGGGTTTCCACCAGTTCACCTTCTATCATCGATTGAAAATGCTAAAGCGTGACTTGCGGAGGCTTAACAAACTGGAGTTCTCTCACGTATCTGATCGTGTTGAACATGTGAACCAGGCTATACTCAATGCCCAACAACTATTACTTGCCAACCCTGTGGATCAGAATCTTATTGCACATTTTAAGAAGTGTAAAAGATCGGCATGGCATATTGCGGAGGCAAAAATGAGGTTCTACCAGCAACTTGCTAAAGGAAGGTATGTAGCACACGCTGACAGGAATACTTATTACTTCTTTAACATTGTCAAAAGGAATAAAAAGAGGAGCTTCATTACTTCGATTTTCAAGGAAGATGGTAGCATGACCGTTAGCCCAAGGGATCTTGCTGATGAATTTGTGAATTATTACCGTAAACTTCTTGGGACTAAGATTGACTGCCAGGGAATCAATGTGGACTATGTTAGAGCTGGTCCAATGGTACCTCATGATCTGAAGGTGGACTTGGTTAGGGATGTTACTATCCAGGATATCAAATCAGCCCTATGGGACATTAGTGATTGCAAAGCCCCCGGCCCTGATGGATACTCAGCCTTATTTTTCAAGAAAGCTTGGGACACGGTAGGAGAAAGTCTTTTTTATGCTATTTCAGAATTCTTCACATCTGCCAAAATTCTTAAGTAGATTAACCATTCTATTATTACCCTGGTTCTGAAATCTAATCATGCTGAGAGGGTGTGTGACTATCGTCCCATTTCTTGTTGTAACGTGGTATACAAGATTATCTCCAAGATTCTGGCTGATAGACTTAAACTGGTTGTACTTATCCTTGTGGACATCACAGTCGGCATTCATACAAGATAGACTCATGACTGATAATATCTTGATGGTTCAGGAACTTATGCTATGTATAGTAGAACAAGAGTTTCTCCTCGATGTACTATTATGGTGGACCTAAGGAAGGCTTATGACTCAGTTAATTGGGATTTCTTAATGGATCTTCTTACGGAGCTTGGGTTCCCTCCTCTTTTCGTGAACTGGATCGAGAAATGTGTCACCACTACTTCGTACTCTATTGCTATCAATGGGACTGTCCATGGTTTCTTTACTGGAGCAAAAGGTCTACGCCAAGGGGATCCGGTCTCCCCCTTGCTATTTGTCATTTGCTTAGAATATTTCTCACAGGTTGTCAAAGTACACACACTTGGCGGCATATTCAACTATCATTCTAAGTGTAAGGGGCTTAGGATTACTCATCTTGCTTTTGCGGATAACCTTATGTTGTTTGCTAAGGGTGATTGTTCCTCTATCCGCATTCTTCTTGGCTGCCTGGAAGAATTTAAAAGTTGCTCGGGTCTAGAAATCAACAAGGATAAGTCCAATATTTATCTTGCTGGGATCTATATGAATGATCAGGAGAATATTTTGGAAACTACCCGCATACCTATCGGGGAATTCCCGTTCCGCTACCTTGGGCTACCAATCATGAATGGTAAAATTCGACTCACTTTCTACAAACCATTGCTTGATCGTATTGACTCATATATTGGCCGATGGTCCGCTCGTTCTCTCTCTTATGCTGGGTGCCTCCAACTGATCCAATCTGTTCTCCAAGGGGTTGAGTGTTTCTGGTTATCTATCCTCCCCACGCTAACGACTATCATTTGTCAGTTGGATAGGATGGCTAGGGATTTTTCGTGGGACTCAAAGAACTCCCTGGTTGCCTGGAAGAATATTTGTCACCCGAAAACCGAGGGTGGGCTTGGATTGCGGGACTTGCACAATAGGAATGGAGCACTATTGTCTAGAATCATTTGGGACATCCAAGCGGAGAACCAATCTTTGTGGGTCAATTGGGTGACACACTATTATTTGAAGAGCATATCTGTTTGGGAGATCGACCATCACAGGGAACACTCACCCTTATTTCGTAGACTGTTAACAATTAGAGACATGTTATTGGAGCGCGAACGGGATATTAACTATGCGGCTGATCTACTTCATTCTTGGGCCATCTGCACTAATTCTTTCACCAGCCGTGCTTATGACTATCTGAGATCAACTACACAGTTGGTGTATTGGCCTAATACCATATGGAAATAGGGACTGACACCTAAACACTCATTCATTCTTTGGTTGCGTGCTAAGGGTAGGTTTAAGACCAAGGATACACTTGTGTTCAGGCTTGATGACTTGTCCTGTCCTTTGTGTAAGGCACATCCGAAAACGTCTAATCATCTATTTTTCAAATGCTCAATTTCAGCTACTATTTGGACGGAAGTAAAAAGGTGGCTAGGTTTACTGAATACTTTGGATTCGGCCAAAGCCTGTCTTAGGTGGTTTAGGCGCACCAACCGTGGTACTTCGTGGTTTACTAAGGTTAAATCTACTGCTTTGGCAGCCACTTTCTACTACATTTGGTATGCTCGTAATAAGGCCATTTTGAGAATGTGGTATGCCAACTGTTGGAGATTATAAAGAAGATTAAAACACATGTGTACACTGTTGTTTTTACTTTGTACCCTAATGTTGTGCCTACCTTTGCGGATTGTATTGAGAACCACTAATTTGTAGTCTCATTGACTATAAACTAGTAATCCATGTATATTCTTTTTTATCAATATTAATATATTTACATTTCCATCAATATATGTATATATATACATACATATATATGTTACCTGAGCAGATCACCGCTGACATCTTTGTTCTTCCCAGAGCTCAATATCTAAATTGCTATTCTTGTCCTTAGCAAAGTCCCAATATCAATTTTGAAGCTAGTTGTTCTTTTGGTAAACAAGCAAATAAAATCCCTCCTAAATTGTTTTAGGGTTGACTTGTTTTTGTAATTTTTTAAAATTTATTATTTTAAAATTTTTAGGAAGAAATAAATTTAATATAACAATAATATTAATAATTTTATTATTTATTTCAAATAACTTCCAATATCGATAATTTATGTTATAACATTAAATGTAATTTAAATCAAGTACACATTTAATTTTTTTTAAAAAAAATTAACAAAGATCCATGTAATCCATCGTCTCTTTGAGACTTTAATTTTAAAGTTAATGTTCTGTTTTGAGTCAATTATTTATACTGGACTCTAAAATAAATTTAGACAATATGAAAA
Organism: Voacanga thouarsii; assembly: GCA_026120185.1. Classification (NCBI taxonomy): domain Eukaryota; kingdom Viridiplantae; phylum Streptophyta; class Magnoliopsida; order Gentianales; family Apocynaceae; genus Voacanga; species Voacanga thouarsii. The sequence goes on along the minus strand of JANUWF010002326.1, from coordinate 2,877,198 downwards.
TAAATAGGAATTTAAAGGCAAGAGACATAATAAATTTAATCAAAATTTACGAGATATGCATTTTAAAGTAAGTATTTATTGTCCAACGTAAAATATTCATATTTCAAAAACGTAATGCTAATCGAAATGTAGAATTAGCGTTTGACATTCAAGCAAGATAATGGGTACCCATGTGATCTGGCACACAGGGCTAAAGTTAAAGTTTAAAAGTTTAAAATTTTGAAGTAGCTAGGAAGATGAAATTATGAAATCTATAAAAATTGAATATGAAAATTAAATTTATTATAATTTATTTTTACACTATTTTATTATAATTTAGATCATATTATAAGAAATAAAATTTATTACAATTAGATAAAAAGTTAATATATTCAAACTATAGACTTAAATAATTTTTATTTCATTTAAAATATATAATAACATACGTCTTAAACAATTAAGTACCAATAATAATCGGTTATCAAATATACTTAATTAAATAAGTATTTAATTAATTAATATTAAATAATTAACTAAATTATCAAATATGTCGTAAATGCTTTTCCAAATGAATCTGAGAGTATATTTGGATTAGAATTATATTTAATTTTTAAATAAATATAAATATGGTTTTAAATTTTATAAAGAATCTATTGACTCAAATATTAATATTACAATCTATTGGGAATGAATTATAAAATTGATAGTATTTTATTTATAAAATTGAAGGATAGTTTTAGAATAACATTTGAAAACATTTAAAATAATTTAATTAGCATTAGAAATTTTACGAAGTTAGAAAAAAAAAATGATTGATTACGTTGGTCCTCTAGCAATTGACTGAGAGTTATATTAACCCTACGTAATATTATTATATTCACTCTTCACAGAAGAGTCTAAAGCCGAGAGTGGAATGATAAAAAATATCGACCACACCAACAAGCCTTAACCATAAGGCCTTGTTCGTTACGAAAATATACACCTATACTTATTTTTGTAAACGAAACATATTAACATTTTATTTTTTAAAAGTATAATTTTTCTTTATCCTGTAAATTAATGACTAAAGGTTACATGGCCTAATAATTTTGTAAACGACATGCTTTAAGAATATGTGCTCCTTTTCAAAAAAAAAAAAAAAAAACCCAACAATTAGTATATATTCACTACAACAAACTTAGCATTTAGAGACGCTAATAAAATTGTTTTGGGACGCTAAATTGTGTCGTAAAATTATTTACCGACGCTTATAAACGTGTCGCCACATGCGTTGCTATAAGTGGTGTAACCAAAAAATTTAACGACACAAGACTTTGCGTCGGTAAATTAAATTACCGACGCTTTTTATACAAGCGTCTCTATATGGACCGACGTTTTTTATATAAGCGTATCTAAATTTACCAACGTTTTACTAAAAGCGTCTCTAAATTTCCCAACATTTTTTTAAAAGCGTCTCTAAATTTACTACGCTTAAATTTTCTAATGTCGTTAATATAACGACATTTTATTAAAGTGTCCCCCAATTGATGACACAAATTTTTTATTCTGTCTGTTTTTCTGGCTACGTTCCAAATTTATTGCGTCTCGAAATTGGCAATATTTTATTATATAAATGTCCCCAAATAGCGACACATAAATATAATTCCGTCCCCTTTTTTATGACACAATCAATCATAGTGTCCCAAAATTTATTGATCATATTTTTGAAGCGTCCCTAAAATAACTATGATTATTTATAAATGTGTCTCTCTTTTTGTGACACTATATAAATAATGTCCTAATTTTGGCCTCACTTTTCTTTAAAGCATCACAAAATCGATAATTATTTTTTTTATTATTTGATAATTTTTCCAATTTAAAGTCCCATCACAAATGTTTCTTTTTATATTGTACAGTAAAAAGCTGTAAAACGATGATAATTTTGAAACAAAATAAATAATGTTTATTTAAATAAATCGTGTAAATTAGATCAATATTTAAAAAATCATACTCAAAAGCATATTAGGAAATGACTAACTACATTATAAATCAGACGAAGTATAAATATTCAATTTTATTGGCAAAATATAAAAACAAAAAAGAAGCTCTTCATGTTGTCTCGGATTGATGGAAAGTCCAACGGCCCTACACATCAAATAAAAAAAAATGGTAAGCATTTAATAGATTTAAATCAAACTACTAATATAGTTAATAGTTACAATGTAATTGAAATAATTTGAAAAGATATATCACTTACTTAAAGAGAATTAAAAATATGGGTCACTTTGGAGTATAGGCAGATTCAGTAAAATTATAAGTAGCCTAAAAAAATAAAATTCATATTAGAAACTTTCTTTTATTTACTATTATTTAAATAAAAATAAGTACATATGTGTGACGTACCTCAGAAAAGATTGTTTTTAAATGAGACATGTCGCTTCGGATAGAGTCTAACTCCTTACGAAGATCAGCAATTTGTTTCTCATAAACATTCTTCATTACTTCGTACTCTTGCTGCATATTTTCAATCTTTGCCTCATAACTTTGATTCATGTCATACAATTCTTTTTTAAGACATTCTACTTCAGGCTGATTTTGACATTTAAGCCGACTTTTACTTCCAAACAGCTGTGTAGGAGTAACTCCTAATCCATAACCTCTAACTCTACCATATTGATCTTCACCTAAAACTTCATTGAAGACTTCATCCTCAACTTCATTAGCATTACGATTCGCATTTAATGCTGCACGTTCAGCAATAATGTCATTACCTTTTTCCTTTTTAATAACAACAAATATAAAAATTAGATCACACGATAATAATATACTTTAAGAATGAGTAATAACCTTTAGTTTGACAACTTAAAAAAAAAATGGTATTACCACAACTTCTTCCATTTGCTCATTGATAAAATTCCCATCCTTTTTCATATGAGTCATGCTAAAGAATTCAATCCGACTTGGTTTTTTTCCATGGGTCGTCTCTTGTTTTGAAAAAACATTAACCAATTTAATGCTAAGGAAGTGGAAGAAAAAATAAAATATAGACAAAAGTAAAGACACTACACTTCAATCAAAACTCACATAATCATTCCTTCCTCTTGCAAAACTCTTTGAACCACTAGTATGAAGAGTTTTGTTATGAGCTCGTGCTGCTTTTCCCTTTTCAGAAAGACTCTGACCAAAATAAAAGTAATATATATGTGTTATGCAAACCTTGATAAAAGCTAAGAAAACATTTAACAGAATACAAAAAGCCAATAAAATTCAGCAATGAAGGGGTAAAAAATGTTACCTTCGCTTTCTCTGAAAACCAATATTGCACTAGTGTTTTCCATTGGTTTGGAAAGACTCCAACTGGTACTAAATTGAATATTTCTTCTTGAGTCTTATCTGGCAAAAAATACTTACATTTTAAATCGAATTTGTAATCCTTCCACTTTCGACCAATTGATTGAAGCACCCACTTTTGAACTTCAAAATCATCAGGAATCGCAAAATATTTCTATAACATTGTAAAATAATTTAAATTAGTAAAAAGAATGCATTAAAATAGATACAATTTAAATTTACAAAATAAAATAAGATCAAGTTTGTTTACCTTTGTCAAAAGTATCAAGTTCTCTTTGTTGTTGTTAGGCATTTTCCTCCAATCCGTCCATTCAATTGAACAAAACTCTTTTTTTCTTGCCACTGTTCCCAACCAGCCACCTAAGATTCCACCGCCTCTTTTAATTGGTTTACCTAACTCATTGAAGTGAACTATAATCCACTCATTATTGGGCAATGTCCACACATCTTTTGGACGTATATTCCATTTTTTCTGTACATTTCCTTGATCATCTGGAACATAATTACTTATATTTAATATTAGAAAAGTAATATTTCAAAGCCAATGTAATGTCGTACCCTTTATTTCTACATCATCATAAACTTCGCTGCCTGGGTCTTCTTCTTGTGCTTGAGTATCAGTGTATTGGTATTCACTAGGTGGTTGAGTTTCACTATCAGAATTTGAAGCATTCATTTGAAGTGCTTCTGTTGCAAATTCGGCTTGACTATTGTCGTTATAGTCTCTTAAACGTTTTCTTCCCATATAAAAAACCTAATAAAACAGTCAACAAGCACAAGGGTTAATGGAGATATTGGATCCCTCTTCACTATATTCCACAAGCACAATGAATAATGGAGATATTGGATCCCATATAAAAATCACAGGCATTAAATTCTTTCTCCCCCCCCCCCCTCTCTCTCACACACACACGCGGGTATTTCCTCTTCTTTCAGTATTCTTTCAAGAAACGTTTTCCATGTTGATTCTCTGCTTTGAAACACTGTTGTGTCTCAAAATGAAGAGGAAAAAAAAATGCTGGTTCTTCATGAAAAAAAAAAGAAGAAAACGATGATCTCTTGAGGCCAGATCTTTTTTTTCTTTTCCTTCTTACTTCTGCAACCTCTTATCACTTAAGGGCAGAGCAATTCCATTTAACTTCAACAGAATCAACTTGAGCAACATATCTATTAGTAGAAATTACAAGAAGTTGATAAAAATTTCAGATCCAACTAGTTCCATGTAATTGAAATATCAAGGATGGGTTTCCTTCAAATCAGTGGAATTTTTTTTTTAAATGTAAATTTAAATGAAACTCAAATAAATGCATATTTAAAAATATAAATTTACATGAGAACTAAAAAATATAAATGAACTGAAAAAATATAAGAGCCAGAGAAGTTGAGAAGAAGGCTACCATTGCCAGATAAGTAGAGAAGAATGCTGCCATTCGAAAAGAAAATGTGCGTATGGTTCCGTGAAAAATAAGTTGGTGACAATTAAGAAAAGATAAAATTATAAAATAATAAATATAACTTAATTTATGGAGAGAGGAAGAGAAAATTGCGAGAAAGGAATAATTGATTTATAAAAGGGTAAGATTGTCAACTAAACTAAATTTGCTCTTGCATGAGGAGAATTGCCCTGGCAATATCGCCTGCCATAAAGGAATGCTAAGGTTATTGTCCTAACTTTTTCTTCAACAAAGCAATAATTACAGAGGATGAATGACTCTAAAACCTAACTAGGAAACTCTTATATTCTAGAATAGATTGGGATGGTGCCGTTCACTCGAATAGTTTTCATTTTTGTGATGATCGTACAGGAAAACAATCCAACTATTGAACAAAAATATTAAAGATTTTAAGATAGGAAAATAGCATAGGAAACACAAAAAATTCAACCTCTAACAGAGAACATTCAAATGGGTTGTGATTACTAACTTGTTTGAGCCTTCAATGGGTGGTAGATGGCGTGATGGCGGCAAGATGCAAGGATGATCCACAAAGCTGAGATCAAAAGATAGATATGAATACTACAACCAGGAGTCTTAGCGGGAAAATAATTAGTAGTAGTGGGAAAAAATTTTAACTTTACTATTTTAAGAGAATAATATTTTGATATGATATTTTCATATCTTTAGAGAAAATCATTTAGGAAAGAAATATATATATATATATATATATATGTGTGTATATATAATGTTTAAGAGGGAAATACAAATTTTCCAAATAATATTAATAATAATCATAGAGAGTAGTTTTGTCCTCTTAAAAAAGAAGGCTGAAAATGTAGTTTGGAAAATTAATTCAATCATGCGGGAAATAATTAAAACAACGACAATTTTTTGTCGTATTATTTTTTTTGGTTTTCTAAGTGCTCTTGGAATGTCCTGAGAATTCTGGTTACTTTAAGTCCTGTAAATACTTTGATGGTTCTTAGAATGTAGCCTCGTTTTCAGAATAAGAATAATATGATTTTTTTGTCAAACGGTGGAGGCGTTGTCATTGGCTTCAAGTGTGTTTCCTGTGGGAGCACTGCACAAATAAATCGTTACAGCAAGAGCAAGAACATGGTTCAAGTGCCACGAAATGATGGGAGCATCATAGTTTTTGTTTTTGTTTTTTTTTTTTTTTTGTTTTTCTTCCATTCAAGTTTCATGTCATGGTTGAAGTTGAATGGAAGCAAAAATTTCTGTAGAAGACTGTCATTCCTCATGCATCTTTAATTTCATTGTCAAAGATAAAACTTCAAATGCAAGAATTTGTCCACAAACAAAACCACCTGCTCTTGCAACATAATAAAAACAAAACCTCCTACTCTTGCAACATAATAAAGAAGACCACAAGAATTTGACCAAAAACAACACCACCTGCTCTTGCAACATAATAAAGAAGACCACAAGAATTTGACCACAAACAAAACCACCTGCTCTTGCAACATAATAACGAACACCACAACATAATAAAGAAGACCACAAAACAGAAACCTGCCCCCACAGCACGTTAGTTCTAATTCAACCATCTTCATTACACTAAATATACTATGAAAAATATCCTAAATAAACAAATGTCAATTCACAATCAAAGGAAACATCAAATTGAAAAAGCCGGCAAATTTGTTTTCAAACGCTATTCATCGAGTTCTTCTATCTTCTTATGGTAAGCTTGGATATTGACATAACTCTCTTATGCTTTCTTCAATAATATGCTTTGACCTCTGCATCACTGCTTTCTGCGAGGAACACAAAAATTCACATAAGAATATTCTGACATAGAAGAGAATGAGCCCAAACATGAAGAATACGGGACACAAACATCTAAAAAAAACTTTTATTTAAACTGTACATGTAAGATGCTCACATCAAGCATGATTGACATGAAGCATAGTTTAGTAAAACCTCCATTTCACATGAAGCATGGTTCAGCAAAACCTCCATTTCATACTAATTGAAGGAATTGCGATGCACTCAAAACCTCTAAGAAACTATTTCCAAACAAAGAGAAGACACACCAGAAAACAACTCCGCTAGCAACCTCTAAATGGCAGGAAAAACTGCAATTCTTGTGACAGAAACTCGCGTGTGCAATAGAGAACCTTACCACTATTCCAAAGAAGAACTCCTACGAATGACAAGGGGCCCTTATATATGCCAAACGCTCAAGAAGAATGGGAAATTTTTTAATTGAGTATGCATCTTGTTTGGAAGTGAACATTACTTTTATGTTTAAGATTAGGCAAAAACTCTCAAAATTTTGTCACATCAGATGGTCTAACCACTTCTCGCCGTTCAGTAAAGGCAACAAAAGATAAGGACTATTTAATTAAGTTAGTGGAAGAATAGATTAGGCCTGCAATCAATCAGTCACAAGCTGCCTGCAACTATAGGTTCAGAGGCCTAATAGTCATGAACACCAGAAGTTAAAATGTTTGCTAAGATGGTTCTCCTATAGCACATTAAAGGTGTGGAATGTTTACCATGAGTCAAAGTAAATGAACATGTGGCAACAAGAATCAATCCATTTGCAGCTGACAGAAATGAACCATAAGTTCTATATTAACTTAAACTAGTCCTTATGAGAAAAAACTATTTTGAAAGGAGAAGAAAGTAAAAGTCATTTGCTACAAAAATCAGATAAAGAAGACTACATATTGGAAGATAAAAAGTATTTTTAGAAGGAAATGTCCTTCAAGTTCAAAGTCACAGGAATCAACACATTTAAGTGCAAATTTACATAAATTTCCAGAGAAATATGAGATGTAATGCTTAAAGATTGATATTTTCCATTAGACTGGAGAAAAAGTATTAGTATTGTTGCTACCCTCTTCCCCGACCTACAAAACCAAGGAAGAAAGCAATTGTCCCTGAATGAATACAGCAGGAAATTAGTATCCTCGACATGTTTGTCATATCTCTTAACAGAGTTTAACAGACTGAGAGGGGTGCCATCTACCCTTGCAAAAATTGGAGGAACTTTTGCCTCCAACTAGGCAAAAGCAAGAAATCAAGGCAAATCATATCCGAAATCCCACCATTAATTGAAACCAAAAGTCTTTGCAGCAATTGTTAATAAAATTGTGCTTATGATTACTCTCAAGCATTGTTCAGCAGTACCTGTGGATATTTCCGCCAGTGAAGTAAAAGGTAGTATGCTGGCTTATATTTGTCGAGGAAACCAAGAGCACTGTACTTGCATACAGGATTACAGTTTGCGCTATGTGAACCTTCCAGTTACAGAATTTAAGATGTGTTGTTCCAAGAAATTCAGGTGAACATGGAAGTGATTAAGAGCTGCTAGATATGAGAAACATTATATTTGACACAGAAAGGACATCATCACAGCAGTTGCCTATTGAATCTTAAATGTCACTTACAACAAGAGCAGGGGTGTGGTTAGACGTGGGATCCTTTGAAATATACTCAAATATCGTTTTGTTCATCAGCATCCTCTCTAGCCCAAGTGGTCTGTCGGTTAACATCAGTAGTTACATCCGAAGTATGAGGTATGCAGGTAGTGTAAACATCATCATCCTCTTCATGTGAACCAATCCCCATCTCATATAAATCTCTTGGTTTTGTGTGAATCACTTGGAACCATTCAGTTTGCTTTGGATCTTGTACATAAAATACCTATTTTGCTTTAGAGGAGAATACAAAAGGATCATCTTGCAAAGAGGTTCCTGTATGGATTAGTTTGGAGAAGTTGACCAAAGTGCAACCATTTACATCCTTTTTAAAACCCCTTGGTGACTTGACATCAAACCAACCACATTTAAACATCATTCCATATGAAACTTCTTTTTATGAATCATGCAAAAACCAGCAAGTTTCCATTTCTGCTAGATGCTAAGATGCTCATAGCGTCAACAGCCAATTTCTGAAATATCCAAATTCTGTAACTATAGTTGTTACAGAATGATGTTAATATGAAGTTTGTTCTGAAAGCACTTTCAATTGTTTTAGAGATAATTATAAAGATTAAGAATTACATGAATCTTCACTACTTGGGGTAATGACGAAGTAACTGAAGCTCCAGTTAAGCCAGATTTATGGTATATTGGAATATATTCCAACACTTCAAAACCATATATTTCCAGGCTAACAATACACATCACTTAAGAAGCTCTATAGTCTGATACCTGTAGACATCAGTTTATTCCTCTTAACACACATCAATGTACGAACTGATCAAAACGCTTCTTTAAAGCTGTTTAACTATAAAGTGGTCCATCAAAAAATTTTCATGTTAAAAATAAAAGACACCATTCCAAGAATTGGACTGGAATTCCATTTTCTTCACAATTCTTAATTTAGCAATGATGTTGATTGCAGCAACTACAAAAAGGAAACTAAATGCTGCAAAGAAAACTCAATGCATTCACTAATTTTTTACAATGTTTAGGTTAAGCATTCCAATGCTGCCAACGAGCTAGTCCAAATCTTGATCTGTTTTCTTAGATCCAAAATCCCAGTTCATTTCTGACTAAAAGAACAATCTTTGATGGCTTATTATCAGGTACTAATATTTAGCAACTTTCACACAAGAGCCTGAAGTTAAATGAATCGTAACAAACCCTAAGAACACAATACATTAAAAAAAAAAAAAAAAGACAGCAGCCCTTCTGAAAATATCTGTAATGATTGCAAAAGTAAAAAAATTCTACAACTACAAAATCCAAGCAACGTATCCAGCACTACCTACTTTATAACATAGAAAATCAGCAGCAAGACAAAACATTAGTCAAAGTAAGCTCCTTTTCAGAATTGGGAGTCCTAAAAATGGAATATTAAGAGATATCAAGGTGTCCTCTTCCCATCAATATTCAAGGTTACGAGATAGTTCCACTCATACCACAACTATCCTGCTTAATTCAAACAAAAGTTCCTTGGAAAATTCTCTTAACTTAAAAAAGTCCAAAAAAAGTGTAATCCGTTGCATATCCTAAACTAGGGAAGAAAATTTAAACAACTAGACGGAAAATCTACTAAATCATAACTCCTGCTGAGACACACTTAAGGAACCATAAAAAAATGCATCAAAGTTTGTCTGCATAATCCTCTTATCCTAAAAAGCAGAAGACTTTTTCAAACGACAGCTTATGTCATAAAAAATTGATAATGGTGCCAGGGGTTATGGTAAATATTTCCACCTGGGAGGTAGGGGGTGGGAGAGGGGCTTAAAATAATGATTGATTGACAGTAAGGATGCATCATAAATTTGTAATCCAAAAATAACGAAAGGGGGGAGATAATAAAAGATTCATAACCTTTGCAAGGCCAAAATCAGCAAGTTTCACAGATCCACTAGCATCCACCAAGATATTTGCACATTTAATATCCCTGGAAAGCAACTACAGAAACATGAGACCTGGACACCTTGAAGGCGTAACAAAGACAAGCTGAAGAAGAATAGCAATCCTAAGCTAATAAACGATTGTGGACAAAATAAACACGAAATAGAAAACTACATTTAATTAGATGGTTATAAGAAGTCAAGAAGATTATTGAACAAATCCTAAGCTATTACTGCGATTTTCTCTAACACATTGTACTTGTATCTTCACCAATTCAATATCAAAATCTCCTCTTACGTTAATTTTTACGGAAGAAGTTTCTATTTTCAGATTAACTAAATTCAAATAACCATTAAAATGGTTGTTTTGAATAAATAAATACTCACAGAAATTAGCAGAGGACAGAGAAACGCCAAGATTCAGTTGCTACTACGGACTTGGAGACTTGGGAAGAAATCACCTGGACAGTTTCTAACTTCATAATCAGACAATTATTTAAACACCAAAACTCAGGAACAGACAAACACAGAAACCTCAAATTAGAATCACAAAAAGCTCAACCACCTGGCGATTCCAGTAGTGATGGTGGTGGTACTTCTACCGCACTTGCAATGGTGGCGGAAAGGAGAATTGATGGGCCGGCGGTGTTGAATTGAGGCGTGAGAGGGGGAGTGAGGTTTCCGCTATGGCAGGTGGAGTTCTCCTACTCTTCTTCTATATTCTATTTTGTTAACTATTAAAACCGAAAACTTCAACTAATTAATATGCTTTAACTTAATATCTTGGAGACATTTGTGGTTATTGTAGATTTTTTTTAAAAAATCAGACAATTATTTTAAAAAAAATTTTAAAAATTTAAATGAGACTTTTGTTTTAATATTGTAACATATTTTCATTAACGTCGGGAAAAATATATAAACTGTCGACATTTTAATTAAAAAATGACGCTATAGTTTTTTATTTTTGATGTTTTATTCTAAACATCAGGAATATCATTATTATAGGGATACTTTTAATTAATGAAGAAAAATGTGTAGCTAGAATAGATTTTTTTTTTAATATTACGACGAATTTCCATTAACGTCAGTAAAAATATATAAAATGCTGACACTTTAATTAAAAAATGACGCTATATTTTTTATTTGGCGACATTTTATTCTAAACATCGGGAATATCATTATTATAAGGACACTTTTAATTAATGACGAAAAAAATGTAGCTAGAATAGTTTTTTTTTAAATATTACGACGCATTTTCATTAACGTCAGTAAAAATATATAAAATACCGACACTTTAATTAAAAAATGACACTACATTTTTTTAGCGACATTTTATTCTAAACATCGGGAATATCATTATTATAGGGACACTTTTAAATTAATGACGAAAAAATGTGTAGGCAGAGGTGTTTTTTTTTTTTTACAATTACGACGCATTTCCATTAACGTCGGAAAAAATATGTGAAATCCTGACACTTTAATTAAAAAATGACACTATATTTTTTATTTGGCGACATATTATTCTAAACGTCGGGAATGTCATTATTATAGGAACACTTTTAATTAATGACGTAAAACAAGTGTAGCTATAAGAGATTTTAATTTAAATATTACGACACATTTCCATTAACATCTGGAAAATATATCAAATGTCGACACTTTAATTAAAAAATGACGCTATATTTTTTATTTGGCGATATTTTATTCTAAACGTCGCGAATGTCATTATTATAGGGACACTTTTAATTAATGACGTAAAAAAAGTGTAGCCATAATAGATTTTTGTTGTAGTGATTATACAAATTTAATATTTATGTACTGATCGATATAAATATGATTTATCTAAGTAATATCCTAAAATATATGGTGTAATCAATTTTAGGCAATAGTGTTTGTGTATATATAGAAATATAATGCTGGTATGCGCAAATGTTTACATACTTGAAGAAGCAATAGATCGGAGTGGTAGCCTCACGGCTCATTTGTCAAAGCCACTTATGAAAGTTGAAAATATTTATAATTTTTATCCTCAAAATCTTGAGAATTCTGTATAGGTTCAACTTGAGAAAAAATTATTCGAGAAAATATTATATCTTTAGTTCTTATGTTTTTTATATAAAAAATATATTCAAGGATTTCTGAAAATTTTTTAGGAAGTAAAAAATAAAATTCAAAGAGATTTAAAAAATTTTGGGGCCAGTCCCTCCCCGCATCCCTGTCTCCATCTTTGGAGGTGTGACTCGACATCTGCAGCTGTGTTTGGTTGGCCTTGGTTGTCCCTGGGTAATGCGGTGATAGGGTTTCTTCATAGGCTTCTGCCTATGTTGCTTCTTCCTGATGCTATTCGGCGTTCCAACATTATAGTCCTCTGCATGTTCCTGGTTTTCTTGTCGACCTTGGTTTGTCTATCCTATCAAGCATTCTTTTAGATTCCGCTTTTAGGTTTTAGTTTATTTAGTTGTAAGGGTGTGAATCTGTTTTCTGTCCAGAGGCTAGGTATTATGTTAAGTTGATAATTCTCCTGTTTCCTTTGTCCGTGCTGCTAGTTCTGGAATCAGGTGTTTTTGATCGGGTTTAACCATATTCTTCCTTTGAAACCTTGTTAGTCAGATGTTCAAATCAGTCTCAGTCTAAATATTCCTTCTGTGCTAGACTCCAAATAGATTTACATCCTCCCAGAATCTAACTGCTCCACCTGTCTGTCAGTCCACTACCCTTCTTTTCTAGAGTAGTCTCCTACCTACTCTACTCCCCCGCCTGCTGTTTCTTCTGCTACCTACTCCAACTTCCTGCTAGTTCTATCCGCTGCGTTAGCTGATGGCCTAGACCTAATGGTCCAAACTAGAGGCCGGAGAAAGCTAACATCTTCTAGGGTGTTGTCGTCCTCCACACCCCAGAAATTCCTCTCTCCTCCCCAGGTTAATCATCGGTCCCTCTTTGTCCCAACCATGATCATGTCCAATCCAAACCCATCTACTCTAACCATACCCAAGCCATCCGTGGTTCCTGTCCCTAGTCCTCCTCAATCACCCACTCTCATCATTCAGCTGCCTCAACTGCCCGCTCCAGAACCTATCGCAGTGTTATCCTCAGTGGGCCCTGTCGTTGGAAGCATGCATTCTCTAACTGCCCAGATCGTTGCGGAGGAAAATTGCCCAAGTGTGGACATTATGAATTGCTTGCAAGTGGGGAGCATGCCCTCTTCTACTTACTTAGAACTTTCTGTCCCTCAAGATCCATGTGTGGAGAACTCTTCCCCCTCACAGACAAAATCTCATCCCTCTATCAATCCTGTAGATCCCAATCAAACAATTCGGTCTTGGGCTAATGTTGTGAAAGGGAATAGGGAGTAGTCTAATGGAATAAAGTTAAGTCATATTCCCAGCTCGGGAAATTTTGTTGATATTGATGCACTGGACTTTGAGGATACTGTGGGCAAGCTCGGGTCCTGTCTAATAGGGATGTTTGTGGGAAGATTCTCGGGAATGAAGGCAGTCATGGATCTCACTAAGCATTGGGGTGTTCTGTCTAAGGTGCACTCTCATGCCTCTGGATGGCTGATCTTCCATTTCAACTCGGATGCTGATAGACAGAAAGCCCTCCGAGGTGGGCCTTATGCAGTATTTGGGAGATCACTCATGCTAAAAGAGATGCCTGCAGAATTTGATTTTTCATTGGAAGAGGTAAGTATAATTCCTATTTGGGTCACCTTCCCAGCTTTGCCTCTTGGATGTTGGAACATGAAATCTCTTAGTAAAATTGCCTCTGCTATTGGTATCCCAATTATGACTGATATGCTCACAGCGACATTTGATCGTCTGTCCTATGCCCGTGTTCTTATGGAAGTTGATGTATCTAAATCCCTAGTCAAAGTGGTGCCAATAAGACTTCCTTCCGACAAGGTCAAACAGCAAACTGTGAGGTTTGAGTTTGAACCATCTTACTGTAATTTGTGCTACAGATTTGGCCATGTCACAGAGGCTTGTACGGGGGAAAAAATGAAAAAAAGGGAACACCAGTTGAAAACTAGTGGTGACCAATCTAACAAACGGGTAAAGAATAGGCTAAGGCTCTTGTCTGCACCGGTCGGACAGGAGATGAGATCTGCTTCTCCCCCTCAAATAAGACAGGCTCGATTGGACAAGGGAAAAGAGCCTGTCCAAAGTTATGTTGATGAACAAATGCATAGCTCTCTCCCTGTGGCTGAAGGCAGTCTAGAGGCAATGAAGGAGGACGTTAGTGCCAAAGGGGATCCATCAATATTAGTTAAGCAACGAAGCCAGTTTAAGGATGTAAGAGGCAGGTCCAGGACAAGGCGTATAGGACGTCCACAAATGCGAACTAATTCAAGGAGGCATGTCCAATTTGGAGCAAATAAGTCGGTCTCTACTACTGGAAAGGATAATAGTCCTGCAGAAATCCCAATGACTATGGTGAATGCAGGTAATGCTGTAACACCCCGCTACCTAGGCCCGCCAGGGCCGGGGATGTCGCCCCGTCCAAAGGACAAGGGGTCTTTATAACTAGGTCACCCAAATAAAATAGCAGATTAAAATAATACTTTAACTCAAAAATTTATTATATCCCAAGAATAAATCCATGAATTCCTAAACACAAATCCATAAATAAAAATTATCCACTCTCAACTCCCCAAAGCAATACATAAGAATAAATGACAACATTCTCTCCCAAGGCAGATAACACTAGCTACTCATCCCCACAGCAGGATCGACCTAAAATCATGGTAAAAAGAGTGATGAGACAGAAATCTTAGTAAGCCTCGTGTGTGGGTTGGGCTAAAAAGACAAAACACTTTTCATGATGCATGCACTAGCAGTATATCAAAAGCTTGTCATGCCTTCTTTACAAATTTAACTCTCACTTTTTGGAAGATAGTAGTGAGAAGTCATGAAGCAAAATGCTCTTAAAATATTCTGTTTGGATAGATATGAATAATTATAAGATATTGAGCTTCGAATAAAATTCCAATGACACTTTAAAATAGTTCCACAAAAATAGCTCATCAATTTAAGCAACCAAGTTAATCTGATAGGGCACAGCGGTGGCTCTCACACCAGGTGAAGCACTTAACCCCTGACAGGTGGTGAAAGGGCACAGAGGTGGCTCTCACTTCTGTGAAGCACTTGACCCCCAACACCTGGTAGGTGTACATCCTACCGAGTGAGATACTCCTCCCTCTCTCACTCAATCCAAACTGGTTGTCCCACTTCCGGCCGTCGATTCTACCAGAACCCCGTCACTAGCTGAGGACGGCTCAACCTTCTATACTGACGCCCTGATCGAAAAGAGTCAACCTCTCAGAGGTGGCCACCTGCCGAGAGATATCCCCAGACCAACCAAAGGCTAGTATAAAGGCCTAGCCCCACTGAGTACTCAACGTTATTTAATCTTCACAATTCATAAGGCTCCACAGTGGAACCTACAAAATTAGCTCAATACAGTTCCAAACAACATTTTTCAACTCGTACAAAAATTTTAGAAGGCATGGTTTTAAGTCAATAATTTATTCCACAAATTCATAGTGGAGGAGCCACATGCTCAAATAAGTCATGCTGTGATTTTCAAAAATTAGATGCATGCCCAAAAATTTATCTCTCGCATATTCAAAACAAATCAAAATGTTTGATGCTTGGCTCCTAAGTCATGCCTGACACATTTTAAAAATTTATAAATCTAGAAGTTTCTAAAATTAGAAGTTTTCCAAATGTAGAAAGTTTCCAAAATAAGAAAGTTCCAAATATAGAGGTTTTCAAAATCAGCTACCAGGATAAAAATTTCGTATTTGCAAAAATACTCACCAACCTTACTTTCAAACCAAGATAATCAAATAAAATCAATTTCATGAATGCAAGGGAACTTACCTTATCCTTAAGCTTAGGGTATGAACTCTAGTAGGTTGGTCCCTACCCTTGACAATCTTCTAAATCTATCAAAGAGTTCATATAAATTAATTACAACATTTTCTAGATCATCCCAAAAGAAAATCAAGTCCAAAATTCGACTTTCACAAATAAAACAAACTCAACTCACTACTACCATGATCCTAGTGTCCCAAGCTTTAAGGCCAAATAATAAATAAAAAGGGTTTATAAGCTAAGTCTAATTTGATATTTAAAATAATTAGTGTTTTGGAAAATACGTACTAATAAGTTGAAGGTTTAAATCTTGCTAAGAAAGATTTAGAGTTTATTTGATGAAGAGTCCTAGGTGGAATTAGGTAAAATAATGATTTATTAATAATTTAGTTGTTAGAAAATAATTGATAACTAAAATTAGTTGAAAATAAATTTAATGAGTCTTGCTTGAAAGATAATAAATAAATTTTTAATGGGTTTTGATTGAAAGATAATAATTAAATTTTTAGTAATAAATATTTTACTAATTATGATTATTTCCATAAAAGGCTTTATTTGATATTATCATTCTATATATAATATCTCTATATTTTATTTTCTAGCAAAAGCTATTATTTATTTGACTAAAATATCCTTATTATATATAATAATCGAAATTTACCTCTCCTAGGGTTTTTTTGGAAATTACTAGCAAAATCCCATTATGAAATATTCTATTCATGAAATAAAAATTAGCTTAGGGACAACTAGGTCATGATCATATTTCTATGGCTAACCACAATCATGAGCATATACAATCCTTCAATTCATCAAATCATCCAAATCTTGCATATAGACATAGATCTAAATTTATTAAGACATGACTTAACCTCTACTGGCATAAACATGATCATGGCTTCAATAATCTAATCATGTATATAAATCTTATTCACCAATGGTGACATAATCTCTAGCATGCTTCATCACAAATACTACCTATGACATGCATCAAGCCTCAACTCATCATTCAATCCACCAATATAATCCTTCCATGCATAAATCCCATCTCCTTCACAATCATACATATACTCATGCTTCAATCAACAACATCACATACTCAATCCCATCGCCAATCATCTTCTCACAACATCATCCTAGAGACATGATTCTAAAATTTTAAAAAGAGGATTGAAGGTACTTACTTGATTGATGAATGACTTGAAGGAGTTTAAAGAAGATCTCAACTCCTAGATGGCTAATCTTGTTCAAGAAAGGTGGCGAAAGCATGGTCATGGAAGAAGAGTCCATTTGGCCAAGAGAGGGAATTTCGGTCCATGAGAGAGAGAGAGAGAGGAAGAAGAAGTCATTAGTGTGATTATTCATATAGGTTTTCATTAGAGATCAAGTTTGAAGAGGATGATGTTGATAGAGTGAATTTACCTTGAAGATGTTCTTGTCCAGAAATTTCTGCTTTGATCCCAAGTAGCAAGATGTTTGGAGGAGTTTGATGTTAATATTGGTGTTGATGGATTCACAGCAATGAGTAGACTCAATCTGGAGATTTTCGTGAGGGTTTGAGATGGTTTGGAGGGGTATTAGGTGTAGAGAAGAAGTAGGTGTTCTTGGTGTAGTGTGTGTGTGTGTGTGTTCTTGAGGTTGCTGAAAATCGCGAGAGAGAGACAGAAAGGATTTGCAGCTGCCGAATTTTCTATGAGAGAGGGGTTGGCCGATTTTCAGTAGGGTTTAGGGAGTTGTTTTTGTGATTTGGAAGGGAAAAGGAAAGGTTAGTTGTTACAATCTTGGTAGAATATTTTTAGGAAGTGAATTTGGAAAGTAAATATCCTAAGAATATCTTGATTGATTGGACAGCTTTGAAGTCTGCCATGGCTGATTATTTGAGCAGAATTTCATGGGATTAATGCTGACTTATGGAGGCTTATGGTGGCCAAAAGTAGGGTGTACAATGATGAAGAAGAAGTCTGGTCCATTGAGCAAAATATTATGGAAGGTTGCTAAATAAGATGGCTGAAATTTTGGAAACCAATCAAGATAAATTGCAGGGATTTGTTTGAGAGATCTTTGGATAGCTATTGATGGAATTTTGTGCAGAAGCTCCAGGGAAACAATGGAGCTCTGTTAATGGAGGTTTAAGGAAGGTTTTGACAAATTAGGGTTGGTATTTTGGCTGGAAGAGAGATAGGAAACAAGCTGGACAAAAATCTACACAGAAATTTCGCTGCAAAGTGAATTTTCTGGCAGATTTTCGTCTGCCACTTCCAACCATTTTGCAGCGAGCTGGAAGGGGGTTTTCAGGGGTATTCAAGGCTGGTTTCCAGCCTTCTTCATGGAGGAAAAATATGGCTAAGGTGCTGCACAAAATCTGGAAGAAAACAGCTTAGTTTTGGGCTCTCAAAACTGATTTTCGTACAGGATTTTTTTTCTGTTTTGCTCCAACTTGTGCAGTCCGAAATTGGCCCAAAATTTTCAGGTTTCAAACTGATCCTAAAGACCATTTTTCTGGCAGCATTTGGGAGGGAATGTTAGCTAGAAATTTTGCCCTTTTGAAGGTACAACAAGTTGGAAAATTCCAGCTCATTCTATGAAGAAAGATGAACTAAGCTAGAGGAAAATTTCAACAAGCTTACTAGAGGGATTTTTCCTCTTGGAATTCCTCACAACTCTTCCATATTTTTCAGACCATAAGAAGTCTTTCACCAAGACATTTTGATCCTAAAAGGTCTCAGCACTATACTGAATTTTCTGGAAAGAAAAAGGCTAGAACATCTTGATCAAACTAATGAGTTAAGCATTGAGAAAAATTAAAGAACAAGGAAGAATGAATTTCCCTTCAAGAATTTCGAGAAGAGTAAAAGGAGTGGAATGAGGTTACTTCTATCATGTCTCTCCTAGAACATCATCACCACATTAGTCTAGGCCCTTAAGGCCGAAACCATCCTTTCCCAAGCAAAATAAAATTTACTCAAGCTAAAGCTTCTATGATGGACTTTGAACCCAAGACCTCAAGAATTAATTCCAAGGTTCTAACCACTAAACCACAACAACTCTTGTTGCTAGTTCTACTAAAAAAATTATTTCCTATTCAATCCACAAGCTATCTCCTTATTTTCACCTCGGGCAAAAATTACCATTTTGCCCCTCTCACACATCACTCACCAACAAGACTTCAAGATAATAAAATCAAATTCAAAGCACATAGAAATCATATGAAAACATATTTAATTATGAAATAAAGCATGATATGCATCTCAACCCCCTTACTCTAAGGTTGGTCTTGACTGGGGTTCCACAAATGCTACCATACAGGCTACTCAATTTATTCGGTCAGTCTGGAAGAAATATGCCCAAAGTAGTGTTGACTTGATTGGTGCCAAATAGGCACTAATTAGGCCATCATGAGAGTCACTTCATGGAATATTCGAGGGTTCAACAGGACCCTCAAGCAGCACGGGGTTCGAGAATTCATCTCAAAACATCGTGTGGACGTCATCGGATTACTGGAAACTAAGATGACGGTGGATGGGCTGGATAGTATCCTTCAACACAAGTTCTGTAATTGGTCGATTTTACATAACATAGTGGAAATTGATGGGGGTAGAATAGTCATTCTCTGGAATGGGGCAAAGGTGGATGTGAACTTACTCCATTGTTCGCCTCAGGCTATCACGGTTCGCATCACAAGTAAGATTTCTCATGTTACTTTTTTCTTTTCTTTCGTCTATGCTTACAATTTTGTTGTGGCAAGAAGGACTTTATGGAATGAGATTGAGTACTTATCTTCCACGTTATCGGAGGCTTAGATCCTTATGGGTGATTTTAATACGTATTTACATGTGGATGATAAACTCAGTGGTACCATGCCTACTTCATATGAAATTAGGGACTTTGCCTCATTATGTGCTGATACTGGTCTGGAGGACCTTTCTTATGTCAGCCCGCGATTTACTTGGACTAATTCTAAGGTGTGGTCAAAACTTGATCGAGTCATGGGTAATAATGCTTGGTTCCAATGCCCTGTCCAGGCATCGGTGGAATTCCTTCCTATTAGTTTTCTTCCGGATCATAGCCCTGTCATTTGGTCAGCTGTTGACAACATCGGGGGCTCTGTTCATCCATTTAGATATCTTAATTTTTGGGCCGACCATGACTCGTTTCACAATATTGTCAAGGGAGTATGGGATCGTATGTTCACGGGATTTCACCAGTTCTCTCTTTGTCGTCGGTTGAAAGAGCTAAAGCAGGACTTCCGGAGATTAAACAGACTGGAATTCTCTCACCTGTCTGGTCGTGTTGAACAAGCAAACCTAGTTGTTCTGAATACCCAATAGGCACTTCTTGACAATCCTATGGATCAGAATCTTATTGCACAGTTCAAGGAGTGTAAATGATCTGCATGGTATCTTGCGGAGGCAGAAATGAAGTTCTACCAACAACTTACAAAAAGCAAGTATGTTGCTCAAGCTGACAAGAATACTCGTTACTTCTTCAACATTGTCAAACGGAATAAAAAAAAAGAGCTTCATCGCTTCTATTCTCAAGAAAGATGGCTTCATGACTGATAGTTCTATGGCGCTTGCTGATGAATTTGTGGAATACTTCCGAAACCTGTTGGGAACTAAAGTATGCTGCCAGGAAATCAATGTGGACTATGTTCGGGCTGGGCCAATGGTTCCTCATGATCTAATGGATGTCTTGATTAAAGATGTCACTATCCAGGATATTAAATTAGCCTTGTGGGATATTGGTGACTGTAAAGCTCCGGGTCCAAATGGTTATTCTGCCTTATTTTTCAAGAAAGCTTGGGATACTGTTGGACAGAATTTATGTGATGCTGTTTCGGAATTCTTCACATCTGGCAGACTATTAAAGCAAATCAACCATTCTATTATTACTTTGGTCCTCAAATCTGATCATGCAGAGAGGGTGGGTGATTTTAGGCCAATTTCGTGCTGCAACGTGGTGTATAAAATTATCTAAAAAATTTTGGCAGAAAGACTTAAGTTGGTTGTTCCGCACCTTGTAGACATCTCCCAGACTACTTTCATCCATGGTAGACTCATGACTGATAATACCCTCCTGGTTCAGGAGCTTATGCGTGAGTATAGTAGGACAAGAGTCTCTCCTAGGTGTTCGATCAAAGTGGACCTTAAGAAGGCCTATGACTCTGTTAACTGGGACTTCCTACTGGCTCTACTTACAGAAATTGGGTTCCCACATATCTTTGTGAACTGGATTGAGCAGTGTGTGACCACTACTTCTTTCTCTATCTCTATAAATGGGACTATGCAGGGTTTCTTTAGAGGTGCTAAAGGTCTGCGACAAGGGGATCCAATCTCTCCTTTGTTGTTTGTCATTTGCTTGGAATATTTCTCACGTGTTGTTAAAGTGCACACACTTGGGACTACATTCATATACCATCCCAAGTGTGAGGCACTTAGAATTACTCACCTTACTTTTGTAGATGACCTAATGTTATTTGCTAAGGGAGACTGTTCCTCTGTCTGAACTCTACTTGACTGTCTGGAAGTATTTAAGAGGTGCTCGGGGCTTGAAATTAACAAGGATAAGTCAAACATTTATTTTGCTGGGATTCGGAGATCTACACAGGAGAGTACGGGCATTCCTATTGGGGAACTTCCTTTTCGCTTCCTTGGCCTACCAATTAGTAATGGTAAGATTAGACTAACCTTCTACAAAGCATTGCTTGATAGGATTGGCTCTTACATTAGGAGATGCTTTGTGCGGGCTCTTTCTTATGCAGGACGACTCCAATTGATCCAGTCTGTGCTTCAAGGCGTTGAATGTTTCTGGTTGTCCATTATTCCTACTCCATCAGCTGTGATTTTCCAACTAGATAGGATGGCTAGGGATTTTCTGTGGAACTCAAAACATGCATTGGTTGCCTGGAAAGATATTTGCCTGCCCAAGACTGAAGGCGGACTTGGTTTACGAAATCTACAAGCTTAGAATGGGGCCCTATTATCTAGAATCATTTGGGACGTACAAGCAGAGAAACAGTCCTTGTGGGTCAAGTGGTTGGATCACTACTATATGAAGGGCAGATCAGTTTGGGAGATTGACCACTATTGGAGTCATTCCCCTCTGCTTCGTAGAATCCTCTCTATCAGAGATGTAATATTGGACAGGGAATAGGATAGTCATAGTGCGGCTAACCTTCTTCACACCTGGGCTATGGGTACCAGCTCATTCACTTCTCAAGCTTATGAATATCTGAGGCCAACTTCATTAAGGGTATATTGGGCTAATACTATTTGGAAACAGGGTTTAACCCCAAAACACTCATTCATTCTTTGGTTGTGTGCTAGGGGAAGGCTGAAGACCAAAGATGAACTTGTGTTCTGGCTTGTTGACATGTCATGTCCACTGTGTAAGTCACAACTGGAAATGATTAACCACTTATTTTTTAGGTGCCCCATTTCCACTGCGATTTGGAGGGAAATTAGAAGGTGGCTAGGATTACCCCTAGTAATGAATACGGCTAGTGCGTGCCTGAAGTGGTACAAGCGTGCCAACCGTGGGTCCTGGTGGTTAGCTAAGGCAAAGGCTACTGCTATGGTAGCCACATTCTACTTCATCTGGAAGGCCCGTAACAAGGCTGTTTTTGAGGGGGAAGTGTGCCAAGCGTTGGATATTGTCAAGAGGGTAAAAACACATATGTACACTGTTATTTTTACTTTATACCCTAATGTTTTGACAAATTTTTAGAATTGTAGTCATACTCGCTAGCAATTAGTCTCTTTGACTATAGACTAGTGAGCAACCATGTCAATATATTTTTATCAATATTAATCATTTTACATTTTGATCCCAAAAAAAAAAAAAAATAGTGATAGATGTAAATTGCGTCAAGCAAGCATACTTTTTAACAAGCACAACCATTTTCTAGAATCGTTGCGAAGTTCAAGTTGGCCAGAATTCTTTTCTTTTTTGCAATATTTCATGATAATTTTACTTTTAGTAGTCAAATTCTTAATTTCTTTTCAAAAAAATAATTAAAACTCTATCTTTTCATACAACGAGAGAATGTAATAACAAGGTGACATCTAAATTAGTTATGAGTATTCTTTAAAAATACGCTTGAATTATATATTGATAACGAAAAATTCATCCTGCAGAGCAAGAACTACTCGTTTACAACCAAGCTCAAATAAGGTACATCATTACCATCCATGATACATAGAGTTCCAATATGCTTAGGCAAAAAGGAAAAGGGCTGTCAAAAATAGAAAAAGAAAGGCCACATGCCACATTTTCCAGTGAATCAACAACTTGATTTCCTTGTCAGAAAAATGGAATATTTTAAAGGCACTAAACTACGGTACCAGTCCCACAATATGTTGAAGAATATGATCATCAGAAGGTGATATTATATCTTGATTTACAATTTGGCTAGCTACTGCGAATCAAACTAAACAAATATCTCTTGAAGATTCTGTGCCAAAGCTAGTTTCAAACACTCTAACAGCGCAACTATCTCTGCAACGAAAGCGTCTCCCGGCGGTATTGGTTTAGCACAGGCAGCTATGAAACCCAGAAATATAAAAGAAATTACTCTATGTGCATGAGGACAAAGATGACACCATGAGGCCTCAAGAGTAACCCATAATCTGCAGAGTAGAATTCAACGGAAGAAAAAAATTCAACATCTTCCACATGAAAAATGAACTTTGAGGTCGAACCTTAACCTCCTTAAGTTCAGCACAAATTCTCTGAGATTGCCTTTGCTGTGTTTCCCATACTAAAGAAATAGTAAACATTCTAGACAAAGGCACACAAACTAGAGCATCAAGTAAACTCAAAAACAAAAAAAAAGAAAAAAAGAAATGCAATACAATTCAAACATAGCTGATATGCATGAAAGATCCACATTTATTATGGTCTTTTGTTTTGCAATAAGGAAAAAAAAATACAATTACATCAAAACAGCGGCAAAAACTTTAGCAAGCAACATTACAAAAACAAAAAAAAAAAAAAAGACTTGCTTTGTCTTTGTTTGTCCATGTTTCTCCTTTCTCATACCTTTGAAATAAAAGGTAGAAAATGGATAGTACAGTGGATATAAATCCACTGGCTACCCCAGAGGATAGAAACAATAACTTTTTCTTCTTTCCAACATTGGGCAGTTGCATTATTGTTGTTAAAACCATTTGTGCAACTAAACAAAGTAATATAAATAACAAAATGAAATTAGCCTCTAGTTTTCCACTGCAAATCCTACCTATATTCCCACTGCTACCTCCTGGGCTTAGGGGCTGAGGTGATTGGCTAGTGGTGGAATAGTAGGAGGAAGGGGAAGCAGAAGACATTCTTTCGTGGTGGCCACCACTTCTGCCTCCTTCTATTTTCTCAAGTGGTAGGGGAAATAAAGAAGGGCTATTATTTGCTACAATTTCAAGATGTGGGCATAGGGACTCTAGTGATTGGGAACTCGCGGAATGGTAGGAGGATGCGGGAGAGGAAGACATTCTGCTAAGTTGAGTCTTTTGAGTTAATGGAGAACGGGGAGTCCTAGAGTTTCTTAGGGGATTTATAGGGTGGAAGTAACAAAGAAGTGGGGAAGATTAAAAAAAAAGATAGAAAACAAAAAGTAACGAAAGAGAGGGCAGATAAAAACATAAGGATAATCTTTGTTGGTTTAAATTCGTCACACTTAACCTGCACTTGAAAGGAAGGGCATGGAGCCAAAAGAGGATTGGTCAAACCATAGATCAAAGCAAGTAGCCTAATCCAAGAATCACTTGACGAAAATTTGCTAAAAAACTAGAGTAGTAGGACTCAGAGAAAGAAATAAGAGATGGGTCTGCTAGTTTCCATGGCTCAAAGGAAAAGGAAACCTTAACAGGAGAGGCAAATGCAGTGGACTTTTTAATGCTCAATGTAGGTTTTTAGATAAAACGTTGAAATGCCCAAGATAAAAAATTGTCCTCTTTTTTGTCTATACAACATTAAAATTTTAAAGTGGAATGCCATTCTCGGCTCTAGCTCTGCGGGTACGTAACTACGTGAAGGTGTGCTATGTGCAGGTAGCCAAATGAGGGAAAGTCGCAAAGCAATAGAAATTGATTTATAATTAAAAAAATCTCCCAATTACAATTTCCATGGCTGCAGAGATTTTATACCCTAAATTGTGAAACAAAATGTGATCCATGAGCAGATCACCACTAGCATCTTTAGTTCTGCCCAAAGCTCAATATCCAAACAATCTAAATTGCTAGAATTTCCTAAATTAGGACATTTGTAAGTGGACTGAATATAACTGGATCAATATTTTTGAAAAGTTGTATCACATAATTTACATTGTGTCCGATACAACTCTCTAATACATAAAGTTTACATAGATCGGATCAAAATTAAAATTTTCTAAGTTACTATTCTTGTTTTTAGTAATAGCAAATTTAAACTTTAATTTTGCGCTAGAATAATTGGGTTGAGGAATGTTACATCGAGGGATATTTAGATATTACGTGTTGAGTAGAATATAAAAAAAGTGATGATTATGGAAAGTAGATATTGTCTACAATTGTACTACTATAGTGGACACAACTACACCAACGAAGGAGAAAGACCGAAATAGTGTAACTTCAAGAATGATTCTGAAGACGCTAAATTTCTAAGCTAAAAGGCCGCTGAGCAACAATGGAAGAATAAGGGAAGACACGTAAGGACTACTTCAACGGAAGTTGCTCCAAATTTAACATTTTACCATTATTACTGGAAGAAGAAACTTATGGAAGCAGATTGTTAGTTCAAGGAGTAGAACTAGAGATGCTTCAAACGTATAGATTCTACACATCCGTAGGGATTCATTTTCATGCAAATTATTCATCCATAGATAAATCAAACTATTGAAGAAAATTAACCTCATACAATGGTTTCAAAACATGATTACATCAAGAAAATTTGATGAACAACACTTCAGCAGTTGCTCATATATTTCTTGGACAACTGGCCAAACTGTACTCTCTTTTGCTCTGCATTTCGGACCCATTTGACCATTTCCTAGAGGACCCGGCACCAGCTCTGACTCCCGCACCTGGCGCCAGCTGCACTCTGGAGTTCGCCGGCTTTTGATGTCCGTGAGGAGCCGGCGCCCTGTCTAACACCCACACCCAGCGTTGGCTACGCTTTGGAGTCACTGACTGCTGGAAAAAATCCAGCTTCTACACAAAAAAATTCTGCACATAGCAGCCACCGAAATGCCGAAAATCTAGCCACTGAACTGCCTAGAACTTTCCAGTTTTACTGCCACCTTTCACCCAAAAAAAAAACAGTAATCACGTCCTTCCAATCTCCAAAGTTTACAAATTACAAGAATATAAAGAAATGGGAAAACCAAGCATAAAGAACATACCTTTACAAGTGCCTATACCTCTAACCACAAGGCGTACATCGAATCTACTTAAAACTCAAAAAAATGATAAGGAAAAATCTAGAATACATGATCATATGCCTCAATCACGAGGCGTACATAAAATCTAGAAACCAATATACGAAGGATCGCATGAAATCACAAAAAGATTCATTTTATAAATAGTACAAGAACTACATTTTTCCAGTTTTAACCATAGTACATGCTCCTATATGAAAATTGTGGCTCTTTCATTTAACTGTGGCTCTGATATCACTTGAAGGATCACGGAAAAACAACAAAGAAAAAACCAGTGAAAAATTTTCAATTTTTTTGAGCTATATCCAGGAGAGAATACTTACTTTTTCTTGCTGGTCGCAGATTAGCCAATGTGGGGACAAGTTGCACTGGAACTTCTTGCGTTGGAAGGGGTGAAGAGAACACGGGCTATTCAATTGGAATTCCCACCTATCCCCTGCTCCTACGCATCAAACGTCTCCAAATTTCTTCTCTTCATCTTCTAGAATATGACTCTACCTTGCTCTTGGCATTTGCTTGGTGAGAGCGCCTTCTTGGATAATCAAAACACCTTTCAAGAGAGTAGGGAGAGAAGAGCCAAAACAACCAGAGAGGAAGAGATGAGACGGCACACATTGGAGAGCCCAAAAAAACAAAACCCATAGGTTTTTGTTCCTACTTATTTTCGGCCAGCTTAGGGCTTCCTCAAACCCTAATGGCTGAAAATCATCATGCCCTAATAGGCTAGGTGCTGTGCTCAAAAATTAAACCAAGACTAGCCCAATCCTCTTCATTAATTAATAAACTTTTCTGCGCTTCATTAAATACCCAAGACAAATTAATTAATTCTAATTATACTCTTAATATATGTCAACATATATCTGCCCAATTCTCTTAATTAATTATTTATTTTTTCTGTGCCTTATTAAAAACTCAATACTAACTAATTAATTCTAATTGGACTCTTAGAACAAATTTTATTTCTCTTTCAAATAATCATCCATTAAGCCTAGATTGCGCCTATACAACACCAAGATATTCATGGCTACTAAAATGACCAAAATGCCCTTACTATTAAATAGCCGCATTTTATCATTTTAAATATTTTCATTTATCATCTTATGAAAATATTGACACCAAGAATAATACTACTTAAAACAATGTCTCCAACCTACAAGTATAATGACGAAAATACCCCTCTATGTAACACCCATCAATGAGACAGGATAAATGTACTAACACCCACCTCAAAGATATCTACCATCCTTAAATCTCTAATCTGATAATTCATAACTCACTTCAATGTACTTGCATATCATTGGAAGCTACCCAACAGCACACATTCTAGAGTCACGTTCCCAGGACCATGGTTATTTAGGTTATCCTGGACAATCACAAGAGGGTGATTAAATCTCACTAAGTAAAGTCATAGAAACTCTTTACATGAGTCTGTCTGAACAAACTAGAGTAATACACCAAACATACAAGGATATTGATCTCACAAAAGAAATCTCACCCAACATACATACATGAAAGTATAAAACCCTAACTTCACCAGACCACCAACTCACACTCAAGTATGAAGGTATCCATTCACATTGTAACAGTAATAGTCTGGTCTCTATAATTACAGTACTTTTAGAGAGACTACTACTATTGGTCCAGTTTTACGTATTCGGAACATGCTTATACTTTTGATGTGAGTGAACTACTCACTGATTCAAGGTAAACCATTCCTCATTGAAAACCAAGGTATAATATTCTTACCATGATAAAATGCCCAGTTCCATCAAATGACTATGAACTTAATTTTATTTGTATGACAAGTACCCATGGTTTATACCTTACTGTGAAGAACGACCCAACACATAGACCATTACTTGCCATAACTGGACCTCCACAAGCGGCTACAGGATTCACTACAACAAAAATAGTATATTGCAACGTTTTTAAATTGACGTTTTTCACAAATATCGTTTAAAAGTAATAAGAGTGAATTATTATAACATTTTATGTACACATTGTTATAATTGAGTGTTACGTGATATTTTTAACATCTATAATATATGTTACAATAATATTATATCCTTTCAACATTTTTATATAATTTAGTTATATTGGTTTTAAATGCTGTAGAAACATTACTTTTCGTAATTCTTATACCAATACTTATATAAAAAATATTGTAATCACACGTTTATTAAAAGACATAGTTATAAGAATGTCTGTTACAACATTTTGTGTCGACATATTCCCAAATGTCATACAAAATGAATAAAAATAAACTCAAGTTACAATTGACATAAATGTCGGAATATTTGAATTTTGAGTTACATTTTACCTCAATGCTTATAAAGATTAAATTTAAATTTGCAAAAATTTAAATAAAATGAAAGAATGTGATTATTTAACCTTTAAAATCAACCTTTGAAATTGTGAAGCCACACTAAAACTATGAATTTCAGTAAAGAAAATTACACAATTGAAAAATTAATGCAAAAATGTGAATTAAAGGTCTGGATATGGATAAATTTTGAAAGAAAATTACAAATAATTCTTTTATTAAGAAAATAAAAAAATAATTAGATAAACCTCCCAATTCCAATTTCTATGCCTGCATAGATTTTATACCCTAAATTGTAAAACAAAATATGATCCCTGAGCAGATCACCGCTGGCATCATTGTTCTGCCCAGGGGCTCAATATCCAAATTGCTATTGTTGTCCTTAGCATAGCCCCGATAGCAATTTTGAAGCTACTTGTTCTTTTGGTAAATAAACAAATAAAATCCCTCCTAAATTGTTTTAGGTTTGACTTGTTTTTGTATTTTTTTTAAATTTATTATTTTAAAATTTTAAGGAAGAAATAAATTTAATATAACAATAATATTAATAATTTTATTATTTATTTCAAGTAAGTTCCATTATTGAATATATATATGTAAATTTAATCAAAATAAATTTAGATAATATAAAAATAAATAGAAATTTAAAGGAAAGAGACATATTAAATTTAATCAAAATTTACGATATGCATTTTAAAGTATTTATTGTCCATCGTAAAATATTCATGTTTAAAAAATGTAATGCTAAACCAAATATAGAATTAGCATTTGACATTCAGGCAAGGTAATGGTACCCATGTGATCTGGCACACTGGGCTAAAGTTAAAGTTTGTACAGGGAAATTTAAAATTTTAAAAATTTAAAGTAGCTAGAAAGATTAAATTATGAAATTTATAAAAATTAAATATGAAGATTGAATTTATTATAATTTATTTTTATATTATTTTTATTACGATTTAGATTAAATTATAAGAAATAAAAAATTATTATAATTAGATAAAAATCTAATATATTCAAACTATAGACTCAAATAATTTTTGTTTCATTTAAAATTTATAATAACAAATGTCTGAAACAATCAAGTGTTAACAATAATCAGTTATCAAACACATTTAATTAAATAAATATTTAATTAATTAAAATTAAATAATTAACTAAATTATCAAATATGGCGTAAATGCTTTTTCAAATGAATTTGGGAGAATATTTGGATTAGAATTATATTTAATTTTTAAATAAATATAAATATGGTTTTAAATTTTATAAAGAATCTATTGACTCAAATATTTATATTACAATCTATTGAATTATAAAATTGATAGTATTTTATAAGTAAAATTTAAAACTCAGGGATAATTTTAGAATAACATTTGAAAATATTTAAAATAATTTAATTAGCATTAGAAATTTTATGAAGTTAGAAAAAAAAAATGATTGATTAGGTTGGTCCTTTAGCAATTGATTAGGTTGGTCGGGCTAATGCCCTCCTCCTTGTATTTTATTTCCCTCCAATTTTCCAATAAAATATTCCACTCCTCGAGTGTTTTAAACCCAAAAAAAAAAAAAAAACCAACGTAATATTATTATATTCACTCTTCACAGGAAGAGTCTAAAGCCGAGAGTGGAATGATAAAAAATATCAACCAAACCAACAAGCCTTAACCTAAGGGTTTGTTCGTTACGAAAATATACACATATACTCATTTTTGTAAACGACACATATTAACATTTTATTTTTTAAAAGTATAATTTGTTTTTATCCTGTAAATTAATGACTAAAGGTTACATGGCCCTAATAATTTTGTAAACGACATGCTTTAAGAATATGTGCTCCTTTTCAAAAAAAAAAAAAAAAAACAACAACAACAACAACAATTAGTATATATTATACAAATTTAATTTTTATGTACTGATGATATAAATAAGATTTATCTAAGTATTGTCCTAAAATATATGGTGTAATTAATTTTAGGCAATAGTGTTTGTGTATGTACAGAAATATAATGCTTTTTTGCGCAAATGTTTACATACTTGAAGAAGTAACGAAATTAATGTAATCTATTTGAGAAGGGAGGATGTTGGAGTAGAGCAATGAATAGGAGTGGTAGCCTCACGGTTCATTGGTAAAAGCCACTTATGAAAGTTGAAAATATTTATAATTTTTATCCTCAAAATCTTGTGAATTCCGTATCGGTTCACCCTGAGAAAAAATTAATCGATAAAATATTATATCTTTAGTTCTTATATTTTTTTTTTATATTCTTGTGTTTTAAGAGGTTTTTAAAATAAATAAATAATATTTGTTCATTTAATTTTTTTAGTTGATTATTTGAATATAACTAGAAAGTATTTTATAGTCATATAATCACGCAAATAATCAGTTGATAATATATTAAAATTGACAATATACATATATATCATTCCTAGCAATGAGTTGAAGAATGGAACTAAGAAAGAACATATTATAGGAATTCCTTTGTTTCCATGTATAAAAGATGTTAATTGCATCAAGCAAGCATACTTTTTAACAAGCACAACCATTTTATGGAATCGT
Source organism: Voacanga thouarsii (assembly GCA_026120185.1). Classification (NCBI taxonomy): domain Eukaryota; kingdom Viridiplantae; phylum Streptophyta; class Magnoliopsida; order Gentianales; family Apocynaceae; genus Voacanga; species Voacanga thouarsii. The sequence continues at coordinate 2,845,957 of JANUWF010002326.1, read as the reverse complement.
TGCCAAGTTCAAGTTGGCCAAAATTCTTTTATTCTCTACAATATTTCATGATAATATTACTTTTAGTAAACAAATTCTTAATTTCTTTTCAAAAAAATAATTAAAACTCTATCTTTTCATACAACGAGAGAATGTGATAATATGGTAACATCTAAATTAGTTATGAGTATTCTTTAAAAATATGTTTGAATTATATATTGATAAAGAAAAATACATCCTGCAGAGCAAGAGCGAGTCATTAACAAATGAGCACTAATAAGGTACATCATTACCATCCAGGATACATAGAGCTACAATATGCTTAGGCAAAGAGGAAAAGGGGCTGTCTAAAATATAAAAAGAAAGGCCACATGCCACCTTTGCCAGTGAATCAACAACTTGATTTCCGAGTCTAAGAAATGGTATATTTTGAAGGCAATGAACCCCTACACCAGTCCCCCAATATGTCGAAGGATATGATCATGAGAAGGTGATATTATATCTTGATTTACAATTTGGCTAGCTGCTAGGAATCAGACTGAATAGATATCTCTTGAAAATTCTGTGCCAAAACCAGTTTCAAACCCTCTAACAGCGCTACTATCTCTGCGGCGAAAGTGTCTCCCAGCGGTAATGGTTTAGCACAGGCTTCTATGAAACCCTTATATATAAAAGAAATGACTCTGTATGCTTGGGACAAAGATGACACTACAAGGCCCAAAGAGTAACCCATATTCGGCAGAGTAGAATTCAACGGAAGAAAAAAATTTAACATTTTCCACATGAAAAACAAACTTTGAGGTTGAACCTTAACCTTCCTAACTTCAGCACAAATGCTCTAAGATTATCTTTGCTGTGTTTCCAATACTGAAGAAATAGTAAACATTCCAGACAAAGGCACCCAAACTAGAGCATCAAGTAAACTCAAAAAAATAGAAAATAATAATAATAATAATAATAATAATAATAATAATAATAATAATAATAATAATAATAAAATGGAAACGAAGGAGAAAGCAGTAAAAATGTTTTAGGTTTGCCTTTGACTCTCTGCCTCTATTAACCCTTTACAATACCAATACAATTCAAACATAGTTGATATGCACGAAAGATCCACATTTACTGTGGCATTTTGTTTTGCATTAAGAAAAAAAACAAATGCATCCAAACAACTTTAAAAACTTTAACAAGCAACATTACAAAAAACATTTTTAGACTTGCTTTGTCTCTGTTTGTCCATGTTTCTCCTTTCTCAAACCTTTTAAATAAAAGGTAGAAAATGGATAGCACAGTGGATATAAATCCACTGGCTACCCCAAAGGATAGAAACAATAACTTTTTCTTCTTTCCAACGTTAGGCAATTACATTATTGTTGTTAAACCATTTTGTGCAATTGAACAAAGTAAAATAAATAACAAAATGAAATTAGCCTCTAGTTTTCTATTGCAAATCCTACCCATATTCCCACTGCTACCTCCTGGGCTTAGGGGCTAAGGTGATTGGCTAGTGGCGGAATGGTAGGAGGAAGATGAAGTGGAAGACATTCTGCAGTGGTGGCCACCACTTCTACCTCCTTCTGTATTCTCAAGGGGAAGGGAAAATAAATAAGGACTTTTATCTGCTACAATTTCAAGAGGTGGGCATAGGGACTCTGGTGATTGGGAACCAGCAGAATGGTAGGAGGATGCGGGAGAGGAAGACATTCTGCTAAGTTGAGTCTTTTGAGTTAATGGAGAATGGGGAGTCCTAGAGTTTCTTGGGGGATTTATAGGGTGGAAGTAACAAAGAATAGGGGCTGATAAAAAAAAAAAAAAGATTTAAAACAAAAGGTAACAAAGGAGAAGGTTGATAAAAACACAAGGAAAATCTTAGTTGGTTTAAATTTCTCACACTTTACCTGCACTTGAAAGGAAGGGCTTGGAGCAAAAAGAGGTATGGTCAAACCATAGATCAAAGCAAGTAGCCTAATCTAAGAATCACTTGACGAAAATTTGCTAAAAAACTAGACTAGTAGGACTCTGAGAAAGAAACAAGAGAATGGTTTGCTAGTTTCCAAGGCTCAAGGGAAAAGGAAAACTTAACTGCAGTGGCAAATGCAGTGGACCTTTTTATGCTCAGTGCAGGTATTTTGATAAAAGCTGGAAAAGCCCAAGATAAAATATTGTTCTCTCTTTTGTCTATACAGCATTAAAATTTTAAAGTGGAATGCCATTCTTGCCTCAAGCTTTGCATGTACATAACTACGTTCAGGTGTGCTGTGTGTAGGGAGCCAAACAAGGGAAGGTCGCAAAGCAACAGAAATTGAGTTATAATTAGATAAATCTCCTAATATTTATTTCCATGGCTACAAAGATTTTAAACCCTAAATTGTGATACAAAATGTGATCCGTGAGCAGATCACCGCTGGCATCTTTTGTTCTGTCCAAAGCTCATTATCCCAACAATCCATTGCTAGAATTTCCTAAATTAGGACAATCGTAAGCGGACTGAATATAATTGGACTAATATTTTAGAACAATTGTATCATATAATTTACATTTTTTGTGATACAACTCTCTAGTACATATTGTTCACTTAGATCGGATCAATATTAAAATTTTCGAAATTACTATTCTTGTTTTTCGTAATGGCAAATTTGAACATTAATTTTGCGCTAGAATAATTGGGTTGAGGAATGTTGCATCAAGGGGTATTCAGATATTACGTGTTGAGTAGAATATAAAAAAAGTGATGATTATGGAAAGTAGATACTGTATACAATTGTACTACTATAGTTGACAGAACTACACCAACGAAGAAGGAAGACCTAAATAGTATAACTTTAAGAATGATTCTGAAGACGCAAAATTTCTATGTTAAAAGACCACTGAGCAACAATGGAAGAATAAGGGAAGACACGTAAGGACTACTTCAACGGAAGTTGCTCCAAATTTAACATTGTACCATTATTACTGGAAGAAGAAACTTATGGAAGCAGATTGTTAGTTCAAGGAGTAGAACTAGAGATGCTTCAAACGTATAGATTCTACACATCCATAGGGATTCATTTTCATGCAAATTATTCATCTATAGATAAATCAAACTATTGAAGAAAATTAACCTCATACAATGGTTTCAAAACATGATTACATCAAGTAAAATAGAGGAACAAAACTTCAGTAGCTGCACATATATTTCTTGGACAGCAACCCAAACTGTACCCTGTTTTGTTCTACTTTTCGGACCCATTTTTCCATTCCTGAGAGGATCCGGTGCCGGCTCTGACTCTCACACCCTGCGCCGGCTGCACTCTGGAGTTTGCTGGCTTTTCAAGAGGAGCCGGCACCCGATCTTACTCCCGCACCCAGCACCGGCTATGCTCTGAAGTCGCCAACTGCTGGAAAAAATCCATCTTCTACACAGAAAAATTCTGCACATAGAAGCTACCAAAATGCCAAAAATCTAGCCACAGAACTACTAAGAACTTTCCAGCTTTACAGCAACTTTTCACCCCAAAATCATGTCCTTCCAATCCCCAAAGTTTACAGATTATAAGAATACAAAGAAATGGAAAATACTGGCATAAAGAACATGTCTTTACAAGTGCCTATGCCTCTAACCACGAGGCGTACATTGAATCTACTTAAAACCCAAAAAAATGATAGGAAAAATTCTAGAATATATGATCCTATGCCTCAATCGTGAGGCGTACATGAAATCTAGAAACCAATGTACGAGAGATCACATGAAATTACAAAATATTCATTTTTTAAATAGTACAAGAACCACCTTTTTCCAGTTTTAACCCTAGTGCATGCACCTAGATGAAAACCGTGGCTCTGATACCACTTGAAGGATCATGGAAAAACTTCAAAGAAAAACGCAGAGGAGAATTTCAATTTTTCTTAGCCATATCCAAGGAGAGAGTACTTACTTTGTCTTGCTGGTCGTGGATTCGCCAACGTGGGGACAGATTGCATTGGAACTTCTTGCATGGGAAGGGGAGAATAGAATGCAGGCTGTTCAATAGGAATTCCCACCAATCTCCTGCTCCTACGCATCAAACGTCTCCAAATTTCTTCTCTTCATCTTCCGGAGTATGACTATACCTTACTCTTGACATTAACTTGGTGAGAGCGCCTTCTTGGATAATCAAAATACCCTTCAAGAAAGTAGGGAGAGAAGAGCCAAAAGAACCAGAGAGGGAGAGATGAGACGGCATACACTGGAGAGCAAAAAAAAAAAAAAAAAAACCTCGTAGTTTTTTGTTCCTTCTTATTTTCAGCCAGCTTAGGGCTTCCTCAAGCCCTAATGGTCGAAAATCATCAAGCCCTAATGGGCTAGGTATGATGTGCTCAAAAATCATTCCAAAACTGGCCAAATTCTCTTAATTAATTAATTATTTTTCTGTGCTTCATTAAATATCCAAAACTAATTAATTAATTCTAATTAGACTCTTAATATATATCAACTTTTATCAGCTCAATTAATTAATTTATTCCAACCGAATTCTCTTAATTAATTAATTATCTTTTCTGAGTTTTATTAAAAACCCAAGACTAATTAATTATTTCTAATTGGAGTCTTACAAAAAATTTTATTTCTCTTCCAAATAATTGTCCATTAAGCCCAAATCGCGTCTAAAAAATATTAAGATAACTTGAGCTACTCTGGAGACAAAGAGACATATTATTCATGGCTACTAAAATGTCCAAATAGCCCTTACTATTAAATATTCACATTTTATTATTTTAAATATTTTTATTTATCACCATATAAAAATATTGACCCTAAGAATAATATTGCTTAAAACAATATCTCCGACCTACTAGTGTAATGATGGAAATACCCCTGTATGTAACACCCATCAATGAGACAGGATAAATGTATTAACACACATTTCAAAGATATCTACTATTCTTAGATCTCTAATCCGATAATTCATGACTCACTTAAATGTACTTGCTTATCATTGGAAGCTACCCAATAGCATACATTCTAAAGCCACGTTCCCAAGGCCTTAGTTATTTTGATTATCCTAGACAATCATAAGGGGGTGATTAAATCTCACCAAGTAAAGTCACAGAAACTCTTTTGCATGAGTCTGTCTGAACTAACTAGAGTAATACATACAACATATAAGGATATTGACCTTACAAAAGAAATCTCACCCAACATACATCAAAGTATAAAACCCTAGCTTCGCCATACCACCAAGTCGCACACAAGTATTAAGGTATCCGCTCACGTTGTAGCAGTAATAGTTTAGTCTCTATAATTATATTATTTTAAGAGAGATCGCTACTATAGGTCTAGTTCTACGCATTCGGAATATACTTATGCCTATGATGTAAGTGAACTACTTACTGATAGAAGGTAAATCATTCCTCATTGGAACCATGGCATAATAGTCTTACCTTGATGAAATGGCCAATTCCATCAAACGACAACAAACTTAACTTTATTTGTATGATAAATACCCATAGTTTATACCATACTGTGAAGAACGACCCAACACATTGACGATTACTTGCCATACCTGGACCTCCATGAGCAAGTGCAGGATTCACTACAACAAAAATAGTATATTGCGACATTTTTAAATTGACATTTTTCGCAAATGTCGTTTAAAAGTAATGAAAGTGAATTGTTATAACATTTTATGTACACATTGTTATAGTTGAGTGTTACGCGATATTTTTAACATCTATAATATATTTTGGAATAATATTATATCCTTTCAATATTTTTATATAATTTAGTGATATTGATAATAAATATTGTTGAAACATTACTTTTCGTAATCTTATACCAACACCCATAAAAAATATTGTAATCACACATTTCTTAAAAAACATAATTATAAGAATGTCTGTTACATTTTGTGTCGACATATTCCCAAATATCATACAAAATGAATAAAAGTAAACTTATGTTACAATTGATATAAATGTTGGAATATTTGAATTTTGAGTTACATTTTAGCTTAATGCTTATAAAGATTAAATTTAAATTCCCAAAAATTTAAATAAAATGGAAGAACATGATTATTTAACCTTGAAAAACAACCTTTGAAATTGTGAAGCCACACTAAAACTATGAATTTTAGTATAGAAAATTACACAATTGAAAAATTAATGCATAAATGCAAATTAAAGGTTTGGATAGGGATAAATTTTTAAAGAAAATAACAAATAATTCTTTTATTTAGAAAATAAAAAATAACAAATAATTAGATAAACCTCTCAATTCCAATTTCCATGCTTGCAGAGATTATATACCCTAAATTATAAAAAAAAATATGATCCCTGAGCAGATTACCGCTGGCATCTTTGTTCTGCCCAGAGCACAATATCCAAATTGCTATTGTTGTCCTTAGCAAAGTCCCGATAGCAACTTTGAAGCTAGTTGTTCTTTTGGTAAACAAACAAATAAAATCCATCCTAAATTGTTTTAGGGTTGACATGTTTTTTTAATTTTTTAAAATTTTTAGAAAGAAATAAATTTAATATAACAATAATATTAATAATTTTATTATTTATTTCAAGTAACTTCCATTATTGATAATTTATGTTATAACATTAAATGTAATTTTAATCCAGTACAAATTTATTTTTTAAAAAAAAATTACCAAAGATCCATGTAAATCCAAATTAGCAAAGATCTATTGTGACACCCCACTTAATTGAGAGTTTAAAAGCTTAATAATATGGCTATTTGGGACTGTATCATAAATTAAATGCATCATACATGGTTGTTTTATATGCTCTCTATGTGTATTCTCTTAAGAAAAATGTGTTTGATAAGTTAATTATTTTGTTGGGCATGGTAAGTAATTTATATGCAAGTAATTGTTCATTTTATGCATATATATATATATATATATATATATATATATATATATACTATGTATGGAAAATAAATTAGTGAAATTAACTTGAGGATTACTTTTTCAATAAAATTATCCCAATGATCTTCCTCTTGTGCAAAGAACACTCTTAAACAAATTCATTTTTAATTAAGGTTTCGGCTTTATTTTCCCAAGCTAATAATCTTGGTCAAATTTTGGGTCAAATCTAATTTTGACCTCTTGAATTGATTTCTTGAATTGACCCAAGACCCATTTCTTACACCCATGGATTTTTTTTTAACTCAACAAAACACCCTTAATCCTAACCATTGAACATAGGGTATTTTTAAGTGAACCCATTTCAGCCCTTGGATAAAATGTACCCTAGTATAAAATCAAAATTTCCCCACTTCCTCCCCCATATGGCCGAAAGTCCCTCTGCATTTTTCCCCAAGTCTTTTTCCTTCGTCTTCTTCCTAGAAGCAGCCCTCCCCTCCTCTCCATTGAAGCTGGCCGACAGCTTGGTCCCCCCAACATTCCCAACCGAAATTCTTGCACCCACATGCATGTCTTAGCTTGGCAATCATTCTTCCTCCAACTACCATCATTTCTTGGGGTTTAGAGAGGCATTTTCAATGATTTTTCAGCCAAGAGCAAAGGTAATTTCTCCATGTGTTTTTTTCCTTCTTCTTTTCTATTTCCATAGTAATCGAATATGGTCTCACTCACCATTTCATTTTCTTGAAAAATCATTCCATAAGAGAGCCAAAGATTTGAAGATCAAGCCTCCATCTTGTCACCTTTTATTTGTATAAGACTAGAGCTCCAAAGAGGTAACCAAAGCTTGCATTTTCTTCTTTTGTTTCTAGCTTGACCGAAATCTCTAGCTTGCTTAACAGATTTTCATTTTTAATTTGTTTAAGCATTTTGAGTGTTGATGTGTGATGTAAATGTTGATATTTATGTTAAGGGATGTTTTGTGATGTGAAAGGTAAAGTCTTGTATGCAAAGAAAACATTTCTCTCCTTCACAAGAACCTAAAATACTGAAATTAGGTACTGCTGCCCAGATTTTCGTTTTATGATTTGAAGCCTTGTTTGAATGAGTTTTTCCTATAAATTTGGGTAGCATAATGTGGTATTTATGTGGTGTAAATGATGCCTTATGAATATGATATGTATAATGGGGTTATTGGAGGGATTTTGATGTTGTTTGCTCAAAGTATCATTTGAAAAAAAAAAAAAAACAGAGGTGTTGCTGGAAATGGAGGGTTGTGTTTTGGATGTTGTTTTATTTGAGTTAAATGGTGATCATATGGCTTGTATATGGTGTATTATGGGATATACGGTGTTTTGGGAACATCTTTGAGTATTTACAAGAGTTTGATGTTTGAAAATCTTGATATTTTGTTGAGTATATGTTTGCTGCCAGAAAACCCCTGTTCAGAGATCTAACTTTAAATCATCGAAAAATATACTTATTGTTGGATTTTTAGGTTTAATTTTTAATGTACAAACTAGGGGATGTTATAAAAATTATGGCTCAAGATTCATCGAAAAACTCCTATTATTTTGAAAGTTATGAATTTTTGAAAATTGTTGCTACAGAGTGGTCGTGATTCTGGCGAGATATTTGAGAAATTTAATTAACCTGGTTTTTCAAATAGTTTTGGGAAAGTGATTGCATGGTAATTCACCTAGCATATAGGAGTGTTATTCTGGAAGTTTTCAGCAAGAAATAAAATGTTTTCCTTAGATAATTAAATCAACTTTTGAGGCCTCTAAATTGCTTCACAAACAGAGTTTTACACTAAGGGTTTAAAACATGAATTTTACCCTAAAAATTTCTTTAGCTAGATTGAAATGAATCTACATAAAATTTATGGGATATTTTAACTTTCTGGAAATATATATATATATATATATATATATATATATATATTATGATTTTTATGGTTAAATAATTATTCTATTTTGGAAATCTTTAAATACAAAGTCTTAAAGATAATTGATTATCTATTTAGCTAGTTAATTACCTACTTTTTTTTTACCTATTTATTTATTTATTTATTTAGTTAATCAACTATTTATTTACATATTATCTATTTATTTATCTACTTATTAATTATCTATTTATTTGCCTATTTACTTACTTATTTAATTACTTATTTATTTATTCATTGATTGATTGATTTACTTGTTTATTTACTTATCAATCTAGCTATTTATTCATTGTTTAAATTATTTGTTCTTTTTTAACTTGATGGGATGTTTTCCGCCCTAATCTAGGTGGATTGATTTCTTGATTAAGGGTTTAGGATTAATAATATTAGAATAAGCAAATGTGATTAGCATTAGGAGATAGAAGAGATTACTTGAAGCATAAGTAACCTCTTTTTCCTTAGGGATTTATGTAGTTTGATCTCCAAGGACTTGTGACCAAGAGATTAATTCTTGTATAATTTATATTAGATTTGGAGTCGGATTTGGGAGGAAGGAAGGATTGAAAATTTTGAAAAGAATTCTTTTGCTAAGCTTTTGGACAAGGTAAGTCCTTGCATCTCATGACTCGTTTATGCAAAATAATTCTAGGGAAAGTTCATATGATTATGCATAAATATTTATGTCACAAGAAGCACATGATATGATTTTTACTTATGAGTTTTATTTTATGGTACTTAGTATCACTCTTAGCACTTTACAACTTCTACTTGGGGAAAAATATGCATGATCAATTTTGGGAATCTTCTTATGAATGTTATGATATGATTAGGAGCTATACATCAATGTTTATATCTAATGGCAATTTTACCTTCATGCATATGATTGCGAAAATCATAGCATGAGATTTTGGCTCCTAACAATATTACCTTTGAGGCAAGATATGATATGATTTGATTTATTTGTGACTTGAGCAAATTTGGATAGAACGAATGACATGATTTCTATTTTAAAAATATTTTGGAGAGAATGTACGATTGTGGTTTTTTGGGTTGGGCTGAATTTTTAAAACAAATATGGTTTTGGAGACTGAAGCAATGTTTTGATAATGAAATTGTACATTCCAAATCGGAATGGGAATTTCTTGAATCTCCTTGTTGAAGACTTGAATACTCAAAGGGGCGAAGCTGTAGGGCTAGCTTTCATTGGACTAGGAGAGATTTCCGGTTGATAGGCCGTCTTCGGGAAACTGTCCTTTCCAAACGGGGCATCAGTCCTAGTAGTTTAGCAGGGTCCTTAGCTAGCAGCGGAGTTTGAGAACTCTGACGGACGGACGTGGGACATCCGGGCCTGAGGCAAATGTGTAAGAGAGAAGGAGGAGGAGCATTCTCTCTGTAGGTTGATCACCTACACGTGATTATTTTTGTACATACCGTAGCCATATTTGTAGGGTATTGTTGATCTACAGTCTCGATATGCGATATGGTTGAATAATGATAGATTCAAGACTTTTGCTAAAACGAATTCTTGTTCCAGGAATTTTGACTTGAATTGATTTCCCAACAAAATTCTTATATACATTTCTTAATCAATCGTACTTGTGGTTCTCTCTTCAAAAAAAAAAAAAGAAAAAAGAAAAAAAACTTGGCAAAGGATTTGAGATGGACAAATGTAAATTTTCTATTGTTTATATCCGTTCAATTTATTTCATAAGCATGCATTATGTCATTGATTTCGTAACTATCATTTTCACATACTACGGACTTACTGAGATTATTTATAATCTCACACGACTTTTTCAAACCTCAATTTTTTTTCCAGGGTAGTGTATGTTTATCAAGACCAAGTGTTGAAAATCATTTTGTAATAGATTAGGTTTTGATACTCTTCTACCATTACTCTGGTGATAATGTATAAGGATTTCGTTTGGCTTACAGAGTTTTATCTTTATGAGACTGTATTGGGATTTATTTAGTTAGTAATCCAGTTTCCACTTTGAAGTTAATGTTAGTTATACCTCGTTACTTTCTTTTCTTCCGTTGTTATAAAGACCCCTTGTCAAAAAGGACGGGGCAACATTCCCTGGTCATTTAGGCCACTTAGTAGGGGCGTTACATCTATTGTCTCTTGAAGACTTTAATTTTAAAGTCAATATTCTATTTGAGTCAATTATTTATACTGGACTCTAAAATAAATTTAGATAATATGAAAATAAAGAGGAATTTATAGGCAAGAGACATAATAAATTTAATTAAAATTTACGATATGCATTTTAAAGTAAGTATTTATTGTCCATCGTAAAATATTCACGTTTCAAAAATGTAATGCTAAACCAAGCATAGAATTGGCGTTTGACATTCAAGCAAGATAATGGTACCCATTTGATTTGGTACACAGGGAAAAAGTTAAAGTTTGAACAAAGAAATTTGGTTTGGTACACAGGGCAAAAGTTAAAGTTTGAACAAAGAAATTTAAAATTTTGAAGTAGCTAGGAAGATTAAATTATGAAATCTATAAAAAATGCATATGAAGATTGAATTTATTGTAATCTATTTTTACATTATTTTTATTACGATTAAGATTAAATTATTAGAAATAAAAAATTATTATAATTAGATAAAAATCTAATATATTCAAACTATAGATTCAAATAATTTTTGTGCTGGCCGCCTACTGCTGATCCAGACTGTCCTTCAGGGGGGTTGAATGTTTCTGGTTGTCCATTTTCCCAACGCCATCTGCTGTTATTTGTCAATTAGATAGGATGGCTCGTGATTTCCTATTGGATTCAAAAAAGTCGTTGGTTGCCTAGAAGGATATCTGCCTACCCAAGAATGCAGGGGGACTTGGTTTGAGTTATCTACAGACTTGGAATGCAGCGTTATTAACCAGAATCATTTGGGACATACAATCTGAGAAACAATCCTTGTGGGTCCAATGGTTAGATCATTACTACATTAAGGGCAGATCTATTTGGGAGATTGAACACCACAGGGACCATTCTCCATTGTTTCATAAAGTGCTAGCAATTCGGGACTTGATTCTCAAGCGGGAAAATGGTTCTCTTTCTGCTTCTGATCTTCTCCATACCTAGGCTACATCTAACACCTCCTTCACCTCTTTAGCTTTTGACTACCTTAGGTTGCCTTCCTTGAAGGTTTTCTGGGCAAAAACTATATGGAAGCAGGGGCTTAACCCCAAGCACTCATTCATGGTCTAGCTGTGTGCTAGGGGGCGTTTGAAGACCAAAGATGCACTTGTGTTCCGCTTGGATGATTTATCTTATCCCCTATGTAAAGCACATATGGAGATGACTAGTCATCTATTTTTCAAGTGCTCAGTTTCTACATCTATTTGGAAGGAAATTAAAGTGTGGCTGGGATTACCACAGGCAATGAATTCGGCTGGCTCTTGTTTTAGGTGGTACAAGCGTGCAAACCGTGGCTCTTCCTGGATGGCAAAGGCTAAAGCTACTGCTATGGCTGCCACATTCTATTACATATGGTCAGCACGTAACAAAGCACTATTTGAGGGGACTATTTGCCAACCATTGGATATTTCTAAAAGATCAAAACACATGTGTACACTGTTATTTTTACTTTGTACCATAATGTTCTGTCTAGTTTGGAGAATGGTATGCACCACTGCTAGCTAATAGTCCTCTTGACTATGAACTAGTAAACATCCATGTAAATATATTTTGATCAATATAAATCCCTTTACATTGTGATCCAATAATAATAATAATAATAATAATAATAATAATAATAATAATAATAATAATAATAATAATAATCGGTTATCAAACACATTTAATTAAATAAATATTTAATTAATTAAAATTAAATAATTAACTAAATTATCAAATATGTCGTAAATGCTTTTTCAAATGAATTTGGGAGAATATTTGGATTAGAATTATATTTAATTTTTAAATAAATATAAATATGGTTTTAAATTTTATAAAGAATCTATTGACTCAAATATTTATATTACAAAAAATTGGGAATGAATTATAAAATTGATAGTATTTTACAAGTAAAATTTAAAATTCATGGATAATTTTAGAATAACATTTGAAAATATTTAAAATAATTTAATTAGCATTAGAAATTTTACAAAGTTAGAAAAAAAATGATTGATTAGGTTGGTCATTTAGCAATTGATTAGGTTGGTCGGGCTAATGCCCTCCTCCTTGTATTTTATTTCCCTCCAATTTTCCAATAAAATATTCCACTCCTTGAGTGTTTTAAACCAAAAAAAAAAAAAAACCCAACGTAATATTATTATATTCACTCTTCACAGGAAGAGTCTAAAGCCGAGAGTGGAATGATAAAAAATATCAACCAAACCAACAAGCCTTAACCTAAGGGTTTGTTCGTTACGAAAATATACACATATACTCATTTTTGTAAACGACACATATTAACATTTTATTTTTTAAAAGTATATTTTGTTTTTCTCCTGTAAATTAATGACTAAAGGCTACATGGCCTAATAATTTTGTAAACCACATGCTTTAAGAATATGTGCTCCTTTTCAAAAAAAAAAAAAAGCAACAACAATTAGTATATATTATACAAATTTAATTTTTATGTACTCATCAATATAAATAAGATTTATCTAAGTTTACTAGCCATTCTTGTGCAAGAGGAAGAGGTAGATAGAGAGGCTCTCAACTCTTGTGAGTACTCTTTTCGTGTCTTGCTCAACATGAGAGGAATTCTAGCTTTACTGCCAGTATATGATTCCTCTGCTGGTTAGTATCTACAATGTTTCTGCTATCCAATTACTAGTGTGGTATCTGGTTGTGTTGTGTAGTATTAATATTTATGGTTGTTCTCTGGTGGTCTCCGTCCCTCCTGACTAAGATTTCAGAGGTGGAGTTCGGATTCTTTTGGGTTCTGCTAAACTAGGGTTGTATTAGGTTGTTGGTTCTTGCATGAGTTTCAGCTTGTTGCTATTATCCGTTGCTCCTGCTGTTCATATTTATTATTCTACAGTTTTCTGTTCTGGTTATATCGTCATCCTTGTATGTGTGCAGTATCATGGGAGGTATTTGCTACCCTATTTAGCAGATTGATGTGGGATGGTTATGTACCTCTTATCTTATTCAGTGTTTAACTGTCATATGGGTTTGGTTTTGCTTCTTCTTCTATCTTCTATACCAGTCATCCAGTTCGTTTGATCTACATAAACCACCTGCTTCTTGCTGAAACCAGTTTGTCAGTCTTTGTTAACATATCTCTTTGGCATGGTCTAACTCCCAGATGCTAGGTTCAAATTTGAAATTCCAACATCCATACCACTTCCAGTCTGGCCTATAGAATCCTTGTTCACATCTTCATCTTTTGCTGTCAGCTTTCTAGACCACCTACCCCGACGAAAATTACCTACCTCTTATCCACTTCCCCTTGTCGGTTCTTCCTCTGTTGTCAACCTTAAGGTCTGAAGGACTGGACCTAATGGTCCAGACCAGAGAACAAAAGAAGATAAGCATTTCAGGGGTGTCATCTTCCCCTACACCCCAGTCATCTTTAGCCCCCCCCCAGACAGGGTCTCTGCTGTTAGTTGTCCTCGAATTGGATATGCCAAACACTTACTCTTCATCTGTTCCCCAACCTGAGACTGTGATAACTTTGACCCCAATCCTCCTTTATCAACTACACCCATCGACCAGGTCCCACATCTGCTATCCACAGAACCCAATCAACCATCGTGCTTATTGGCCTCAGATGTGGGGAGCATGCCCCCTCCTACTGCTCATGTGCCCTCTGCGCAGACTGTCCCAAGTGAGGCCGACACTAACAGCTATCAGCAAGCCACACAGTCCAATCCTAATTCGATGCATGCGGACAACCCAGTTCACTCTTGGGCTAATGTTGTTAAGGGGAACCATGATATATGCAATGGAATGTGGTTAAGGCACATTCCTAACTCCGGCAACTTAATCAACATTGATGTTCTGGACTTCGAGGATGTTGAGGTGAAGTTGGGCTACTGTCTAATTAGGATGTTTACTGGAAGGTTCCCAAGTATGAAAGCTGTACTGGAACTTACAAAGCAGTGGGGTGTTTAGACTAAGGTGCACACACATGCCTCGGGTTGGATTATATTTTGGTTTAATACTGATGCTGATAGACAGTTGGTTCTCCGTGGGGGGCCTTATGCAGTGTTTGGTAGGTCGTTAATGCTTAAGATAATGTCATCTGAATTTGATTTCTCTTTGGATGAGGTCAGTATAATGCCCTTATGGGTAACATTCCCAGCACTGCCTCTAGGTTGCTAGAACAAGACAGCCCTGAGCAAAATAGCATCTGTTATTGGCATCCCTATTATGTCTGATATGCTCACTGCAAGACTGGATCATTTGTCCTATGGTAGAGTCCTGGTGGAGGTTGATGTTTCTAAATCACTAGTGAATGTGGTTCCGCTCCGTTTACCATCTGGAAAAATAAAATAGCAGGTTGTGCAGTTTAAGTATGAACCTGCATTCTGTAACCACTGCTGTAAGTTTGGACATTATACGGAGGCTTGCATGGGGGATAAGATGAAAAAGAAAGAACAGTTTCTGAACTCCAAAGGTAATACAACCAACACCCAAGAAATGGACAGGCCACTTAAAAGGACAAGAACCCGGTCTGCACCTGCTAGACAAGACCTTGTCATGCGTTCGTCAACACCAAAGGGGACAAGCCCTAAACACATTGATAAAGGAAAGGCTCCTATTCAGTACGTTGGATAGGAACGAATTGAGAAAAGCATGTATGTTGCTTCAACTAGTGCACAGGGACCGGTCCAAGCGGCTACAAAGGACAAGCTTGCTCATGCTGGGGTTGCTGTGCATACTGTCCCCATGGACAAGCCAGAGCATACTGGAGTTGTTGCGTAGGCAGCCATGCATGTGTCTGTTGGGCATGGTGATCAAATTAAGGAAAAAAGGGGGCGCTCAAGGGTTAGACGATTGGGACGAGTACAATCCCACTCAAATTCACAAAGACATGTTTAGTTTCGAAAGAGAACAATGGCACCCTTTACTGGGAATGACCGAAGCTTAGAGGAAATCCCTAAGTTGGTTCTGAATGCTGGAAAGGCAATAAAACATGCCACAAGGTTTATACGATCGGTATGGAAGAAATATGCTAATCGTAGCATTGACTTGATTGGTACCCAACGGGCACTAGTTAGTCCCCAATGAGAGTCGCATACTGGAATATTCAAGAGTTCAATATGACCCTCAAACATCACGGGGTTCTGGAGTTTATCTCTAAACATCGTGTTGATGTTATTGGATTACTGGAGATAAAATTGAATGTGGCTGGTCTTGAAAATATCATGCTTAACAAGTTCACTAATTGATCGTTCATACATAATTTGGTTGAGACGGAGGGGGCAAGGTGGTCATCCTGTGGAATGCTACTAGGGTAGATGTCTAGTTTTCTACTCTTCGCCACAGGATATTACTGTTCGTATAACCTGTAAGGTTTCTCATGTTTCTTATTATTTTAGTTTTATCTATGCTTACAACTCTGTTGTGGCACATAGGGCGTTGTGGGAAGCTATTGAGCACCTATCTACTGCTCTATCTGAACCATAGATCATTATGGGGGATTTTAATGCTTATCTACATATTAATGACAAGATTGGGGGCATCACACCTTCTACTTATGAAATAAAGGACTTTGCAGCAATTTGCACCAATACGGGCCTGGAAGACCTTCCTTACATTGGGTAGCAGTTTACTTGGACAAATTCTAGGGTGTGGTCTAAACTGGATAAGGTGATGGGTAATGATTCATGGTTCCAATGCAACGTCTAGGCATCTGTTGAATTCTTCCCCATTTGTTTTCTGTCTAATCACTGTCCCTACCTTTGGTTACTAGTTGACAATCGGGGTGATTCTTTTCGTCCGTTCAAATTCCTTAACTTTTGGGCTGACCATGTCTCATTTCAGGATTTGGTTAAGGGTGTGTGGGCCCGTCCGTACTTGGGACACCACCAATTTACTCTTTGTCGTCAGTTGAAAGACCTTAAGAGGGACTTGCGGAGATTAAACAGATCAAAATTCTCAAAATTATCTGGACGTGTTGAACAGGCGAACAAGGATGTACTTACTATCCAACAGCAATTAATTGATAACCCATATGACCTAGATCTTATCTCTAAGTTCAAAGAGTGCAAACTGTCTACTTGGAGTCTTGCGGATGCGGAATTGAAGTTCTACCGGCAACTTGCAAAAGGGAAGTATGTGGCTTATGCTAACAAGAATACCCGCTACTTCTTTAACATTTTCAAATGAAACAAAAAAAGGAGCTTTATTGCTTCTATTCTCAAGGAGGATGGTTCTATGACTGACAACCCAATGGCTCTTACTAATGAATTTGTTGAATACTATCGTAATCTTCTGGGGACGAGAGTTGACTGCCAGAGCATCAATGTGGACTATGTTCATGCTGGACAAATGGTCCCTCACGACCTGAAGGATGACTTGGTTAGGCCGGTCTCTGATCAAAATATTAAACTGGCTCAGTGGGACATAGGTGATTGCAAGGCACCGGGTCCGGATGGATACTCTGCATTATTTTTTAAGAAGGCTTGGGGTACGATTGGAAGGAGCCTATATGATGCTATTAAGGAATTCTTCTTATCTGGTAAAATCCTCAATCAGATCAACCATTCTGTGATCACTCTTGTTCCTAAATCTGCACATGCAGAAATAGTGGGGGACTTTAGACCAATTTCTTGTTGTAACGTTATGTACAAGATTATCTCAAAAATTTTGGCAGACAGACTCAAAATTGTTCTACCTCATCTTGTGGACATCTCACAGACAGCTTTCATTAAAGACAGACTCATGGCTGACAACATCCTACTTATTCAGGAGCTTCTGCATATGTATGGGAGGACAAGAGTATCCCCCCAGCTGTATGGTCAAGGTAGACCTTAGATAGGCATATGACTCAGTAAACTGGGTTTTCTTACTGGAACTACTTACTGAGTTGGGTTTCCCACAACTCTTCGTGGACTGGATTCAGCAGTGTGTCACCACTACCTCTTTCTTTGTTGCTATTAATGGGACAGTGCACGGGTTCTTTAAGGGTGAAAAAGGTCTTCGATAGGGGGATCCTATCTCTCCACTCCTATTTGTCATATGCTTGGAATATTTCTCTCGAATGGTCAAAGTGCGTACGCTTGGTACTTTGTTCCACTATCATCCCAAGTGTGAGGGCTTAAGGATTACCTGCCTTTCTTTTGCAGATGATCTTATGTTGTTTGCTAGGAGGGATCATCCCTCTGTTCGCATCCTATTAGACTGCTTGGATGACTTTAATAGGAGCTCGGGCCTTCAAATTAATAAGGAAAAGTCTAATATCTTTATGCTGGTATTTATAGTACTGATCAGGAGGGTATTCTGGCCGATACAGGTATACCCATTGGGGAATTTCCTTTTTGTTACCTGGGCCTCCCTATCATGCATGGTAAAGTCTGGCTATCTCTCTATAGACCTTTACTGGACAGAATTGGCTCCTACATTGGTCGTTGGCATGCGCGCTCACTGTCTTATGCTGGCCGCCTACTTCTAATCCAAACTATCCTTCAGGGAGTTGAATGTTTCTGGTTGTCCATTCTCCCTGCTCCTGCTGCAGTGATATCACAGTTAGATAGGATGGCTCGTGACTTCCTATGGGACTCAAAAAAGGCGTTGGTTTCCTGGAAGGATATCTGCCTACCTAAGCATGCGGGTGGACTTAGTTTGCGTCATCTACAGACTTGGAATGTGGCCCTTTTAACCAGAATCATCTGGGACATACCTGAGAAACAGTCCTTATGAGTCCAATGGTTAGACCACTACTACATAAAGGGCAGATCTATTTGGGAGATTGAACACCACAGGGAGCATTCTCCTCTATTTCGTAAAGTCCTAGCAATTCGGAACTTGATACTTGACCGGGAAAATGGTTCCCTTTCTGCTTCTACTCTTCTCCATACATGGGCTACATCTAGCACATCCTTCACCTCTTTGGCTTATGACTACCTTCAATTACCATCCTCAAAAGTTTTCTGGGCAAAAACTATTTGGAAGTAGGGGCTTACCCTAAAACACGCATTCATGGTCTAGTTGTGTGCTAGGGGACGTTTGAAGACAAAAGATGCACTTGTGTTTCACTTGGATGATTTATCTTGACCTCTTTGTAATGCACATATGGAGACGACAAACCATTTATTTTTCAAGTGCTTTATTTCTGCATCTATCTGGAGGGAAATTCGTCTGTGGCTGGGCTTGCCTCAAGCAATGGATACAACTAGCTCGTCTTAGGTGGTATAGTCGTGCGAATCGTGGCTCTTCCTGGATGGCAAAGGCTAAGGCTACTGCTATGGCTGCCACGTTCTATTACATATGGACTGCACGTAACAAAGCGTTATTTGAGGGGACTGTGTGCCAACCGTTGAATATTTCGAAAAAAAAAATCAAAACACATGTGTACATTGTTATTTTTACATTGTACCCTAATGTTTTGACTAGTTTGGAGGATGGTCTTCATCTCTGCTAGTTAATAGTCCTCTTGACTATAAACTAGTAAATATTCATGTAAATTCTTTTTTATCAATATTAATCCTTTACATTCCGATAAAAAAAAATTATCTAAGTAATGTCCAAAAATATACGGTGTAATTAATTTTAGGCAATAGTGTTTGTGTATATACAGAAATATAATGCTGGTATGCGCAAATGTTTACATACTTGAAGAAGTAACAAAATTAATGTAATCTATTTGAGAAGGGAGGATGTTGGAGTAGAGCAATGGATAGGAGTGGTAGCCTCGCGGTTCATTTGTAAAAGCCACTTACGAAAGTTGAAAATATTTATAATTTTTATCCTCAAAATCTGGTGAATTCCGTATAGGTTCACCTTGAGAAAAAAATTAATCGATAAAATATTATATCTTTAGTTCTTATATTTTTTTATATTTTTGTGCTTTAAGAGGCTTTTAAAATAAATAATATTCGTTCATTTAATTTTTTTAGTTGTTTTTTTTTAATATAACTAGAAAGTATTTTATCAATCATAGAATCACACAAATAATCAATTGGTAATATATTAAAATTGACAATATACATATATATCATTCCTAGCAATGAGTTGGAGAATGGAACTAAGAAGGAACATATTATATAAAAAATATATTCGATAATTTTTGAAAAATTTTTAGGAAGTAAAAAATTAAATTTAAAGAGATTTTTTAAAACAATTAATTTTGTTAAAATAAAATAAAATTAAAAAAAATTGGGGCTAGTCCCTACCCGCATGCCTGTCTCCGTCTCTGGAGTGAGGGTATTTTCTAAAAATCAAAATTAAATATCCAACTAACACATCCAAAGGAATTCTTTTGTTTCCATGTATAATAGATGTTAATTGCATTAAGCAACCAAACTTTTTAACAAGCACAACCAATTTCTCGAATCAATGGCCAGAATTCTTTTCTTTTCTACAATTTTTCAGGATAATTTTACTTTTAGTAATCAAATTCTTAATTTCTTTTCAGAAAAATAATTAAAACTCTATCTTTTCATTCAACGAGAGAATGCAATAACAAGGTAACATCTAAATTAGTTCTAAGTATTCTTTAAAAATATGTTTGAATTATATATTGATAAAGAAAAATACATCATGTAGAGCAAGAGCTAGTCGTTTACAACCGAGCACAAATAAGGTACATCATTACCATCAAGGACATATAGAGCTCCAATATGCATAGGCAAAGAGGAAAAGGAGCTGTCCAAAATAGAAAAAGAAAGGGCAGATGCCACCTTTGCCAGTGAATCAGCAACTTGATTTCCTTGTCTGAAAAATGCATATTTTGAAGGCACTGAACCGCAGCACTAGTCCCCCAATATTTCGAAGGATATGATCATGAGAAGGTGATGTTATATATTAATTTACTATTTGGCTAACTGCTCGGAATCAGACTGAACAGATATCTCTTGAAAATTCTGTGCCAAAGCCAGTTTCAAACCCTCTAATAGCGCTACTATCTCTGCAATGAAAGCGTCTCCCGGCGGTATTGGTTTGGCACAGTCGATTATGAAACCCATATATATAAAAGAAATGACTCTATATGCATGGGATAAAGATGACACCATGAGACCCAAAGAGTAACCCATATTCTACTGAGTAAATTCAACATTTTCCACATGAAAAAGGAACTTTAAGGTTGAACATTAACCTCCCTAACTTCAGCACAAATGCTCCAAGATTGTCTTTGCTGTGTGTCCCATACTGAAGAAATAGTAAACATTCTAGACAAAGGCACCCAAACTAGAGCATCGAGTAAACTCAAAAAAACAAAAAAAAACAAAAAAACAAAAAAATGGAAACGAAGGAGAAAGCCGTACAAATGTTTTGGGTTTGCCTTTGACCCACTGCCTCTATAAACCCTTTACAATACCAATACAGTTCAAACATAGTTGATATGCAGGAAAGATCCACATTTATTGTGGCCATTTGTTTTGCAATAAGCAAAAAATACAAATGCATCCAAACAGCGGCAAAAACTTTAGCAAGCAACATTACAAAGAACATTTTTAGACTTGCTTTGTCTTTGTTTGTCCATGTTTCTCCTTTCTCATACCTTTTAAGTAAAAGGTAGAAAATGGATAGCACGGTGGATATAAATCCACTGGCTACCCCAAAGGATAGAAACAATAACTTTTTCTTTTTTCCAACATTGGGCATTTGCATTATTGTTGTTAAAACCATTTTATGCAACTGAACAAAATAAAATAAATAACAAAATGAAATTAGCCTATAGTTTTCTATTGCAAATCCTACCCATATTCCCACTGCTACCTCCTGGGCTTAGGGGCTCAGGCAATTGGCTAGTGGCAAAATGGTAGGAGGAAAAGGAAGAGGAAGACATTCTGCGGTGGTGGCTGCCACTTCTGCCTCCTTCTGTATTCTCAAGGGGAATGGGAAATAAAGAAGGGCTATTATCTGCTACAATTTCAAGAGGTGGGCATAGGGACTCTGGTGATTGGGAATAGGCGGAATGGTAGGAGGATGCGGGAAAGGAAGACATTCTGCTAACCTAAGTCTTTTAGGTTAATGTAGAAAGGGGAGTCCTAGTGTTTCTTGGGGGATTTATAGGGTGGATGTTACAAAGAAAAGGGGTTGATAAATATATATATATATATATATATATATATATATATAAAACAAAAGGTAATGAAAGAGAGGGCTGATAAAAACACAAGGATAATCTTTGTTGGTTAAAATTCCTCACACTTAACCTACAGTTGAAAGGAAGGGCTTAGAGCCAAAAGAGGAATGGTCAAACCATAGATCAAAGCAAGTAGCCTAATTCAAGAATCACTTGATGAAAATTTGCTGAAATACTAAAGTAGTAGGACTCAAAGAAAGAAACAAGAGAAGGGTCTGCTAGTTTCCATGGCTCAAGGGAAAAGGAAATCTTAACAGCAGAGGCAAATGCAGTGGACCTTTTTATGCTTAGTGTAGGTTTTCTGATAAAACCTCGAAAAGCACAAGATAAAAATTTGTCCTCTCTTTTGTCTATACAGCATTAAAATTTTAAAGTGGAATTTCATTCTCGCCTCTAGCTCTGCCTGTACATAACTACGTGCAGGTGTGCTCTGTGCAAGAAGCCGAACGAGGGAAAGTCGCAAAGCGACAGAAATTGAGTTATATTTTGATAAATCTCCCAATTACAATTTCCAAGGCTGTAGAGATTTTATACCCTAAATTGTGAAGCAAAATGTGATCCGTGAGTAGATCACTGCTAGCATCTTTTGTTCTGCCCAAAGCTCAATATCCCAACAATCCAAATTGTTAGAATTTCCTAAATTAGAACTTTTGAAGTGGACTGAATATAATTGGATCAATATTTTTGCAAATTTTTGTCATATAGTTTACATTTTTGTGATACAACTCTCTAATACATATTGTTCACGTAAATCGGGTCAATTTTAAAATTTCTGAAATTACTATTATTGTTTTTAGTAATGGCAAATTTGAAATTTTATTTTGCGCTAGAATAATTAGGTGGAGGAATGTTACATTGAGGGGTATTTGGATATTACGTGTTGAATAGAATATAAAAAAAAAAGTGATGATTATGGAAAGTAGATAATGTCTACAATTGTACTACTATAGTGGACACAACTACACCAACGAAGGAGAAAGACCGAAATAGTGTAACTTCAAGAATGATTCTGAAGACGCTAAATTTCTAAGCTAAAAGGCCGCTGAGCAACAATGGAAGAATAAGGGAAGACACGTAAGGACTACTTCGATAGAAGTTGCTCCAATTTAACATTTTACCATTATCGCCGAAAGAAGAAACTTATGGAAGCAGATAGTTAGTTCAAGGAGTAGAACTAGAGATATTTCAAACGTAAAGATTCTACACATCCGTGGGGATTCATTTTCATCCAAATTATTTATCCATAGATTAATAAAGTTATTGTAGAAAATTAACCTCAAAACATGATTACATCAAGGAAAATTGAGGAACAAAACTTCAGTAGCTGCTCATCTATTTCTTAGACAACTGGCCAAACTGTACCATGTTTTGCTCTGCATTTCGGACCTGTTTTACCATTTTCAAGAGGACTCGGCGCTGGCTCTAACTCCTACATCCAGTGCTGGCTGCACTCTAGAGTTCACTGGCTTTTGATGCCCGAGAGGAGCTGGTGCCCAGTCTAACTCCCGCACCCAGCACTGGCTATGCTTTAGAGTCTCTGACTGCTGGAAAAAATCCAGCTTCTGCACAGAAAAATTGTGCATATAGCAGCCACCAAAATGCCAAAAATCTAACCACAGAACTGCCTAGAACTTTCCAACTTTACAGCCACCTTTCGCACTAAAAAAATAGTAAGCACATCCTTCCAATCCCCAAAGTTTATGGATTATAAGAATACAAATAAACGGGAAAAACAAGTATAAAGAACATGCCTTTACAAGCGCCTATGCCTCTAACCGTGAGGTGTATATCGAATCTACTTAAAACCCAAAAAAAATGATAGGAAAAATACAAAATACATAATCCTATGCCTCAATCGCGAGGCGTACATGAAATCTACAAACCAATATACGAGGGATCACATGAAATCACAAAAGATTCATTTTATAAATCGTAAAGGAACCATCTTTTCCAATTTTAACCCTAGTACGTGTTCCTAGATGAAAAACGTTGCTCTTTCATTTAACCATAGTTCTGATACCACTTGAAGGATCACGGAAAAACTTCAAAGAAAAACACAACGGAAAAGTTTTAGTTTTTCCGAGCCATATCCCGGAGAGAATACTTACTTTTTCTTGCTGGTCGTGGATTAGCCATGGTAGGGACGGGTTGCACTAGAACTTCTTGCGTTGGAAAGGGAGAAGAGAACGTGGGCTATTCAATAGGAATTCCCACCAATCTCCTACTCTTACACATCAAATGGCTTCAAGTATCTTCTCTTCATCTTCTGAAGTATGACTCTACCTTCCTCTTGGCATTAGCTTGGTGAGAGCGCCTTATTGGATAATCAAAACACCCTTCAAGAGAGTAGGGAGAGAAGAGCTTAAAGAACCAAAGAGGGAGAAATGAGACGACACACATTGGAGAGCCAAAAAAAAAAAAACCTCGTAGGTTTTTGTTCCTTCTTATTTTTCGGCCAGCTATGGGCTTCCTCAAGCCCTAATGGGCTAGGTGTTGTGCTCAAAAATCAATCCAAGATTGGCTCAATCCTCTTAATTAATTTATTATCTTTTCTGTGTCTCATTGAATACCCAAAACTAATTAATTAATTCCAATTGGACTCTTAATATATGTCAACATATATCAACCCAATTAATTAACTTATTCCAGCCCAATTCTCTTAATTAATTAATTATCTTTTTTTAGCCTTATTAAAAACCCAAGACTAATTAAGTAATTCAAATTGGACTATTAGAACAAATTTTATTTCTCTTCTAAATAATTATCCATTAAGCCCAGATTGCGTCTAAACAACACTAAAATAACTTGAGCTACTTTAGGGACAAAGAGACATTATTCATAGCTACTAAAATGATCAAATTACCCTTATTATTAAATAGCCGCATTTTATCCTTTTAAATATTTTCATTTATCACCATATGAAAATATTGACCCCAAGAATAATATTATTTAAAATAATATCTCCGACCTACAAGTGTAATGACAAAAATACCCCTCTATATAACACCCATCAATGAGACGGGATAAATGTACTAACACCTATCTCAATGTCATCTACCATCCTTAGATCTCTAGTCCGATAATTCATGACTCAGTTGAATGTACTTGCTTATCATTGGAAGCTACCAAACAACACACATTCTAGAGTTACGTTCCCAGGGCCCTAATTATTTAGATTATCCTGGACAATCACAAGAGGGTAATTAAATCTTACAAAGGAAAGTCATAGAAACTCTTATGCATGAGTCTGCCTGAACTAACTAGAGTAATATACCCAACATACAAGGATATTAATCTCACAAAAGAAATCTCACCCAACATACGTCAAAGTATAAAACCCAAACTTCGCTAGACCACGAACTCACACTCAAGTATGAAGGCATCCATTCACACTGTAGCAGTAATAGTCTGGCCTCTACAATTATCGTACTTTAAGAGAGACCACTACTATAGGTCTAGTTCTACGTATTCAGAATACACTTATACTTTTGATGTGAATGAACAACTCACTGATTTAAGGTAAACCATTCCTCATTAGAAACCATAGCATAATAGTCTTACCTTGATGAAATGCCCAGTTCCATCAAACGATTAAGAATTTAATTTTATTTGTATGACAAGTAGCCATGGTTTAAACCTTACTGTGAAGAACGACCCAACACATAAACCATTACTCATCATACATGGACCTCCACGAGCGGATGCAGGATTCACTACAACAAAAATAGTACATTGCAACATTTTTAAATTGACGCTTGAATATAACTAGAAAGTAATTTATATGTCATATAAACGCACAAATAATCAATTGGTAATATATTAAAATTGAAAATATGCATATATATCATTCCTAGCAATGCGTAGAAGAAAAAAAATTAAAAACATTTTCCACATGAAAAACGAACTTTGAGGTTGAGCCATAACCTCCCTAAGTTCAGCACAATGCTCCAAGATTGTCTTTGCTGTTTTTCCCATACTGAAGAAATAGTAAACATTCCAAACAAAGGCAAGTAAACTCAAAAAAATAAAAAAACAAAAAAATGGAAACGAAGGAGAAAGCAGTACAAATGTTTTGGGTTTGCCTTTAACTCACTGCCTCTGTAATCCCTTTACAATACCAATACAATTCAAACATAGTTGATATGCACAAAAGATCCACATTTATTGTGGCCTTTTGTTTTCCAATAAGAAAAAAATACAAAGACATCCAAACAGCGGCAAAAACTTTAGCAAGCAACATTACAAAAAACATTTTTGGACTTACTTTGTCTTTGTTTGTCCATTTTTCTCCTTTCTCATACCTTTTAAATAAAATGTATAAAATGGATAGCACAATGGATATAAATCCACTGGCTACCCCAAAGGATAGAAACAACAACATTTTCTTCTTTCCAACGTTGGGCAGTTGCATTATTGTTGTTAAAACCATTTGTGCAACTGAAGAAAGTAAAATAAATAACAAAATGAAATTAGTCTCTAGTTTTTTATTGCAAATCCTACGCATATTCCTACTGCTACCTCCTGGGCTTAAGGGCTCAGGTGATTGGCTAGTGGTGGGATGGTTAGAGGAAGAGGAAGAGGAAGCGGAAGACATTCTGTAGTGGTGGCCACCACTTCTGCCTCCTTGTGTATTCTGAAGGGGAAGGGGAAATAAATAAGGGCTATTATCTTCTACAATTTCAAGAGGTGGGCTTCGGGACTCTGGTGATTGGGAACCAGTGGAATGGCAAGAGGATGCGGGAGAGGAAGACATTTTGCTAAGCTGAGTCTTTTGAGTTAATGGAGAATGGGGTGTCCTAGAGTTTCTTGGGGGATTTATAGGGTGGAAGTAACAAAGAAAAGGGCCTAAAAGAAAAAAAAATAGAAACAAAATGTAACAAAGGAGATGGCTGATAAAAACACAAGGATAATCTTTGTTGATTTAAATTCCTCACACTTAACCTGCACTTGAAATGAAGGGCTTGGAGCCAATAGAGGAATGGTCAAACCATAGATCAAAGCAAATAGCCTAATCCAATAATCACTTGACAAAATTTTGTTGAAAAACTAGAGTGGTAGGACTTAGAGAAAGAAACAAGAAAAGGGCCTGCTAGTTTCCATGGCTTAAGGGAAAAGGAAACCTTAACGGTAGAGGCAAATGCAGTGGACCTTTTTATGCTCTATGAAGGTTTTCAGATAAAACCTGGAAAAGCCCAAGATAAAAAATTGTCGTCTCTTTTGTCTATACAACATTAATATTTTAAAGTGGAATGCCATTCTAGCCTCTAGCTCTGCCTGTACCACTACAAAAAAAAACCAACAAATATGACCACATCAAATACGACGGCCTAAAACCGTCGTAATTGAAGGCCTTTAACGACGGTTGAGAGACCGTCGTATAAGACAAGTATATACGACGGTTTGTATCTAACCGTCGTATTAGAGCAAACAATTACGACGGCTTGTTTCGACCATCGCAAAAAGTGGAAATAATACGACGGTTTAAACAACCGTCGTATTAGTGAAGCAATTACGACGGTTTTTATAACCGTCGTAATTTGTTTAATAGTTAAATTTAATTAAATTTTGGTTGTTTTTTATTATTATCACGCTTTAACAATCGTCGTATGAGTCAAACTATAATTTACGCTTTGTATTTTAATTTTTGAAGTAAAATAAAATGAGTTGAAAGTAGTTTGAATTTTATCTCTATCTATGTTCAAGTTTAGTCGGTAGTTTTAGTAATGATTTTAATAAATTTAACGGTTGGTTCTTAATTTGATATATACTTATATTTGTAAATACACTTTTTAAATTACTACTTTATAAGTATTACTAAAAAATGTGATAAAATAAAACAAATGACTTTCAAATTTGATATAATTAAATTTGGTATAAATATTATATCTAGCTAGCTAATACTTAGATCATTAATCTTGTAAATAAATTTTAGTTTGCATCTTATGAATTCAATTTTCTTCTATTTGTATTGAAGATCGAGTTTGAATTTCATTTTGTTAGTTAATTATTCTATGGTATCTTTTTTGTGTGTCTATATATATACATGTGTGTGTGTGTGTGTGTGTACTTTTATACATTATAACATATGCTTATTAATTAGTGAGTATTAGATTAATAAGTTCCTTCCATGCATCGTCAACAAATAAATGTCCTAATTTTCTTTTTAATTTGTCCAAAAATAACTGTCCATTTTAAAAATAAGTAGATTGTATTTAATTATAATATTGTTTCTAATTTAACCCTTAGCATGGTTTTATAAGGAAGCAATGGACATTTTAATCATTATTTATATAATTTCACAGTTTATTAAAATGCATAATTTTTACAATTAGGTCAGTTATTGGTGAACGGATGGAGTACATAATATGAAAAATTTTAATTACAAATATGCATGTGTGTGCATATATCTTTATGTAGTATATATAATATCAATAAAATTGTAGAATTAAAGTTAATGTAATTTTGTGTCATGTTAGTGTGTGTGTGTGTGTGTGTGTGTGTAAATTAAAAAGTAATTATTTTTTTTATTTTTTTATGTCGCATTAAATACTACGGCACGTATAACCGTCGTATTTGTGCAAATTAATAAGACGGTTATTGAATAACCGTCGTATTTGTTCAAATTAATATGACGGTTATTACAACCGTCGTATGTAACCGATTAAAACCTGCTTCATCCGCTCTGCTTTCCATTGTCTGCTTTCCTTTGTCAGCTTACCTTGGTTTCTCTGTTCTTCGTTGAGGTCGTTGGCGCCGCTCGGTTCTCCTCGGTGAGCTTGTCTTCTCCAGCAGTCTTCTTCTCCGGCAGGTCGTCTTCTCTGACAGAACGGCTGTCTTCTTCTCCGGGCTGTCTCCACCTCCGCCTCCACATCGCAATCGTACCGCATCTGAAGATACCAGGTATTATAACATCTTTTTGCTTGATTTGATCCCCATTTATTAATTACATCAAGATATTGTGGTGTTTTAGGTTTACAGCTTCAAGATATTTGCGAATGATTTTTGGGACCTATAAATATAGACTTCCTCAATATTAAAAATACAGAAAAGCTGAAATTAAATTGCTCGAAGGGATAATACGTATATTTTTTGAAGTCGCCAATTATATAATAACTATAAACTTTATAAATCTTCAGTAAATTTATTTTTTGTACCTTATTTAACATGTACATTTCTAGAAGATGTTGATATTAGTTTAATTTTTTTTGAAAATTTATAATTTTTTGATAATATATATCATTGTGAAGTTATTCTTTATCGATTAATTTGTGATACGACATTCTATGTACATATGCATTTCTAGAAGATGCTAGGGAGAATCGAATTTTTCTTGAGAAATTATATACTATCAAGGTGAAAGTATTTCCTATGGCTTGATTCCTTGTACATCATTCTATGAACATGTACAGATTTATAGAAGATTCCTATTACAATTGAGGTATTCTTGAACATCATCCAGCCGTTTTCTTAGTATACAGATTTATAGAAGATTCCTATTACAATTGAGGTATTCTAGGTTATCAAAAGAAGCGGATTTCGTGTCTGTCTTTTGGGTAAAAAGAAGTGGCATAGAAGTGAAATAAGGAGATGTACTCTCAAGTGTAAGAGATTTAACAATATTCAAATTATGATTTCGTGATAGAGCAAGGATATGAAAATGGTTAGAATAAATTTTGATATGTTATATTTAATCTATATTTATACTAACAAATACTTTAATATGAAATTAAATATTTATAGGTGATTAAGGATCGAACACATACTATTTTCTCTTCTTTCTGTTATATATAAAAACAGAGAATGCAAAGAATTTCTTTTTAATAAAGACTTATTTTCAATAAGAAACATATTTATCACTTGTATTTAATTATTTACCGCAATTTGCTTCCTACTTTAGACATGAGAGACTTGTGAAATAAGAGATTGGAAGATAATTATTATCTCATAATCTCTAAGAACTTCCCCCTTTTAAAGTACTTATCCGATCTTATATTACACGAAAGCACAAACCAAATGGCTAAGGAAAAGTTAAGGAGTATGAATTGTGGGAGTGAATTTTTAGTTGATACATTCCTATTTGAATTAGAATGGGGGTTTTATTATTTTAATAAACAATTTTCACTATACAAATTATGTGTTGAAACAAAAATGCAACTTAATTATGTGTTTTGGAAGAGGACCTAGTTGGATGAGTGAAGGTTTACTTGGAAATTTGTTATAAACATGATTGATTGAATTGCATAATTGCGCATTTTGAGGTGGCCTAGTGCCTGGAAAATATTTATTTTATAGGGAAAACTCTGTCAAAATTTTTTCAAAATCTTTTTCTCTCTTGATTAGTTAAATGTTTTATTTTCTCTCTTTTAAAAACTCTCAAGATATCTTGACCTATTACTAAAAATTTCATTTCCCTTCATTCTTGAATATGTTTATTATAACGAAACTTGTAGATCGACTGAAAATATGGATAAATGAATAGGAAGATGGACCAATCGTGGATTGACTCACAAGACCGTTTAGGTGATGAATATAGTAAATGTCTGGATGCCTTTGTAGAATTTGCGCTAAGAGACAAACCCAATGGATCCAAAATCTATTGTCCTTGTATGAAGTGCCAGAATAGGTATCTTTATGGTACAGTAGATGTCAAACAGCATTGCCAAATGTAAGGTTTCATGCGTTGGTACAAAAAGTGGAGTGTTCATGGGGAAATATACTTATCTTCTCACAATACACCTAGCAACATCCTTTCGACTGAAAATGAACATGGGGATGATATGGTTGGGATGCTTCAAGATATTGGTGGCATTAGTGACTTCGATAATGCAACTGAAGAGCGTGATGATTTGAGAGAGATACATGAATTGTTGGGAGAGGCTAATGTAGAATTGTATCCTGGTTGTACTAAATTTTCTTCACTCTCATTCATTATGAGATTGTTACATTTAAAAGTCCTGAATGGGTGGTCGAACAAGTCAGTTGATATGCTACTTGAGCTTCTAACGGATGCTTTTAGTGAGATGGGAGTGAAAATTCCCAAGAATTACTACGAGGCTAGTAAGATAACGAATGTGTTAGGAATGGAGTGCAAAGTCTAGGATGCTTGTCCAAATAATTGCATAATATACAGAGGGGAAAATGAGGCCGCACAACTTTGTGAGGTATGCAATGCTCCGAGGTATAAGAAAGAGGGCAGTACAGTTGCATGCAAACATGTTTGATATTTTCCGTTGACTCCGAGATTGAAGCGATTGTTCATGTCTCGCAAAACTGCATCCCTTATGAGGTGGCATCAGGAATGTCACGTGAAAGATGGAGTCTACAGACACCCAACTGATTCTAAGGCTTGGAGAAAGTTTGATGAGTTGCATTTGGAATTTTCAAATGACTGCCGAAATGTTAGACTTGGATTGGCTTCGGATGGATTTAGTCCGTTTTCAAATATGCACATACCACATCGTACTTGGCCAATTGTTTTAATACCATACAATTTGCCACCCTGGCTATGCATGAAGCAACCTTATTTTATTCTGTCAACTCTCATCGATGGCCCGAAGAGTCCGAGAAACAAAATTGACGTATTTTTACTACCATTGATCGAGGAGTTGAAACAATTGTGGCTTGACGGTGTGCTTACTTATGATGCTGAGGCAAAAGAGATGTTCCGTCTGCGTGTAGCTATTATGTGGACCATAAGTGATTTTCCAGCGTATGGTAATCTCTCTGGCTATAGTGTTCATAACCAACGAGTTTGTCCGATATGCGGTATCAACTGTTTGTCTTACCGTTTGCCTAATGGTGGTAAATATTGCTTCTTATATCATCGTAGATTTCTTCAACCATCACACAAGCTCCGTAGGGACAAAGTTTTTTTCTATGGTGGAATGGAATTACGACAAGCACCAAAAAGAAGTACGGGGACAGAAATTTTGACACATCTTCAGGGTTGTTTAACAGAATATGCAATAGATGATATGAGAATTAGAATGCAAACTGACTACGAACGGAAGTTTGGCATAAATTCTTATAATTGGAAGAATAAGAGTATTTTTTGGGAGTTGCCATATTGGGAGAGTAATTTGATGAGGCACAACTTGGACCCGATGCATATTGAGAAAAATTTTGCAGATAATCTGTTGTTTACAATACTGGGTGACAGTACTTCTTCAAAAGTTAATTTCAAAGCTCGTCAAGACCTGCAGGCAATGAATATTAGAAAGTCTTTACATCCAATTTTAAAACCGTCTGGAACTGGATACAGTTTGCCACCAGCTCCTTATACAATGAGTCGGTCGGAAGTTGAAGTTTTTTTTACAGTACTGAAGGAATTGAGAGTCCTCGATGGCTATTGTTCTAATATTTCTCGACGGGTAAACATGAGGAGAAAGACTTTAGGAGGCTTGAAGAGTCATGATTCCCACATTTTACTCCAGCAGTTAATCCCGTTAGTAGCCCGCACAACTTTGCCCAAGAATGTAGTGCAACTTTTGATTGAGATTGCTTCATGTTTTAGGTAGTTGTGTTCTAAAGTCAACAAAGAGAGGCATCTCGAGTATCTGCAAGATCGTTTCGCAGTTACACTCTGTCTTCTTGAAAAGACATTCATCCCTAGTTTTTTTTATATAATGGAACATTTACTGATACATTTGGCCGATGATGCATTATTAGCTAGTCCAGTTCAATGTCGATGGATGCTTCCAGTTGAAAGATACTTGAAAACTCTCAAGTGTTACGTGCGCAATCGTGCTAGACCTGAAGGTTCGATAGCCAGTGGATATTTAATGGAAGAATGTATGACATTCGTGTCGAGATATTTAGATGATGTTGAGGGCAAAGAGAATAGGCCTCCACGATATGTTGATGATGACAACCCGATGGGTAAACCAGTTGGAAAAGGGATTGATGTAATGTTTGATCGTTTAACATTGATGCAAGCACATCGGTGGGTTTTAGCCAACTCTGACATCCTTAAACCTTATAGAGAGTCAGTTTTCCTTTCAACCCATTGTCCTTCATTTTTTATGCTTCTTTCATTATAACTTCTAAAATTTGACGAGTGTTCTACTTGCAGTCTTCACATGTCTGTCATAAATAGAGAGCATCCAAGATCTCGGTTACATAACAAACAACGTATTCATTCTCAAACGTTTTACAGTTGGCTCAGTCATTATGTAAGTAAAAACAAACACAATATAGCAAG
This sequence comes from Voacanga thouarsii, assembly GCA_026120185.1. Taxonomy (NCBI): domain Eukaryota; kingdom Viridiplantae; phylum Streptophyta; class Magnoliopsida; order Gentianales; family Apocynaceae; genus Voacanga; species Voacanga thouarsii. The sequence continues at coordinate 2,812,788 of JANUWF010002326.1, read as the reverse complement.
TTTTCCTCGACAACAATTAGTTGTTATAACACTTATATTTATTATAGGTTGATGAGAATGAAGAATGCCCTGATATTCCTACTGAAGTTAAAAAGCTTGCAAATGGTCCTTTCAATCAAGGGTTGCGCTACAATGCATGCAACGTGAATGGCTTCCGATTTCATACAATAACATATGAGGCTAACAAGTCAACCCAAAATTCTGGCGTCATGTGTAAATGTGATACTACGAGTTATTCCAATCCAAGAGTTATGAATCTTGTAGCAGCTGGTGTCAACTACTATGGAGTGCTTACTGATATTATAAGGATTCGATATAGTAGTGAACTAAAAATTCTGTTATTCAAATGTGATTAGGTTGAGGTTCATCGAGGTGTTAGAGTTGACGAACTAAAGTTTACTTTGGTGAATTTGGACCGTTTGTTGTATCGGGAAAATAAAGAGATGGATGAGCCATTCATACTAGCAAACCAAGCTGAACAAGTTTGGTTTTCTCGCTGTCCTAAAGAAAGAGATTGGCATGTGGTAATGCCAATGATAAGAAGGGATAATTATGATGTGTATTCAAGGGACCATGATCTAGAAACTTTTCCTGTGCAGCAGTTAGATTCTCGTCCAGTTTCACGCGAAGTAGATGCCGTATGGGTTAGAGATGGAATTTCTGGGGAGGAAGTAGATTTAGATGGAAGAAGAATACACCCTGCAATTTAAATGTACTTAAATCACTTAATTATGTACTAAATGTGCTGTAGTTGTTAAAATCTTTTACTCAATGTTAAATCTTTTTGTTTTGCGGATGGTAAACAAGTGTGCCCGATGGGGATCGATGCAGGATGCCATAGCTACCGCAAGATCAGGTGCTAGTACCTCACGATGTACAGAGACACCAGCTCCAGTACTCGAGGTTGGACAGGGATCACATGCAAGTGTTCGCACAGGCTCCACGGATCAGGAATCTAATCATGCCACATGTATACCCACTTCTGATGTAGGTCCTAGTGGCACAGGACCTTCTTCTGCAGACTTTAGTGCCTCAGGTGTGCTAAGTTAATATGAAGTAAATATTACGATATGTCTGTTGGTATTACGATATGTCTGTTGATATTTTAATTAATAAGTCTATTGATATTTGTAGATTCCACAGCGAGGAGTTCTCGCAGGGGTGGAAAGTTACCTTCTGGATAGGGTGAGCCAGGGTTTCGAAAGTACAATGTTGGTGTAAACCAACACGGAGGGCTTGTTGGGTTAGATGCATCTCGTTATAGTTCAGTGGTGGGCTGTTTTGCACGCATGAGCAATAGGTTCCTTCTGAATTATAGGGATTGGCATTCCATACCTCAGAGCTTTAAGGACGAAGTTTGGTAAGAAATACAGGTAACTAATTTTATTCTAACATAGACAAGAGTGTTTTCTACAAAAATTAACATTTTCTTATACAAAAATTAAAATTTGTACAAGGACAACACCATGATGCCACCAGAAGGACGTAGTGTCACAATGAAGATGATATGCGCAGCATGGAAGGATTTTAAGTCGAAGTTAAAACAAAAATACTACATTCCTTTCCAGCTCAGTACAGAGCCTATTGTTTGTCAAGATAAACGGGTTGACGAAAATCAATGGAGGATGTTAGTTGATTACTGGCGTTTGGAGAATACACAGGTCGAACCATAGAAGTTGACTACTTTTATGTCTCAGAACTTGTTTAATTTTTTTATATGTTAACTATTATAATTAATCACAGATGGAGGCCGAGCGGAATAGACAAAATCGATCACATTTGGCATATCCATCGGTCACAGGAAGAATGCCACATTCTGTTATATAGGATCAGGTATTTAGTTTATGTTATACACTATTCAGATGAAATTTATCTACTTTACTTGAAATTATTGACACGTCTTTACAGATGACCTCACAAGGCCAACCGACATCACAATATGATATGTTCCTTGCAACACGAAGGTGGCACGGTCGGCAGGCTGATGGTTTTACTGCAGAGATGATTGTAAGTTATATTCAAATGCTAATTTTTCTGAGTTATTAAAATATGATAACGACATTATATTAACCTAATATAAATTTGATATAATATTTCTTAATTTTGTAGGATCGATTGGAGACAGAGTGGCAGGCATTGCCTGAGTTTGAGCGCACAGAGGAAGCAAATGATCATATATTTCGGCGATTGTTCAGTCCAGAAACAAGAGGTTGTGTTAGGTGTAAAGGAAAGGGTCCAACACCAACGTCAGTTGGTCAATCATCAAGTTCTGCAGCAAATGTTGAGGAGGTCGTCAAGATTGAGGTTGAGGCACGTATGCAGAGCATGTGAGATACTATGCAGGCTGATATGTGAGCTGAGATGCAGCGTGGGCGAGAGGCTTACGAGTCACGTATAGCTGCGCTTCAAGCTACCATGGAAGCATTAGCGTGCAGATTGGATGCAGGCGCATTTGATATACTACCTATACCTGCATCTAGTGCTTCTACGGCATCTCCTGGTGTTTGTTCCACTTCTCTGCCTGTTCGATCGAGTGATCCTGGCCAGCCTATCCGTCATGATGACTGACATTTTCATTTCCTACTAATTTGAATTTGTACTACAGTTTTTGTATACTGAGGATATACTTGTTTGTATTTGTCTACTGAGGATATTGCTTTTGAGTTTGGCAATAAGGAGATTGTGTTTTGTTATATTTGGTGTTGAATTCATTGATTTTATTACATTTGGCTTTAAATTGTACGTGCACAGGATTCCGTTCAAATAAAAAATGATTTACAAACCAAATTAGCCCTAATACGACGGCTTCAACCGTCGTTTTTGCTTAGGGGCAATCAAATACGACGGCCACGGACCGTCGTATTTGACAGACCAAATACAATGGCCTCACCTAGCTGTCGTAATTTATCCTACCAAATACAACGGCTTCGACGGCCACATGGCCGTCGTATTTGGGTACCAAAAGCGACGGTTTTTCAAAACCATCGCAAAAAATGACCACGGAAAGCAAAAGCGACGAGACCAAATACGACGGTTGTAAAACCGTCATATTAGCCTAATATGACGGTTTTGTAGCCGTTGTCAAGCAAAAACAACGAGATCAAATACGACGGCTGTAAAACCGTCATTTGGCCGTCATATTTGGCTAATACGACGGCTGGACCATCAAATACGACCGCTATTTAGCCGTCGTATTTGTTGTATAATTTAGTAGTGTACATAACTACGTGCAGGGGTGCTGCGTGCAGGGAGCCAAACGAGGGAAAGTCACAAAGCAACAGAAATTGAGTTATAAATAGATAAATCTCCCAATTACAATTTCCATGGCTGTAGAGTTTTTATACCCTAAATTGTGAAACAAAATGTGATCCGTGAGTAGATCACCGCTGGCATCTTTTGTTCTGCCCAAAGCTCAATATCCCAACAATCTAAATTGCTATTCCTAAATTAGGACATTTGAAAATGAACTGAATATAATTGGATCAATATTCTTGAAAAGTTGTATCATATAACTTATATTGTATGCGATACAACTCTCTAATATATATGGTTCACGTAAATCGGATCAATTTTAAAATTTTTGAAATTACTATTCTCATCCTTAGCAAAGTATAGTAAATATGTCACGTAGTTGTAATGCTTGAATTAGAACCTAATTGACCTTTTACACGAGCTTGTGGATTAAGTATAAGGATTATTTGTGTTATTGAACTAACTATAATAGTTCAGAAAAAGAAATGGGCAGCTAGTTCCTTATTTCTAGTCCCACCCACAGTTCCCACCTCCATGAGCAGGTGCAAGATTCACTACAACAAAAATAGTATATTGCAATGCTTTTAAATTGGCGTTTTTTGCAAATGTCGTTTAAAAGTAATGAGAGTGAATTATTATAACATTTTATGTACACATTGTTATAGTTGAGTGTTACGTGATATTTTTACATTTATAATATATGTTGGGATAATATTATATCCTTTCAATATTTTTATATAATTTAGTGATGTTGGTTATAAATAATGATGAAACATTACTTTTTGTAATTCTTATAGCAACACTTAATAAAAATATTGTAATCACACGTTTATTAAAAAACATAGTTATAAGAATGTTTGTGGCAACATTTTGTGTTGGCATATTCCCAAATGTCATACAAAATGAATAAAAGTAAACTTAAGTTACAATTGACATAAATGTCAGAATATTTGAATTTTGAGTTACATTTTAGCTTAATGCTTATAAAGATTAAATTTAAATTCCCAAAAATTTAAATTAAATGGAAGAATGTGATTATTTAACCTTGAAAATCAACTTTTGAAATTGTGAAGCCACACTAAAACTATGAATTTCAGTATAGAAAATTACACACTTGAAAAATTAATGCAAAAATGTGAATTAAAGATTTGAATGGGGATAAATTTAAAAAAAATAACAAATAATTCTTTTATTTAGAAAATAAAAAACAACAAATAATTAGATAAACTTCCCAATTCCAATTTCCATGCCCGCAGAGATTTTATACCCTAAATTGTAAAACAAAATATGATACCTGTGCAGATCACCGCTGGCATCTTTGTTCTGCCCAGTGCTCAATACCCAAATTGCTATTGTTGTCCTTAGCAAAGTCCCGATAGCAATTTTGAAGCTAGTTGTTCTTTTGGTAAACAAACAAATAAAATCCCTCCTAAATTGTTTTTAGGGTTGACTTGTTTTTGTAATTTTTGTAATTTATTTTTAAAAAATTTTTAGGAAGAAATAAATTTAATATTACAATAATATTAATAATTTTATTATTTACTTCAAGTAACTTCCATTATTGATAATTTATGTTGTAACATTAAATGTAATTTTAATCAAGTACACATTTAATTTTTTTTTAAAAAAATTAACAAAGTTCTATGTAAATCCCATTAACAAAGATCCATCGTCTCTTGGATACTTTAATTTTAAAGTCAATATTCTGTTTGAGTCAATTATTTATACTAGACTCTTAAATAAATTTTGATAATATGAAAATAAATAGGAATTTAAAGGCAAAAGACATAATAAATTTAATCAAAATTTACGATATGCATTTTAAAGTAAGTATATATTGTCCATCGTAAAATATTCATGTTTCAAAAAGGTAATGCTAAACCAAACATAGATTTAGCGTTTGACATTCAAGCAAGATAATGGTTCCCATGTGATCCGGCAAACAGGGCTAAAGTTAAAGTTTGAACAAAGAAATTTAAATTTTTAAAATTTGAAGTAGCTAGGAAGATTAAATTATGAAATCTATAAAAATTGAATATGAAGATTGAATTTATTATAATTTATTTTTATATTATTTTTATTACAATTTAAATTAAATTATAAGAAATAGAAATTATTATAATTAAATAAAAATCTAATATATTCAAATTATAGACTCAAATAATTTTTGTTTCATTTAAAATTTATAATAACAGACGTCTTAAACAATCAAGTGTTAACAATAATCGATTATCGAATATACTTAATAAAATAAGTATTTAATTAATTAATATTGAATAATTAACTAAATTATCAAATATGTCGTAAATGTTTTTCCAAATGAATCTGGGAGTATATTTGGATTAGAATTTTATTTAATTTTTAAATAAATACAAATATGGTTTTAAATTTTATAAAGAATATATTGACTCAAATATTAATATTAGAATCTATTGGGAATGAATTATAAAATTGATAACATGTTATAAGTAAAATTTATTTATAAAATTGAGGGATAATTTTAGAATAACATTTGAAAATATTTAAAATAATTTAATTAGCATTAGAAATTTTATGAAGTTAGAAAAAAAAAATGAGTGATTAGGTTGGTCCTTTAGCAATTTACTGAGAGTAATATTAACTCTACGTAATATTGTTATATTCACTCTTCACAGATGAGTCTGAAGCCGACAGTGGAATGATAAAAAATATCGACCAAACCTACAAGCCTTAACCATAAGGGTTTGTTCGTTACGAAAATATACACATATACTCATTTTTGTAAACTACAAATATTAACATTTTATTTTTTAAATGTATATTTTGTTTTTCTCCTGTAAATTACTGACTAAAGGTTACATGGCCTAATAATTTTGTAAAGCACATGCTTCAGGAATATGTGCTCCTTTTAAAAAAAAAAGAAAAAAAAATACAACATTGAGTATATATTATACAAATTCTTATGAACTGATCGATATAAATTAGATTTAGCTAAGTTTTTTTTTTTTTTTTTATTGAAGTTGAGGGTTAGGCCCCAACCAGTTTATTAACTGGACAAAGCTTACATGGAGGGAGGCTTTGGATTAGGCCCCTTAATAGAGAGTACAATCTAAGATCTTATATTAGGAATCCCTCTACTATCTAAGAGACAAAACCCTTTGACTCACTTTGAAAGATCATTGAAAAGAAAGAAATATTGGGAGCAACCAGGAATGCAAGCTATATTGGCTAAAGCATCCGCCACTAGCTTCTCCTGTCTATAGATGTGCATGAACTCAATGGAGCACAAGGAACTACGTAACCATTGAGCTTGTCGGTGCAGTTGGTGAGTCGGCCCCGTTATCTCCGTAGGTAATATGAGGTGTTGCAAAATTGTTGCTGAATCAAATTGAAGTAGAATGTCCATAAAGCCATGTTGTCGGGCCATTTTTAGACCTTCACAAATAGCCAAAAGCTCGGCTCTTCGATGGTCCCCAGGACCAATATGCCTAGCAAATGCCATGAGAAACTCCCCCTTCTTGTTTCTAATGATACCTCCAACTCTTGAAAGTTCGGAGCCCTTAGCTGCCCCATCAACACTTACCACTATAGCTGCATCACTAAAAGACCAACATACTAGTATATGACAAATTTGCGGTCTCAAAGCACTACTGATCTGGAACCCACGGAGGTCAACTATGTAGCGAGAAGTATGGTGTAGCAGGAAAGCTGCTGTTGAAAGCTTTAAAAGTCAAAATATTACACCACAGATGTATCGTTGAGATAGAACATGCATCATACCTAGCCTTATTCCTACCTTTCCAAACTTCCCATAAATAAGCAGCCAAGAATATGCGAGAAAAAGATTTGTATCGTGAGGCATCCAACCACCACAACCGCCAAAAACCACTGAAGAAGATAGCGCTTGAGTAGGGAATACCACCCCGTATAGAAGGGAGAATGGCCGACCATAAGTTTTTAACAACTGCATAGTCAACAAAGACATGCCATAAAGTTTCCGTAGCTTCATTGCAGAGACTACATTTGGAGCATAGTTGAAACCCCAAATGCTGCAGCTTATCATCAAAAGTCAGAAAGTTATTGAGAAGAAGCCATAGGAAAAACTGAACATTAGATTGAACCCCCAGTTTCCATATGTCCTCCTTTACCTTGTAGGCCGATTTGCGCTTTCTAATTATCTCCTAAGCTGAAGATAAGGAGAAATCCCTTTATGTAGAAGGTTTCCAAAGCATAACATCTTGTGTTTCGTGTTGGAAAGGAGGTTGGATTTTGAGAATACTATACGCCAAGTGATCATCAAGAAGCTGCATTATCTTTCAAGCATTCCAAAAGCCATTGGATAGACAATCCTTGACTGTAATTTTCGGCAAGCAAATGCAGGAATTATGAGCAGCAAGGCTACCATCTTCGGACCAATTATCATACCAAAAGGATGCACTGCCAAATTTAAGAGAGAAAACAATGTGAGAGTCTGCAAATTTTGAAATCAGTAGAATACGTTTCCAAACCATTGAGGACTGAGAAGATGGCTTAAGCAATGTTGGATGGACATTTGCTGCATTATATTTACTCCATAGAAACTGAGACCACAAGGTATCCCTTTCGCGAAATTTCCACCATAGTTTGAGTGCAAAAGCTTGGCTTACTTCCTCCAGGGATCTAAAGTTAAGCCCATTCTCTTCCTTAGGGAAACATAATGAGAGCCAGCTCATCCAGTGTCATTTTTTCCCGTGAATTAAGCTCCCCCATAGGAAACTGGCCAAGTGTCTCTCAATGTCATAGAACCCTAATTTGGGAGGGTTAATGACTTGCAAGAGATGTAGTGGAATAGAGGCCAATACAGATTGAACAAGCTACATCTGGCCTGCTTCAGAATGGTTTTTGTACTTCCACCCTTGTAGCCTTTTTTTAACCTTGTCAATTAGGGGCTGAAAAAATATCTTCCTCCTTCTACCTTTGAACATAGGACAACCAAGGTAGGTGAAAGGCTAAGATAATCTTGAGAAACCTAATATTCTATGCACTAAAGCAACTCTTTGTGAAGAGGCCTTGTCTAAAATAATAAAAGAGCTCTTGGCATCGTTAATAAGTTGTCCCGAGCATTTCTAATAGTCCAGGAGAATGGCTTTCATCAGTGTAAGAGCTTTCTTTGAAGCAGTTGAAAAGACTAGTGTGTCATCAGCAAAACTCAAATGGGAGACAGGAAAGTAAGGAGAAGGCAGCCTACAATGATAAAAATGCTGAACAATGCTCTTACACTGATGAATTAGCGATAGTGGATCTAGAGAGTAATTCAATGCTAGCATTGAACTATCGCTAATGCTTTTTATCATTGTTCAGGAATTACTCTCTAGATGCTTAAATGAGAAGATGGCTTACTAGCCACAAGCAAGGCTAAAGGAATGAGTGGCTAGGCTAAAGGAATGAGTCTGCCACTAGCCATCTTCTCATTTAAGCATCTAGAGAGTAATTCCTGAACAATGATAAAAAGCATTAGCGATAGTGGATCACCCTGCCTTAAGCCTTGTGTGGATTTAAAATAGCCACACATCTCCCCATTGACCACGATCGAAAACCAACAATTGATAATACAATTCTCAACCAGCTTAATAAAGTGAGCATTGAATCCAAAACGAGAGAGCACAGCAAATAATGAAGGCCAAGAACTCTATCAAAAGCTTTAGACATATCAAACTTGAGTGCCACATTATTCCCCACCACTCGACGGCCTATAGAGTGAAACATTTCATATACTAAAAGAACATTATCAGAGGTATTACGCCCTTTGATGAAACTCGACTAATTAGGGGATATGATTTTCGAGAGCAGAATACTAAGTCTTGAAGCCAAAAGTTTGGGGATAATTTTGTTACAGTAGTTACAGACATTGATAGGGCGAAAATCACCAAAGTTTTTAGGAGATGACTTTTTTTGCACTAAAACAAACATAATACTACTCAATCCTCTCGAGAATGGAACCTCAGCAAAAAAATCCCAAACAGCATTCAAAACCTCCGGCCCCATAATATCCCAACAGTGTGTATAGAAAATACCTGAAAACCCATCTAGTCCTGGAGCACTATCAACTCCCAGAGAAAAAGCCGCCTTTTAACTTCCTCCATTGACGGCGGAACTGAAAGAGAAATATTCTCTTGATCCGAAATTATAGAGGGAAGGCGGTTGTACATCCAAGAAGAAGTGTCCAGAATGTTTGTCTCCAAAGGGGCCAAGAGTTTTGAGAAATAATGCACTGCTTCTACCTTGATCAATCCTATATAACTAAGAGAAGCTCCTACCTCATCTTGGATACATGTAATACATAATTTCTGCCTCTTAATGTTACAAAAATTATGGAAGAAAGTAGTGCCTGCATCCCCCTCTTTGATCCATTTAATTCTGGATTTTTTCCTCCAATAATCTTCCTCATTCTTTAAATGAAAGGCTAGTTTAGCTTTGCTCTCTTGAAGGGAAATTTTCTTAGCCTGGGAGTGACTTGATTCATAAGCAAGTTCCACCTGAAGAACCTCATCCTCAGCCTTGGAGATATTATCAGTAATGTTTCCAAAATGCTCAAGGTTCCATTTTCGTAGTGCTTCCTTCGCTGCCTTCTATTTACCCAATAGTATTTGCATTCCATCCCCATAAAGATCGATAGACCAAGCTGCTTTAACAATCTCCCTAAACTGCGAGTGATTGGTCCACATCTTCAAAAATTTAAAAGGTCTTGGAGAAGAGTTAGGAGCTAGGGCCTGGATGGAAACCAAAAGAGGTGAGTGGTCAGACCCACTCCTTGTAAGATGCTGAACTCTGGTGGCATGAAACACCTCCCTCCATTTGCTGCTAATAAGGACTCGATCTAATCTTTCGAAACAAGGCCGCTCTCCCATCCTGCACCAAGTATACTTACTTCCTGAGAAAGGAGGGCTATGCAGTTGACAATCATCAATAAAGTATACAGAATTAGTAATTGCAGTAAGGTTTTGAGAATAGGAACCCAAATACTCACTCACATCAGTAATCACATTAAAATCCCCCCCTAGTTAATAAGGAATATCAACTGTTTGCTTGGAAATGCGTCGAAGTGATGCCCATAATTCAATCCTACCAATCCTGGTACATGTGGCATAGATAATGGAACAAGTACCGATTATGCCAAAAACAGAAACATGTAAATGTACAAATTGAGAATTATCTTCTAGAACAGATAGGTGAATATGATCCCTCCAAAAAATCCATATTTTACCATTAAGGTTAGAGAACCCACAATGGAAACCCAGCTTATGCACATACCATTGCAATTTGTCCATAGAAACCATCGGTTCTAGAACCACGAAGAAATCGATCTTGTGAGAACGAAGAAGTTTTTCAAGTCTTCTGCAAGCGAAGGCATTAGCAATACCTCGAATGTTCTAGATGAAGGTATTCATTTTGAATTAGCAGAAGCAAGCAAACTAGCATATTTTAAAGGGGGTCGTCTCCTCCTGGGAGGCATCTAACGAAAGTCTAAGAAGGGATTCTCCTGCTTCTTCCTTAGCTATCTACAAGGTTGCTTTCGCCCGTCTACCACTGCCTGGAGGAATAATAAAAAATCAGCTCTGAGAGAAGGCTGCTTAGCGTCCGAGTTACATTCTCTGCAGACGACTTGTATCTCATCTTCACTAGAGTCAGGAATCTCCGAGACCCACTTATTTGAATATGAGCAATGCAGGTCATCAAATATCTCACCCAGACGTCTATTTTTGGGAGACAACAGCAAAGCCCTATCAGTGCTATTAGGCTGTGAAACATTGGATTTTAAGTCATGAAGAACTATCTGCTGCTGCCCCGTCTCAGCATTTTCCCTATACCTCTCAGCCATGACATTGGCCTTTCCCTGCGTTAAAGGATTCCCAAAAACAGAAATGGGACTATGATGATTTTGAACCGGCGATGTAGGTATCATGCTAGGTTCCAGATTGTCTTGCAGATTGTTCTGAGTTGCTCCAGCAACGGGGAACTTCTCAGAATCCATGGCCAAATTGCATTGCAGAGTTTCTGGGATTTTTTTGCATTGCAGATTGCTCCTGGCCTACTAGAGCTTCTGGGATTTTAGCAAGAAGATCTAGTATAACTTATTTGGGCTTAGGGATCCAATGTTCCTTAACCGATGGTGGAGCTGACGTAGGAAGAGCTTGTTCTCTAACTCCGCAGCAGGAAACATCATGGCCAAGTCTAGAGCATTATTTGCAGTAGAATGGCATATTCTCATATGCTACGGTTTGGAAAAATCCAGATTCTCCTTCTCCTATCCAAATAGAAGTGGGGTTTGATTTAATCAAATCAACTTCGATGCAGATTCTTGCAACACTGGGTCTCGTAAGATTCACTGTGGCTTCATCAAGCTTCAGCGAACGTCCGATGGTAGACGCAATGGTGAAGAGAATGCTCTTTTTGAATAAGTGAATTGGCAGATGTTCAAAAGAAACCAATATAGGAACGATGGATGGGTCTGATGTGACTCTAAAGTCTTTAGTCCATTTCAAAACGCGCATTGGGAAACCCTTAAGGAACCAAAGATTCTTTATCCAAAGCCGCGGGTAGTCTTCCTACAGTGTAGGACGAATTAACACATGCTTGGCGTCTAAAGATCCCAAAAGAACTTCCCCCCGCAAGCCAATTGTTTTTATCTCCTTTCGAAGATCTTCCATAGAAGGTCTACCTTGGGCAAACTTTCCCACCAAAGCAAAACGATAAGGAGCAGTGAGAGAGAAGATCTCTTCATCGGAAAAGAAAATTGCAAGAAATCCCTTGAAGGAGGAAGGCTGCTTGATAGAAGGACAGACATCACCAACGTTATTGAAAAGATTAGCAAAAGATTTGTGCCCCCACGCAGCAGAGACCGGTGGGGGAGGAAGCGGCTCCGCCGCCATGCTAGGGTTGTCACCAAGATCCGAGAAAGTAGCTTAGCTTTATCTATTTGTAGCTAAAAAAATTCATAGCAATTAAATTACCTATCTCTTTTAGATTTAGCTAAGTATTGTCCTAAAATATATGGTGTAATTAATTTTAGGCAATAGTGTTTGTGTCTATATAGAAATATAATGCTGGTATGTGCAAATGTTTACATACTTGAAGAAGTAACGACATTAATGTAATCTATTTGAGAAGGGAGGATGGTAGGTAACTGGGAATGTAGGAGTAGAGCAATGGATAGGAGTGGTTGCCTCACGGTTCATTTGTAAACGCCACTTATGAAAGTTGAAAATATTTATAATTTTTATCCTCAAAATCTTGTGAATTCCATAAAGGTTCAACTTGACAAAAAAATTAATCGATAAAATATTATATCTTTAGTTCTTATATTTTTTATATTTTTGTGTTTTAAGTGGCTTTTAAAATAAATAAATAATATTTGTTCATTTAATTTTTTTTAGTTGATTAGTTGAATATAACTAGAAAGTAATTTATCAGTCATATAATCGCACAAATAATCAATTAGTAATATATTAAAATTGACAATATGCATATATATCATTCCTAACAATGAGTTGAAGAATGGAACTAAGAAGGAACATATTATATAAAAAATATATTCGATGATTTTTGAATAATTTTTAGGAAGCAAATAATTAAATTTAAAGAGATTTTTTTTAAAAAAAATTAATTTTGTTAAAATTAAATAAAAATTTTAAAAAATTTAGGGCTAGTCCCTCCCCGCATCCCTGTCTCCATCTCTGGAGTGAGGGTATTTTCAAAATATCAAATTTAAATATCCAACTAACATATCCAAAGGAATTCTTTTGTTTCCATGTATAATAGATGTTAATTGCATCAAGCAAGCATACTTTTTAACAAGCACAACCATTTTCTGGAATCGTTGCCAAGTTCAAGTTGGCCAGAATTCTTTTCTTTTCTGCAATATTTCATGATAATTTTACTTTTAGTAATCAAATTCTTAATTTCTTTTCAGAAAAATAATTAAAACTCTACCTTTTTATACAACGAGGGAATGCGATACCAAGGTAACATCTAAATTAGTAATGAGTACTCTTTAAAAAAATGTTTGAAATATATATTGATAAAGAAAAATACATCATGCAAAGCAAGGGCTAGTCGTTTACAACCGAGCACAAATAAGGTACGTCATTACCATCCAGGATACATAGAGCTCCAATATGCTTAGGCAAAGAGGAAAAGGAACTGTCAAAAATAGAAAAAGAAAGGCCACATGCCACCTTTGCCAGTGAATCAGCAACTTGATTTCCTTGTCTGAAAAATGGCATATTTTGAAGGCACTGAACCACAGCACCAGTCCCCCAATATGTCGAAGGATATGATCATGAGAAGGTGATGTTATATATTGATTTACTATTTGGCTAACTGCTCGGAATCAGACTGAACAGATATCTCTTGAAAATTCTATGCCAAAGCCAGTTTCAAACCTTCTAACAGCGCTACTATCTCTGCAACGAAAGCGTCTCCCGGTGGTATTGGTTTGGCACAGGCAGCTATGAAGCCCATATAATTGTGATTAGACTAAGAGTATAGTTACATTCTTTTAGTGTAATGTAACGTAATTAATAAATTATTTTTATTAACAAAATAATTTATTAAAGATTAGTCTAACTCTATCCAGTCAAGTCCTTTAGTGACTCCTAATTATGGGACAATAATAAATTATAATTTATTAATAAAAATTGTAGGAAACCAAAAATCATATTTAAGATGGAATAGGATAAGTAAAAATAGTTGTATCCAACTATACTTTTCTTATTCTATCAGAATTCGTATTTTGAGGTAAAGTCAACAATACATATTAGTTTATGACTCTATTTTCAATATTAGTCCACCATCAACAAAGAGAGAAAGAAAAATACAACTAGCAATTTTCTGGTTTGGAAGATTACACTGAAGAAGGCTTGGGGGTCTACAGCATTACTAGAAGGCCAAAGTTTCACGAAACGTATTATTGAAGATAATATCTACAAGGGTATAATTCATTTTCACGTACTTATAGGATTTAATCTAGTTGGCACATAAGCATATCGATCATATATCTAACAATTGGTACCAGAGCCTGATTTTGATATGTGTTTTTGTGTTAAGATTAAATCTTTTATGCATATATTGAGTTGAGCAGTGTAGGAATAATGCATTTATATTTATGGTGAATGATTTGATTAATTCTGTTCAAAATAATTTTATGGCCATAGTTTTTGATTTGGTGAATATGTATAAGTATTATCAAGCCTTGTAATAAAATGGGTGAATTACGTCTCCATGTTTCTCTTTTTAAGTTATTTATTTTATTTTATTGTTATATAAAAAAAAAAAAAAGTTGTAACTTAGTGAGAATGAAGAATTGGCAACGTGGGCTAACCTGTTATTGGGTCAGCAGAGGCCGCAGGGACTATAGCCTAGTGTCTGGGCTGGGCTAGTAGGCCACGCACCAATGGCCTAGTGGCTCTCACGCCACTCCAATATCAAAAATAAAGGGGGAAGGAATTGCCAAAGCTAGGATTTGATCCTAAGAGCACTAGTATGAAGCCACTCAAGTCCATCCAACATTCCACAGAAGACTTTATGTTAATGTTTTGCTTCACCAAATTAATATTGCAGAAGATTGAAGGTTGGCTATTCTATTAGCCAATTAAATTTTCAATTGTAATTTTGCAATATTATTTATTGTGTCTAGGTTGGCCATAAAATTATTTTTATTTTTATTTTATAATTTTTACTATTTAATTTGATTGAATTATATATCATTCATATTAACATGACATATAGTTTGCATTAACACCGCTCTATGCACTATTTAGTTATGCATAAATAAATTAATATTTTTTTAAATTAAAAAAATTAAGTGTGAAATTGTTAATTTTAATTAACCTTAGGCCTCTCCTATTTTCCCATTAGTAAAATTAACGTTTATTTCGTGCCATTTTAAATAGTCTCCCTATCGGAATGTTACGTTTTATTGACTACTAAATTGGGCATCAAAATTATTTTTAATTATTTTTTTAATTTTTTAAAAGTTTAATTCATTCATAATTACCATATAGGTGATGTGATTTGATTGGAAACTTTATTAAAAAAATATTTATAGGAGTTACACTTAAATCAAGAACATTATAAGGACTTCCTATAGAATATCCAAATAATGTCCATGATGGCCTAAAATATTTTAACGACACTAAAACTAATATTACATTTAGATGCAAGACATATTAATTTTTAGTGGGATAATCCAAACATAACTATAAGTTATATTCTTATCTCCTATATAGGTGCATATTACTTTGGAGTTTTAGATTATGGATCCTAACTTAACTATAAGTTACATTGTTATCTCCTATAGAGGTGCATGTGTACTGTAGAGTTTTAAGTTATTGTATTTTGATAGCAATTTTTATTACTACTTAAAATATTATCATATTAATTATGCATCATGCTATAATATTTTATATTTATCATGCATCGTGATATGATGAATGGCTCATATATTTTATTTTATTTTATTTCAAAAAATGAACTCCAACACTTTATCAGTAATTTTTACGAAGAACCAACTGGTTGGAAAAAATTTTATTAATTGAAAACGGAACCTCATAATCGTACTCACTGCTGAGAAGATCAAATACTTGCTAACTGAACCATGTCCTGCTAAGCTTATTGAACAATCCACACGCGAACAAAAGGAGGCTTATGATAAGTGGTTGAGTTCTGATGAGATGGCTCACTGCTACATTTTAGGATCTATCTCAAATGTGTTGTAGCAAAAACATAAGAACATAACAATCGCTACGAAATCATGAGAAACCTCCAACAAATATTTGAGCACAAAGGACGTCAGGCCTGCCAAGCAGCAATGAGGCGCATAATGAATATGCACATGAAAACTAGAATGCCCATAAGGAATCATATGTTAGAATTGATCGCTCAATTCAACGTGGCAAAGGTCTTAGGGGCTAAAATTAAGCCTAAGACTCAAGTTGATGGCTCTAGAAACTCTCCCAGAGATGTTCTCGAGGTTCAAAGTTAATTATAACATGAACAAGATTGAGATATCTCTTACAGAGTTGATGAAAGAGCTTGAAAGCGTCAAAGCTATCCTAAAAGTAGAAAGTGGCAACGCTCTTATTCTAATTCATACTGGATCTTTCTCTTCCAAGCCTAAAGGCAAATGAGGAAATAAGGGGAAGCAAAATAATAAAAAAGGGCCTCAGCAGCAGGTTAAGAAAGTAAAAGTAGATAAAAAATCGAAACACAAATATTTCCACTGCAAGCAAAAAGGACATTAGAAGACACAGTGCACAAATTACTTAGCTAAACATAAGTAAGGTATTGGCGAGTTATCCTACATTGAAACTTGTTTAGTGGTTGATTCTACAAATACTTAGATAGTAGATTCTGGAGCCAAAAACCATGTTTGCAATTTATTGTAGAGGTTCCAAGTAACCAGACATCTAAACGAAAGAAAGCATACTCTAAGGGTTGACACAGGATCAGTGATATCTACAAAATTTGTTGGAGATGTTTACCTTTATTTTGATAATAAACATTTGATTTTGAAAGACTGTTATTATGTTCCCGACATTTATCGAAATTTGATTTTGATTTCTTTGATATTCAAACAAAAATATTCTGTTAAATTTTATAAATTATCAATAGAGATATTTTTTTAATAACTCTTTGATATGTCGTGGATATTTAAATAATAATCTGTATGTTTTAAAACCTACCAACAGTTCGTTATATCATACTGAAGCTAAGAAACGCATTAAGTTATCTTTCACTAATGAGACTCTCTTATGGCATCTTAGACTTGGTCATATTAATCTAAATAGGATTTAAAGACTGGTAAAAGAATGTCCTTTAAGTGGCTTAAAGGTGGATCATTTTCCTCCAAAGAAAATAGAGCCAAGGAAGTCTTAGAATTAGTGCATTTTGACGTATGTGGACCAATTAGTGTCCAATCTAGAGGTGGATATAAGTATTTTATTATTTTTACGAATGATTACTCAAGATATGGATATGTTTACCTAATGACTCATAAGTCTGATGCTTTAGAAAAATTCAAAGAATTTAAGGTTGAGACTGAGAAGCAGTTAGGAAAGAACATTAGGACACTTTTATCAGATTGAGGTAGAGAATATCTATCCCATGATTTTAAATCTTACTTGTTAGAAAATAGGATTTTATCCCAACTAAGTGCACCTAGCACTCCTCAACAAAATGGAGTGGCAGAAAAAAGAAACAGGACCTTATTAGACATGGTCAGAACAATGTTAGACTTCTCTACACTCAATACATCATTTTGGGAATATGCTATACAAACTTTGACATATATATTGAATATGGCTCCATCAAAGTCTATCCCTAAGATTCCATTGGAATTGTGGAATGGGCAAAAGCCTAATTTAACACATATCCGTATTTGGGGTTGTTCTGCGTATGTGCTAAAAGGAAATATGGATAAAATGGAATCACGATCAAATTTATATTTATTTGTTAGGTATCCAAAAGGAATAAAGGGATACTACTTCTATAGTCCTCAAGATAAGAAAATATTTATAAGTACAATTGCAATTTTCTTAGAGGATAAGTACATAGAAGAATGTAGATCCAAGAGTAAGGTTATTTTGGAAGAAACCAACGGAAATAATCCCAAGAAAATGGTTACAGAAACCTATACTTAAGATTCACGTGGTGGATTCGTATCTATGCCACTTACATGTCAGATTTTAGTGGGAGAGAAATAGATGTTATGCCTTCTATACCCACTGGCTCTTCAGCACATAGAGTGAAAGAACTTCCTGTCCCTGTTCAAAATCCAGTCATTAAGGAATCAGTAGATCTGGTTCCAGTCAACAAAGAGGAGGAAAGTTCAATCATCCAAGAACCTCCACAGCTTAGACGTAATGGGAGAATCATTTGACGTCTCTCTAGATATTTACTCTATGGAGAAGCTTTTCAAGCAATCTCTTTGGAGGAAGAAGAGGATCCCACTACATATAAAAAAGTTGTAGAGGATATAGACATAGACCATTGAAAGAGTGTAATGGATTCAGAAATGAAATCCATGTACACTAACTCCATCTGGGAACTTGTGGACTTACCTAATGGGGTAAAACCTATTGGGTGCAAATGGGTCTACAAAAGAAAGAGATGAGATGAGTAAACGGGAATGCAGAAACTTTCAAAGCTAGATTGGTTGTTAAGGGTTCTACCTAACCAGAAGATATTGATTATGAGGAAATCTTCTAGCCTATGGCCATGCTAAAGTGTATAAGAATCATATTTTCTATTGCAGCTCACTTCAACTATGAAGTATGGCAAATGAATGTCAAGATAGCTTTTCTTAATGGAAATCTTAACGAATGTATCTATATGGTATAACCAAATGGTTTTATCCAAGAAGGTCAAGGACATAAAGTCTGCAAGCTGAATAGGTCTATTTATGGGCTTAAGCAAGCATCTAGGTCTTGGAATATTAGGTTTGATCAAGTCATTAAATCTTATAGTTTTAATCAGCATCCTGATGAACTTTGTGTCTATAAGAGAATTATAGATGGTAAGGTATTTTTTCTCATACTGTATATTGATGACATCATTCTCATTGGAAATGATGTAAAGACATTAACATTGGTGAAAAATTGGTCAGGTAAATAGTTTGATATGGAGGACTTGGGAAAAGCAAGATATGTTCTGGGCATTCAGATCCTTCGGGATAGAAAGAATAGACATATAGCTTTATCCCAAGCTTCATATATTGACAAAATACTGGCGAGATTTTCAATGCAAAATTCTAAGAAAGGTAAATTGCCTTTTCAGACATAGAATCCAGTTATCTCAGAAGTATAGTCCTAAAACTCCTAATGAAGTTAAGTACATGAAATGAGTTCCTTATATATCAGCTATAGGAAGTTTCATGTATGCTATACTTTGTACTCATCCAGACATTTGTCATGCTGTTTGGATGGTCAGTAGCTATCAGTCAAATCTAGGATCGGAACACTGGACAATTGTGAATCATATATTCAAGTATCTTTGCAGAACTCGAGAATATATACTAATTTACTCAACTCCATAATTGATACCTATAGGTTACACTAATTCTGATTTTCAAGCTAATAGAGATTTTTGCAAGTCCACTTCAGACTCTGTTTTCACCTTACGTGGTGGTGCCATCATGTGGAGAAGTATCAGACAATCTTGTATTGCTGACTCTACTATGGAAGCTAAATATGCGGCGGCTTGTGAAGCAGCTAAAGAAGCAGTATGGTTGAAGAAGTTCTTGATAGAACTTGAGGTGATTGCTGAATCTCAAGCCATTATTTGTACTGTGATAATAGTGGTGCAGAGGCAAATGCGAAAGAACCACGCAGCCATCAGCGTGATAAGCACATTGAACGTAAATATCACCTACTTAGGGAGATTATTCAACATAGAGATGTAGAAGTATACAAGATTTCTTCTGCTGAAAATCCTGCGGATCCTTTTACTAAAAGTCTACCTGTAGCTATTTTTGGAAGTCATATAGAAAATATAAGTATTTTTGACATGTCTCATTTACTCTACGACAAGTGGATGAATTTTGTTAGATATGACCATCGAGTAAATGCAATATTTGTATTTTGAAATTAAATAAAGTATATTTTTATATATTTATATATGTATGTATGAGCCTATTTTGTCCACGAATTATTTAGATATTATAAATAAAGTGTTTATTTGTTAAATATAGAAAGACTTGATTTATAATTTATTTCGAAATAAATCATCCGCAATCTAAAATAAATTTGGACAATTTATTTGATGAGATCCTCTTAATTTTATTGAAGTCTGTCTTTGACTTTGATAATAAAATTGAGGATATATTTTGATATATTAGATGGACCATCAATGTTTATTTGTGGAATAAACCATACAAATAAAATATTAAAAGATTGTCGTACATAATATCTTAATCTTGAGTAAACAATTATTTATATTTACTAACTTGAAGTTCCTTGAGTTACCAAAGAGTGAGATTAACTCAATAATCAATATCTCAATATCTTGTGAATTAAAGTAAAATAAATATGAAATAATTATTATGTAATATAGAATCCATCACCTTTAATAGGCAAGATCATTGCCTCATGAGTTCTTCTAATGGATAGTTAAATCTGAGCTCAGTAATTCAACAGTGTCTATTGAATTCAATTTTTAAGTGTAACGTGGTTACATGGTACTGTCAAATTGAATATGAGAATTGAGGATTTGAATGAGAGACACTATGGTCATATTTCCTCATTCAAAGTATTATATTAATCGATGGGGGTAATTTGTTAGATCGATCAATCATTGGATATAATTATTGAGTTCAATAATTGCGATTAGATTAAGAGTACAGTTTCGTTCTTTTACTGGAGTGGAATGTAATAAATAAATTATTTTTGTTAACAAAATAATTTATTGGAGTTTAGTCTAACTGTATCCGATCAGGTCCATTCAGTGGCTCCTAATTATGGGACAATAATAAATTATAATTTATTAATGAAAATTGCAGGAAATAAAAAATCATATATGAGAAGGAATAGGATAAGTGGAATAGTTGTAGCCAACTACACTTTTCTTATTCTATCAGGATTCATATTTTGAGGTAGAGTCAACTATACATATTGGTTTATGACTCTATTTTCGATATACGTGAAAAACAACATTCTTGTTCTCTCAATTTTTGTGTAAGTCCATCCTCAACAAAGAGATAAAGAAAAATACGATTAGCATTTTTATGATCCGGGAGATTACACTGAAGAAGGCTTGGGGGTTTGGAGCATTACTAGAAAGTTAAAGCTTCAAGAAATGTATTGTTGGAGATGATATCTACAAATGTATGATTCATTTTCACGTACTTATAGAATTTAATTTGGTTGGCACATACGTATATCGATACTATATCTAACAGCTACCCCAAAGGATAGAAACAATAACTTTTTCTTCTTTCCAACATTGGGCAGTTGCATTATTGTTGTTAAACTATTTGTGAAATTGAACAAAGTAAAATAAATAACAAAATGAAATTAGCCTCTAGTTTTCTATTGCAAATCCTACCATATTCCCACTGCTACCTCCTGGGCTTAAGGGCTCAAGTGATTGGCTAGTGGCGGAATGGTAGGACGAAGAGGAAGCAGAAGACATTCTGCGGTGGTGGCCGCCACTTCTGCCTCCTTTTGTATTCTCAAAGGGAAGGGGAAATAAAGAAGGGCTATTATCTACTACAATTTCAAGAGGTGAGCATAAGGACTCTGGTGATTGGGAACCGACGGAATGGTAGAAGGATGCCGGAGAGGAAGACATTCTGCTAAGCTGGGTCTTTTGAGTTAATGGAGAATGGAGAGTCCTAGAGTTTCTTGGGGGATTTATAGGGTGGAAGTAACAAAGAAGAGGGACTGAGTAAAAAAAAAATTGAAAACAAAAGGTAACGAAGGAGAGGGCTGATAAAAAACACAAGGATAATCGAATAAGCACGAACGAGCTTGATAAAAACAAAAGATAGAAATAGAATGAATTTGTGATCCCACAGCCCGGGCCTAAATATATTTAGGATTTGGGTATTCGAGATTATTTCAACATTTTTTTTAAACATAAAGTTAGCAAAACTAAATTAATCTTTTAATCGAGGGGGAAAAGAAAAATATTTAGAATTATATAATAAATTTCGTGATTGATTTGTTAATTTATTCAATTACGTTAAATAAATCTTAATTACAAGATGAAATAATGATTCTATCTAAACTAAATTTTATGAAAATTTCATAGATAGCTTACCTAATTAGTTTCCACACGCACACACGCGCGCGTGTGTATATATATATATATATATATATATATATATATATAGGATTATTGAAATTTTTTTATCAGCTTGTGGATTTCATCCCCTAAAAAAAATCATTAAATGAAATAAATAATTACAAACCGTATGATATCTATTTTTTCTATAAATATGGGTAGGGTTAAAATAGGATTTGCGCGTATTTTTTAAATTAGAATTTGGGTATTTGAAAGTATTTCAACATTATTTTTAACATACAGTTACCAAAACTAAATTTTCTAATTGAGAGAAAAAGGAAAAATATTTGGAATTATATAATAGTTTTGCAACTAATTGTATCCTAATTAATTTTGTAGTTTCATGATTGATTTGTTAATTTTATTATTATTATTATTATTATTATTATTATTATTATTATTATTATTATTATTATTATTATTATTATTATTATTATTATTATTATTATTATTATTATGTTATAAAATTAGAGTAGTGTTAGAATAAAATCTTCACACTACACACTAATAAAACTCTAATTATTTTGCACAAGAATTTCTCTCTTTCTCTTCTCTCACAATTTTCTCTAATCTTTCTTTCACTAATCTTTCTTTTACAAAATAATGGTGTATTACAAGTTTAGAGAATAGCTCTATTTATAGAGCTCTAATTAGTGGATTACATCATGGCATACATCATCTTCCACTAATCTTAATTAGTGGTGTCTCCACTAAATGATGGACATCCATAAAAATCTTCTAATAATTCACATAAATCCATAATTAGTGGAGCCTCCACTAATTAATAAAGATTCCAATAATTCATAATACTCCCCCTTGGATGTCCATCCATTACATAAAGAATATGCCTCGTTAAAACCTTACTAGATAAAAACCCAATGAGAAAAAAAAATCTAGTGAAGGAAAAAGAGTACA
This sequence comes from Voacanga thouarsii, assembly GCA_026120185.1. NCBI lineage: Eukaryota > Viridiplantae > Streptophyta > Magnoliopsida > Gentianales > Apocynaceae > Voacanga > Voacanga thouarsii. The sequence continues at coordinate 2,789,823 of JANUWF010002326.1, read as the reverse complement.
CTATTCTATATGTCTATTTATTACTCCCCCTGATGAGATGATTCCTTTAAATCTTTAAACCGACGCATACCTATTTTATATCTCAACTTTTCAAATGTTGCAGTCGGTAAAGTCTTCATAAAAATATCTGCGAGGTTATCACATGACCGAATTTGTAGCACATCAATTTCACCTTTCTTCTGGAGTTCATGAGTAAAGAAGAATTTTGGTGAAATATGTTTTGTCCGATCTCCGTTAATATATCCTCCTCGTAATTGAGCTATACAAGCTGCATTGTCTTCATAAAGAGGAGTTGGAATATCTTTGATTGATGATAATCCACAACTTTCTCGGATATAATGAATCATGGATCTTAGCCATACACATTCTCGACTTGCTTTATGAATGGCTATAATTTCAGCATGATTTGAAGAAGTAGCTGCTATAAATTGTTTCATAGAATGCCATGATATAGCAATATTTCCACATGTAAATAGATAGCCCATTTGAGAACGTGCTTTATGTGGATCAGATAAATAACCAGCATCTTGGAGATATCGAAGGACTTGTTTAATTCCATTCCAATGTCGTCGTGTTGGTGAAGAACTAAATCTTGCTAATAAATTGATAGCAAAAGCAATATCAGGTCGTGTATTATTAGCAAGATACATTAATGCACCAATTGTAATGAGATATGGTATTTCATGACCAAGGAGTTCTTCATCATTTTCTTGAGGTCGGAAAGGATTTTATCCACATTTAATGATCGGACGATCATTGGAATACTCAATGGATGTGCTTTGTCCATGTCAAATCTTTTTAGCACTTTTGCTGTATATGTTGATTGATGAATAAATGTTCCACTCTCCAAATGTTCAATTTGTAAACCAAGGCAAATTTTGGTTTTACCAAAATCCTTAATTTCGAATTCTCCTTTTAAATAATCAATTGTTTCTTGGAGCTCTTCAGGAGTTCTAATAAGATTAATATCATCAACATATATAGCTAATATCACAAATTTAGAATCAAAATTTTTAATAAAAACACATGGACATACCTGGTCATTTTTAAAGCCCGCTTTCAATAAATATTCACTAAGACGTGTGAACCACATGCACTCAGATGGCTTCAGGCCATGTAATGATTTCTGCAACTTGATGGAGTAATTTTCACGAGGATAATGTTTATATGCTTCAGGCATATGAAATCCTTCGGGGATTTTCATGTAAACATCATTTTCTAAATTTCCATACAAGTAAGTAGTGACAACATCTAATAGGCGCATATCTATCTTTTCATGTACTGCCAAACTGATAAGATATCGGAGTGTAATAGCATCAACAACAGGAGAATAAGTTTCATCATAGTCAATACCTGGTCTTTGTGAAAAATCTTGGGCTACTAATCGCGCTTTATATCAAACGATTTCACTCTTTTCATTGCGCTTTCGCACAAATATCCATTTGTAGCCAACAGGTTTTACACCTTCTGGTGTTCGGACTGTAGGTCCGAAGACTTCACGTTTTGTCAGTGCATTTAACTCCGATTGAATCGCATCTTTCCATTGCAGCCAATCTTTTCTATGCCGACATTCATCAACTGATATTGGTTCAGGATCATCACTATCATGTATAACATCAAGAGATATTATATGCAAACATATGATCAATAATTGTTTCTATCCGATTCCAACTTCTATCGGAAGTGGTATAATGGATAAAAATTTTAGTGTTACGTTCATTTATGTCTGGTTCTTTGTCATAAGTTTTCTCTTGGTCTTTATCATTCTTTGCTTTAATATGATCATTTGGACCATTAATCCTCTCTTCTTTCAAGGATTTTTATCTTTAGAACCAAGAGGTCGGCCATGCTTCTGGCATGCTTTTGGCTCAGCAGCTATATGTAAAATCTTTTGTTCTATTGGAACTTCAATTAGAATAGGAGCATTTATAGCTGGCATATGCGATTTTGTTACTCTTCTAGAGTCAACAAAAGCGTCTGACATTTGATTTGCAATGCTTTACAAATGAATTATCTTTTGAACTTCAAGTTCACACGCGCTTGTATGCGGATCAAGATAATTTAATGATGTTGTCCAATCACGATCTTTCTTGTACTGTTTCTACTCTCCCTCTAATTTAGGGAATAATGATTTCACAAGAGAATAAGAAAAGAAATATAAGAAAATGATGACAAGCAGAAAATGCCAAGAAAAATATCTCTTTTTTTTTCACTCTTCCCGGTACCGACTTTTCCTCTTCCTCTCTTGTCTTTTCTTCTCCTCCGACCCTCTACCTACCATCTACCTCTTCTTCCTTCCTCATACAGATATATATATATATATGTATCGATATATATCTCGGTTATCGATCATTAGTAAACATCAAAAACAAAAATCACAAAGCGAGATATGGAGACTCGTAATTCATTTGAGACATGGTCAAATTTTGACTCGGTTTCTGCAGCAGATGTTGATGTATTTTTCTTTCCAAACCAACCGCTTCTGCCTAATTCGAACGCAGAAGATTTTGATATGTTTTCCTTTCCAAACCAACCGCTTCCTCCTAATTTCAGGTGAGATACCTTTGAGGGCTTCCATTTGTTTTTAGTATGCTTGATATTGAAATTAAACTCTCTTTTGGTTTGTTTTTTATGTAAATCAGTGGAAGTTTTGAACATACTGCTTTGGACCAAGTTGATCTTCCCCTACAAGAGACTGCTTTTGATACTGTTCCTCTTGATGCTATTCCTTTGAATGAGGATATGCTTGTGCATGATCCTTTCTACTCTCTAATGGATTTTGAACAAAGCCAGAATATGTTTCCAGGTTATTATACATTTAAACATGGATTTTGAATGGTATTACCTTTACTGATATTATTTTCTTTTTCTAGGAGAAATAATGAGTGGTCTTGGCAACGAAGTCGGAGTAAGTACTCATGAAATGCATAATATCGAAGTTCAAGATATTATTGCAGACAAAATTCCTGGGGAGAAGAAGATGATTAAGAGGCAGAGAGAGAAGAAGGGCAATAACTCCCAGACACTATCAAGAGAAACAATTTCGCAGTCTTTTACCTACCAATCAAGAGCGCAGCCAAAGAATTGAATATTGGCATAACCCGTCTCAAGAAAAGATGTAGGGAGTTAGGAATTCATCGATGGCCTCACAGGAAATTGGTGAGCTTGGAGACCCTAATCCAGAATGTTCAGGTTCTCTCTCATACATACTTATAATTTGCAAGTATGAAACTATGAAAGATTTATAAGTAAATAACCGATGATATCACTTCGATTTACAGGAGATGCAAAATAAAGAAGAATGAGGACATATGGCTGAGAAGAAGTTGAAAGAAGCCATTTCGATACTGGAATGTGAAAAATAGTTGGTGGAAGAAAGTCCTAATACGCAGTTAGAGGACCAAACACAGAAATTGAGACAAGCATGCTTCAATGCCAAATATAATAAGAAATTTAATTATAATAAACTTAAGGGGATCATAAAATCCCAAAACTCATTTCGCAGTAATTTTACGGCTAATTCTGCTGCTAGTCTCGATGCTGGCTCAAAGGGGAAAGAAAAGGAGGAGGATGCCGAAAAAGAGGAGCTGAAGTCCATAATTACTAATTGTTTGTCTTCCTCTAATGTAAATATTGAAAAAGAACAATTACAAACCTTCATCTTACATTTGTCAGCTCAATTACAAAAGAGCAACTATAAGCATGTATCCTCAAGTTCATATGAACACTAGTGATATGAATAAAAGATGTGATGCTTATTATTAATGGAAATGTCTTTTTCCCTTATTATCTTTTCTGTTCCACTTCAGGTGGCCAGTATTTCTCTATGATAAGGGAAATATCGAGTGTGTCCATGACCATAACCACGGCCACTGCCACAACTATGACTATAACGATGGCTTCTGCTGGAGCCAACAGCATTCACTTCTGGGAGTGCTGTTGAGCCCATTCATCTGGCTTCATGATTTCTCAATAATAACTCATGTTAAAGCTGTCAATTTTGGATACCCTTTTTCTCGATATTGTTACTGTAGGACATGAAAAGTGGAGAATGTCTTCTCCAATATAACTTCATCAGTAACTTTTTCTCCGTAAAATTTTTAACTAAGATGTAGTTTTATACATCACGGAGTTCACGATTTTACAATCTTGCAACTTCAGGTGCAACCATTCATACCGTGCAGTGGGTAGTACGACCATCTTCAGGTGGTCAAATTTTTCTTTTTATCCACATGACATATGGATCTCATTTTTTTAGCATTTAGATGCATTTCTGTATGACATATAATTTTATTTTTTAAATATCAAGGGCTACAAATTCGAGTTTCGCAATGTTAGCCATAGAGATCAATAAATGCGTACCTGTCTTCTGGCTTTGGTAACGGCAGAAACTCGTGCTTAGTCTTCTGGCTTTTGTACCGGTAGAGACTCATTCTGATAACGTGTTATAAAATTAGAGTAGTGTTAGAATAAAATCTTCACACTACACACTAATAAAACTCTAACTATTTTGCACAAGAATTTCTCTCTTTCTCTTCTCTCACAATTTTCTCTAATCTTTCTTTCACTAATCTTTCTTTCACAAAATAATGGTGTATTACAAGCTTAGAGAATAGCTCTATTTATAGAGTTCTAATTAGTGGATTACATCATGGCATACATCATCTTCCACTAATCTTAATTAGTGGTGTCTCCACTAAATGGTGGACATCCATAAAAATCTTCTAATAATTCACATAAATCCATAATTAGTGGAGCCTCCACTAATTAATAAAGATTCCAATAATTCATAATATATTATTATTATTATTATTATTATTATTATTATTATTATTATTATTATTATTATTATTATTATTGTACTAAAATATTGCATAAAATAAATTACAATTAATTAAGTCTTCAAACTCTAATTTTTAAAATTTAATACTTATATACTCAAATTTTAATTTTTAAAATTTTAGTTTATTAAACTAGCATTTGATCGATTTATTAAAATGTCTGATACCTTTTATTCCCCAAAACGTATGTTTCTCTTAGTTGAGAATTTATTGGATCTCCAAGATGTTTCCACCTCCACCTAAACAAAAAATCATAGTTTACAACACTAATATTCAACGTTCAAAAAGTATGTTAACTTTTTTTAATAATTCATTCAAAAAAAAAAAGTCACACTAGCTCTAATATTTCCAATATCAGCATTAAACTCTATTTTCCAACTTTTATTTAATGACGAGTACAACATCCAAAAAATGGGAAGAGAGAGCATTAATTAATTAGGTAATTTAATTTTTGGTAAATTTAAAAATAAATTAATCTTTTTTCTTCAAAATTTTATAAATTTAAGAATTATTTTTAATTTATATATTTAAACCTTAAGCGATTCTCCCTCTATTTCATATTATTTGGTCTTTTAACTTTCATATTTTGTTTCATAATACTTGGTTCTTTACACATTCCCATATATCAATGATTCATAATACTTAATATTACCCTTAAATTTAATTAAATTATATTTAATGAAAAGATAAAAAAATCTAACAAATGATTACACATCCTTAATTTTATTATGAGTAATTTTGGAAATATAAAAAAAATATTTATTTATTTCAGTATTCTTAACCTGTGTGTGAATGGCTAAAAGACCAAATAATATAAAATAGAGGGAGTATGTTATTAAAGTTTTGAAGAGAGTATTTAAAAAATATAGTTGTTGTGGGAAAACAAAATACTAATACCATAATAATGTCAAAAAGCAACTGTATCCATAAAACAGTGACAGAGGTGGGTGGGGTGGCCATGTCCCTAATTTTTTTTACAATTATTTTTGCTTTAAAAATTGATTTTTTTTAAAATCCATTTAAATTTTATTCTTTGTCTCACAAAATTTTTTTAAAATATTTTAATATATATTTTTATATAATGTGTCCCTCAACTCTAAATTTTTATTGTCTTTATAATATTTAGGACTTTATTCTTTATGAATATAAAAATAAGAATATACATTAAATTAGAAATTATCAAGTAACAAATTGAATTATTACTTTGTTAAATCTGTTTTTATGAGTTGAAATGAAAAATCATTTTTGTTGAATAGATGCAACTTTTTCTCTTTTTTTTTTAAATATTTTTTTGTCAACTCGAAATTACCATAAATATGATCGATATTTTGGTCTTGGCCATACGTTAAGCGGTTAAGGGTCAAAAGTAATAGTGCTCATGTTTATCTCCTCTTTGTTAGTTAAAATTCCTCACACTTAACCTGCACTTGAAAGGAAGGGCTTGGAGCCAAAAGAGGAATGGTCAAATCATAGATCAAAGCAAGTAGCATAATCCAAGAATCACTTGATGAAAATTTGCTGAAAGACTAGAGTAGTAGGACTCAGAGAAAGAAACAAGAGAAGGGTCTGCTAGTTTCCGTGGCTTAAGGGAAAAGGAAACCTTAACTGCAGAGGCAAATGCAGTGGACCTTTTTACGCTCAGTGCAGGTTTTCAGATAAAATCTAGAAAAGTCCAAGATAAAATTTTAAAGTGGAATGTCATTCTCGTCTCTAGGTTTGCTTGTTCGTAACTACGTGCAGGTGTGCTATGTGCAGGGAGCTAAACAAGGGAAAGTCTCAAAGCGACAAAAATTGAGTTATAATTAGAAAATTTTCCCAATTACAATTTCCATAGCTGCAGAGATTTTATACCCTAAATTGTGAAACAAAATGTGATCTGTGTGCATATCACCATTGGCATCTTTTGTTCTGCCCAAAGCTCAATGTCCCAACAATCCAAATTGCTAGAATTTCCTAAATTAGGACATTTGTAAGTGGATTGAATATAATTTCATCAATATTTTTGAAAAATTGTATCATATAATTTACAGTGTATGAGATACAACTCTCTAATACATATGGTTCACGTAGATCCAATCAATATTAAAATTTCAAAAATTATTGTTCTTGTCCTTAGCAAAATATAGTAAACATATCACGTAGTTGTAATGTTTGAATTAGAACCTAATTGACCTTTTACACGAGTTTGTGTGTTAAGTATAAGGATTATTTGTGTTATTGAATTGACTATAATACCTGAGAAAAAGAAATAGGCAGCTGGTTTCCTATGTGTAACCTCACCCACAGTTCCCACCTCCACAAGCGGGTGCAGAATTCACTACAACAAAAATAGTATATTGCAACACTTTTATATTGACGTTTTTTGCAAATGCCGTTTGAAAGTAATAAGAGTGAATTGTTATAACATTGTATGTACACATTGTTATAGTTGAGCATTACACGATATTTTTAACTTCTATAATATATGTTGAAATAATATTATATCATTTCAATATTTTTATATAATTTTGTGACATTGGTTATAAATATTGTTGAAATACTACTTTTCGTAATTCTTATACCAACACTTATGAAAAATATTGTACTCACATGTAACATTTATTAAAAAACATAGTTATACAAATGTTTGTTGTAGCATTTTGTATCAACATATTCTCAAATGTCATACAAAATGAATAAAAGTAAATTTAAGTTACAATTGACATAAATGTCGGAATATTAGAATTTTGAGTTGCATTTTAGCATAGTGCTTATAAAGATTAAATTTAAATTCCCAAAAGTTTAAATAAAATGGAAGAACGTGGTTATTTAACCTTGAAAATCAACCTCTGAAATTGTGAAGCCATACTAAAACTACGAATTTCAGTATATAAAATTACACACTTGAAAAATTAATGCATAAATGCTAATTAAAGGTTTGGATAGGGATAAATTTTGAAAGAAAAAAGCAAATAATTCTTTTATTTAGAAAATAAAAAATAACAAATAATTAGATAAACCTTCAATTCCAATTTCCATGGCTGTATAGATTTTATACCCTAAATTGTGAAATAAAATATGATCCCTTGGCAGATCACTACTGTCATCTTTGTTCTGCCAAGGCTCAATATCCCAACAATCCAAATTGCTATTCTCGTCCTTAGCAGAGTCCCGATAGCAATTTTGAAGCTAGACGTTCCTTTGGTAAACAAAAAATAAAAAATAAAATCCCTCCTAAATTGTTTTAGGGCTGACTTTTTTTTGTAATTTTTTAAAAATTTTAAATTTTAAATTTTTGGTAAGAAATAATTTTAATATAACAATAAATATTAATAATTTTATTATTTATTTCAAGTAACTTAAATTATTGATAATTTATGTTATAAAATTAAATGTAATTTTAATCAAGTACACATTTAATTTATAAAAAAAAAAACGATTTTAACAAAGATTCATGAAAATCCCATTAACAAAGATCCATCGTCTCTTGGAGACTTTAATTTTAAAGTCAATATTCTGTTTGAGTCAATTACTTATACTGGACCCCAAAATAAATTTAAATAATATGAAAATAATTAGGAATTTAAAGGAAAGAGACATAATAAATTTAATCAAAATTTAAGATATGCATTTTAAAGTAAGTATTTATTGTCCATCGTAAAAAATTCATGTTTCAAAAATGTAATGCTAAACCAAATATAGAATTAGCGTTTGACATTCAAGCAAGATAATGGTACCCATTCGATCTGGTGCACAGGGCTAAAGTTAAAGTTTGAACAAAGAAATTTAAATTTTTAAAATTTGAAGTAGCTAGGAAGATTATATTATGAAATCTATAAAAATTGAATATGAAAACTGAATTTATTATAATTTATTTTTATATTATTTTTATTATGATTTAAATTAAATTAGAAGAAATAAAAAATTATTATAATTAGATAAAAATCTAATATATTCAAACTATAGACTCAAATAATTTTTGTTTTATTTAAAATTTATAATAACAGACGTCTTAGACAATTAAGTGTTAACAATAATCGGTTATCAAATACTCTTAATTAAATAAGTATTTAAGTAAATACTATTAAATAATTAATTAAATTGTCAAATATGTTGTAAATGCTTTTCCAAATGAATTGAGAGTATATTTGGATTAGAATTATATTTAATTTTTTAAATAAATATAAATATGCTTTTAAATTTTATAAAGAATCTATTGACTCAAATAGTAATACACAATCTATGGGGAATGAATTATAAAATTGATAGTGTTTTATAAGTAATTTATTTATAAAATTAAGGGATAATTTAGAATAACATTTGAAAATATTTAAAATAATTTAATTAGCATTAGAAATTTTACGAAGTTAGAAAATTAAAAAAAAAAAAAAAGATTGATTAGGTTGGTTCTTTAGCAATTGACTGAGAGTTATATTAACCCTACGTAATATTATTATATTCACTCTTCACAGAAGAGTCTAAAGCCGAGAGTGGAATGATAAAAAAATATCGATCAAACCAACAAGCCTTAACCATAAGGGTTTGTTCGTTATGAAATTTTGGAGGAGTCAGTTTTGAGTTTGATTTAGAGTTTCCATGGCCCGGGAAAAAGGGTAGCCTTAGCAGCGGAGGCTAAAGAAGTGAATACATTTAGGGTGAGTTTGGTTTGCGAAGGGGAAGGGGAAAGGGGAGGGGGAGTGGAACATTTTACTTTCATCAGGGGAAGTAAATGTAATTACTTTCATCCTATTTGGTTGGAGTGGAAAGGAAGTAAATATAATTTACCTCTCATTTTTTGTTGTAAGGTATATAGGGAGGAAATAATTATTGAATTACTTTTATACCCCTAAGGCTAATTCATAAAAAAATTGCAAAGTATGGTAGAATTGTAATAAAATAAATACCCTAGGACAAGAGGGTCTTTTCACCCTCATTTACTTCTCAAACCCTTCAAAATGAATAGGAAGAAATATCTGAGGTGGAAGGGATCCAATTCCCTTCCACATATACTTCCTCTCCTCCAATCACTCCAACCAAACTAAGTAAATCACACATTTACTTCCTATTTTATTTCTCCTCCTCTTTTCCTACCCACTTTCACTCCAACCAAATACAGTATGTTTTTGATTAATGTTAGTGCATGTTTTGTGGTAAAACATGGAAAAGAAGCCATAGATCATGCAGTATGTTTTAACATTCTCAGGCATAAATCATTTTTGTAAACGACACATATTAACATTTTATTTTTTAAAAGTATATTTTGTTTTTCTCCTGTAAATTAATGATTAAAGGTTACATGGCCTAATAATTTTGTAAACCACATACTTTAAGAATGTGTTCCTTTTTAAAAAAAATACAACATTTAGTATATGTTATACAAATTTTATGTACTGATCGATATAAATTAGATTTAGCTAAATATTGTCCTAAAATATACGGTGTAATTAATTTTAGGCGTTAGTGTTTGTGTATATACAGAAATATAATGCTGGTATGCGCAAATGTTTACATACTTGAAGAAGTAAAGAAATTAATGCAATCTATTTGAGAAGGGAGGATGGTAGGTAACTGGGAATGTAGTAGTAGAGCAATGGATAGGAGTGGTAGCCTCACGGTTCATTTGTAAAAGCCACTTACGAAAGTTGAAAATATTTATAATTTTTATCATCAAAATCTAGTAAATTCCGAATAGGTTCAACTTGAGAAAAAATTAAAATTTAAACCAATATCAATATGCTATCTGTTTCATAATAAAAATTAATCGATAACATATTATATCTTTAGTTCTTATGTTTTTTTATATTTTTGTGTTTTAAGAGGCTTTTAAAATAAATAAATAATAATATTTGTTCATTTAATTTTTTAGTTGATTATTTGAATATAAGCAGAAAGTAATTTATCTGTCATATAATCACACAAATAATCAATTGGTAATATATTAAAATTGACAATATACATATATGTCATTCCTAGCAATGAGTTGAAGAATGGAACTAAGATGGAACATATTATATAAAAAAAATATTCGAAGATTTTTGAAAAAATTTTAGAAAGTAAAAAATAAAATTTAAAGAGATTTAAAAAAAATTAATTTTGTTAAAATAAAATAAAATTTTTTTAAAAAAAATTGTCATTCCTATACATATATGTCATTGCATTAAAATTAATCCATAAATATTACATCTTACTATATTTTTTAAAAAATAAAAAATTTAAATTATATAATTTGTGACCATCAAATCTATGTAAGATATTTTTATTATTTAAAACTTACTTGTAGAGTAGACAGAGTTTTTTCCACAAAAAAGTCTTGCCAAGAATTAGCAGCATCTTTCATTTGTATGGCTAGATCTCTTAGAAATGATTGTATGCTAGTAGATCTTTTCAAATGTGAGAAATGAAAGGGGAAAAATGGGAGGGAAAATATCCATTATAGTATACTAATACCAATGACGTAATTCTACTAAAATTTGATATGAAAATAATAGGAGCCGAGTCGCCCTGGACGACTTATCTCTCAGAATTTGTAAGTCCAAACACCGCCAAATCACCTATCAACTAACTAGAAGCAAACAAACAGAATATTCACTCAATCTCCATGTGTTCACTCAACATCCTATATTTCCTCCCTCTCCATTCTTTCTCTATTTACATTTTTGCCAAAAGTTATCCATTTCTCACTAGAACTTTAGTTCTACAAAGCCAAACTAAATTGAACGGAAGAATAAAGTGTGTCGCTCAAAAAATGATAAAAGACCTAAAAACTTAAAAAAAATAAAATATAGGAACCAAACATGACAGTTGAAAAATGATGAGGACCTAAAAAGTTAAAAAAAAGTATAGGGACCAATTATGGCAGTCAAAAAAATTCTATATCGAAAATGCCCTTATGAATATGATAAAAGTCAACTGAGTTATGTTGACTTTGCTTTGACTAATAGAAATTTTGACGGAAGAACAAAGTATGTCAAATGAAAAATGATTGAGGATTTAAAAAGTTCAAATTAAAGTTTAAGGACCAACCATGACAGTAAAAAAAAGTTAAGGGACTAAATATGGAATTAAGCCTTCTGCTAATACCAATGACCAAATAGTTGTGATTGACTAGAAATTGAACAAAATGACTAAATATATTGTTCAAAAAATGATAAAGAACTTAAAAAGTTAAAAAATAAAATATAGGGACCAAACATGACACTTGAAAAATGATAAAGGACCTAAAAAATTGAAAAGAAAGTATAGGGAGCAACTATGAAAGTCAAAAAAATTTATATATCGAAAATATCCTAATGAATATAGTAAAAGTCAAGCCAGTTGCGTTGACTAACAAAAATTTTGACAGAAAGACCAAGTATGTGAAACAAAAATGATTGCGGATCTAAAAAGTTAAAACTAAAGTTTACAGATCAATCCTGACAGTAAAAAAAGGTTAAGGGACTAAATGTGGAATTAAGCCGTAATTTCCTAGTCAAGTTTTTCTAATCATTTTTCCTCAAGAGTAATAGAGAAAAGAAAATCAAATTTCGTAAACAATAAATAATCTGTCATGCTATATTTTTTTTTTTCACACTAAATGTGTATATTTATCAATAATTTTATGGTTTTGTATAAGACAGTGAAAGATTGAAGACGAGAATAAGTAGAATGAAGAGGAGCTGATTTTATTTGTAGCAGACTGATAGACACACTTTAAGGAAACAAAGGGTGGCTTTCTCTTACTAGCCAAAGTGAGCAGGGCTACTTAAGGGTCAATTCGGTTCGATTCGGGGATTTTGGTATCTCTGGTACCATTCCAAAACTTCTGTTCCACCAAATCTTTAGTATTGGTCCCAAACCCGAAGTTCCAAAATCTCCATCCCCGATTTTAATCTTCAGCATAGGTCTTGGTTCTGTATCCTATATTTGTATGATCTATTCTATTTTTCAAGGTTTGGAACTAGATTAATTTTGATAAGCTTATATGTGTTATTTGTGATATGCAATTTTCCTGCTATTCTAAATGCATTGGACTCTAATTTTTTCGATGGGGGTTTTCTAAGTTTCAATGTGTAACTTTGACTTACTTGAAGCTTAGATTGTATATTTCATATGTAATTGATTGTGTAGAAACATTGGTGGCCTTTGGACATGTCTTTGCTGTTTTAGCAAAAATGCATCTACTGCTACTTGTGTATATTGAGAAGAAAGTTGAAGAACTCTCTCCTGAGATTAGAGGATGTGATCCCATTTGATAATTTCCAAGGTGGAACAAAAATAAATATAATTTATTAGGGAAAGTAGAACATAATTGCTCAATTGCATTGTCAATTAAATTTAGTGTTTACTTCAACACTTGTTAATTTATGTCAGTTTACATTTTTGTGCAAAGATATTTTATTTTTATCTTTTATTCAGAGATTTGCCCCTAATTCCTGAGACTTTGTGACTGAATTATAGATGAAAGAGAAATGCAAGTGTTCTAATTTATTATGGGATTAGGTCTTTGTAAATGCAGTAAAAAGGAGGTAAAGAAGAAGATTTAATCTATTTGCACAACAACATATATTGGTTTGGTGCTTTGATATTAGAAACGCTTTCAGACAAAGTAAAAGGTATTCTGGCTTGGAAACTATGCAACTTTGTGCTTTGCCACATAACAAATGTTGCAGTAAAGAATCATTCTGCTTCTATTAGAAACAAATTATGCCTATTTCTAAATTAAAATTTTGTCACATAGAACACAAATTATGTCTAATTCCAGGTTAAAATGAGAATTAAGTTTTATCTTGATTCTACTATTTCCTTGAGTTGGTTACTTCTTCGAATCAGCTTTATAATAGAATAATAATGGAATTTCTTAGATCACATCTTTCTCTGAGAATTACTGCATTTGTAAATGTGTAGTTCCTAATTGGCATGATGGAATTGCTGATTGTATTTTTTTTTTTCCTAAGGTTTTTGATTAGTCTTCCTCTATTAAGTATACTTTTGTTATGGGTTCGGGAGCTAAAAGACATGTGTTTTTATTTGTACAGAATATATGAATTCTTAGTAGGCCTATTGAACTTGTGCATAGTTGATTAATTAGCTTCCTTTTTGGTTGAAAAAGCAATTAGTTTGAAACCTATTTGCTATAATATTTGATTCACCTTTCTATTCAAATGGTAGTGAAAAATAAAAAAATAAAGAACATTTGTCTTACAGAATGATTGTTCTTTGTTTTTTTCTTTTCTTTCTTTTTTTAAAAAAATGATCCTCTTGTGCAATTTCCCAATTTAAACTATCAACTACAGCAATAGATAGGAATTATTTAACATTTTTAGCAATTTTAAAGATGAAGTAATTTGTTTGTTCTTTTTTTTTCACATCTTTGCTTGTATTTGGTTTTCAGTTTTCTATAATGGATAGACAATGGATGAATCTGCCAAGAAATAATCATAAGTATGAAGAAGGAGTTGAGTACTTCTTGAGCTTTACCTTCGCCAATTCAGCTATAAATGGGAGGATTTCATGCCTATGTAAAGATTGCAGAATGGGAATGGTAGTTTCTAGGCAGGAAGCCAAAGAACACTTAATTGTTATAGGTTTTATTAAAGGGTACACACTAGGTTGTGCATGATGAACTTATTTATATTGATCTGTCAATAATAAATTTACATTTGAATGTAGATAGCCACTCCAACAACGTTAACAATATTGAAGGGTCGATGAGATAGGAGGGTTGGATGACATGGAAGGATTGCTGCATGACACATTTGGAGTCACAAGAACAGATCATGCGGAGGGTGATAACATTAATTTTAGAGATGAATTGCCTGAAAAAGAGGTTGAAAGGTTTTATAAACTTTTAGATGATTCTCAACAAGATCTATATTCGGGATGTAAAAAATTCACAAAACTTTCTTTCATTATTCATTTGCTTTATCTCAAGTGTAGTGGTTAGTGAAGTGATAAATGCTTTAACATGCTTCTTGACTTGTTACGAGAAGCATTCCCTAAGGCATTTTCAAACTTACCTAAAAATATGTATGAATCCAATAAATTGATGAAGCAGTTAGGCATTGGCTATGAGAAAATAAATGCATGTCTCACTAATTGCATTATTTACTGGAGGGATAAAGAGAGTTGGAAGGAATGCAAGACATGTAGTCATCTTAGATGGCAGCCATCTGAAAAAGATCCCCATAGGTAAGAAGAGAAAAATTCCCTTACAATGTATTGTGGCATTTTCCACTAAAGCCTAAATTACAAAGGTTATTTATATCACAAAAAATTACTTCCAGAATGAAATGGCATAGTGAATGCCGCACAAAAGATGGATGCATGAGACACCCAGCTGATTCCCCTTCTTGGAAGTCTTTTTGATCATCAATTTCCTGAATTCAGTAAAGAGCCTAGAAATGTTAGATTGGTTTGGCATCTGATGGATTTCATCCATTTCAGAATATAAGTGTATCTTATAGTACATGGTCTATTGTATTAATACCTTATAATTTGCCACCATGGATGTGTATGAAGCAATCGTATTTCATGTTATCACTATTGATACCTAGCCCTTTTGCCCCTAGAAATAACATAGTTGTCTACTTGCATCCTTGAATTGTTGAACTAAAAGAGTTATGGGATGTTGGGGTGAAGACTTATGATGCTTCCATAAATCAAAACTTCCAAATGCGTGCAGCATTACTTTGGACAATTAGTGATTTTTTTGGTTATGCTACTTTGTTAGGATGGGGTATAAAAGGGAAACTTGCATGTCCAATTTGTCACAAACACACCCATTCTCAGTGGTTAAAAAATGGTGGAAAGCATTGTTACATAGGACATCGAAAGTTTTTAGACCGTAATCATCCTTATCGAAGAGATGGTAGATATTTTTATGGTAAGTTAGAGCATGGGAGACCTCCACCTATACTTACTAGTTCCATGGTGGTAGAGGAGTTACAGAATTTTTCCATAAAATTTGGAAAATTAGTTAAGGATAATGAAAAGTTACCTTTTAATTGGAAGAAGAAAAGTATTTTCTTTGATTTACCGTATTGGGAATGGAACATTATATGCCGCAATCTTGATTCGATGCATATTGAGAAGAATGTTTGTGAGAATGTTATTAATACTATGTTAGATGGGGATAAATCAAAGGATAATACTAAATCTAGACTTGACTTAGTTGAAATGGGTATAAGACCAGATTTACATCCGATTCAAAGGGAAAATGGAAATGTTTTCTTGCTTCTTCATTTATATTGAACAAGAAAGAGAAGTATAATTTTTGTAAGGTGCTAAAAAAAGTGAAAGTTCCAGATGGATACTCTTCTAATGTTTCACATTGTGTGCAACGTTAGCAACCAAAGATATCTGGCCTCAAAAGTCATGATAATCATATTTTGATATAACAGCTGATGCCAATAGCTTTGAGGAAATCTTTACCTAGATCTGTGCGGTCCCCACTTATTAGATTAAGTCATTTTTTTTGAATGTTGTGCTCTAAAGAGATTTTTCCTCAAGATGTGGTTCAACTTGAAAAGGACATCATTATTATAGTATGCCAACTATAAAAGGTTTTTCCTCCTTCTTTTTTTGATGTGATGGTGCATTTAACTATATACCTAACAAGAGAGGTGAAATTAGGCGGGCCTATTCATTATCGTTGGATGTATCCTATTAAAAGGTAATTATTTTAAATTTCCTCGAATTATATTTAAAAATTACTTGATGAATTTCCAAATTCGTATATTTCTAACGCTTTTTTTATATTTACAAAATAGATATTTGGGTACATTGAAATATTATGTTTGCAATAGAAGCCGACCAGAGGGGTGTATTGCTGAAGGATATGTGGCAAATGAATGCTTGTCATGTTGTTCTTTATACCTAGCTAATTGCGTCGAGATTAGATTCAACCGATCCAGCAGAAATGAAGATGTTTCTGACAATCCAAATCATATTGGACTGAATGTATTCTCAGAAATAGGTTGTCCTTTGGGAGCTACAATTCCAACTAAGTTTGACGATGACATACTTAAAAAAGTACACCAGTATGTGCTTTTCAATTATGATAGCCTTAGGCCTTTCATTGACTAAGTCCATAAAATTCTAACTATTATTTTAACGTAGGAAAATTCTACATGATTTAAAACTTGTAATTTATTTTAATTAATGCAATAAGCATCTTAAATTGGTTGAAAAGTAACATCCTTGTACTTCAAGGCATGTAATTGAGAGCATTCATAGTGAAAATTTCGTGTCATGGTTGGCGAAACATGTAAGTTGATTTGATTTATTTCATTCGACATAGACCTATAAAATATAGACCGATAAAGATGCCCCTAATTTATTCGTGTTCTGTAGGTTGAGGAAGAGGAACTTTCTTACGGATGGAATAATTGACCGTTGGTCAACTAATGGAAGGATGAGACCTAGAGTTTAAAAAGTTAGAATTATTTTATATTTTTTTTAGTTAAATAACAAAAGTTGAAATTTGAAATAACTTGTGGGATACTAGGACTATTTATCATTTTAATTATATTTTGTTTGTACACCAATCTAACATTAATATCTTATATCTCTTTTTAATTAAAGAAAATCCTTACTTTTTAATTTTCACGTTTTTTTCTTCTTTAATTTAGTCTTCTAAGGTATATCTAATAGATATACAAATATGGATAAAAATTAGAACGAGGGAAGTTAATAATGATTATTTTATATAAATAAATGACATTTATTTTAGACAATTTATAATTTAAATTTTATTTAAAATGAAAATGGCAAATACAAATAATTTTCAAATATATCAAATTATATTTTGGTCCCTCCCAAATTTGAAAATAACTCTAAATAATAGTCTAATAGCTAAAAATATAAAAATAAAATTCTAAAAACTAAACAAATCTAAGGATTTTTGAAAAAAAATATTTTATTACTAATACTAAATTTAAAATATAAGATCTACAAATAAATTAGTCTATAATAGTTTTTTTTTTTTAAAAAAAAAAGAGCCCATAACAAACAATTTTAAAATAAAAAAAAGTCCAAACCAATTATAAGCAAAACAAAGGCACATATCAAGATAAAAAGAATATTAAAAAAGAGTAAATTACATGTGATTAATTACCTTCCTCTACAATCCGACCAATTCAGAAAAATAAAGAAAAATACAAAGTTTCCTCCGCAATTCTCAACTTATACCTTGTTCGGTTGTCCCCACAGTTTCATACTTCTACTTATTACTTTCTCCCATTTTTTACTTTCTAAAATTGGACAATAAAGCGCTAACACAAAACAGTAACTCGGTAAGAAAAGTAAAAATTTAATTCTTGACTCCCCTTAATTATGTAATTTTGCGTCTGCCCTTACAGTCAAAACTGTAGTCACAAAAATTTAAAAGATGAAGGGACAAAGTGTAATTTTACTTATTTTACTTGTTCACTTTTATTATTATTTTTCTCCTCCTTCATATTGCAACAACCTTTGTACTTCTGTAATAAAAGGAAAAGAGAACAAGAAAAAAAAAAGGTAAAGTTTAATAAATTGTAAAAACAATTAGCAATCGTTAAATTTTGTCCCTTCCCTAAAAGAATAATAAAAAAACAAACTCATCATTTACCAGCTATGGTAATAAAGTGTTAATTTCTCGATCCCAATGTATATACATTAACATCTTTCACCTCTTTCCAATTAAATAAAGCCTTTAGTTTTCAACTTTCATGTTTTCTCCTCTTTGATTTAATTAGTATAAAAATATGTTCCTCTTACTATTCAGTCGTCCCAAATATAAATACAATAAATATTAAAAAAAGCGATTAATACTCTTTTATAAGTTTTAACTTTAAGTTCTCTACAATAACAATTATGCTAATCAGAATTACTAAAAGTATGAAACTATTACAACATTCCTTATATATTTGGGGACTTTCTTTACACATGAAATAGGATTCCCACTTAGGGAAGAATGTAACGGAACTACCAAGAAGTACTATGAACAGAACAGTTGCTGGGCGTTCGTTCTACCATTGTTCCTCGAGTCGCATCGGCAGAAAAATCAATCTTGATGTCGGTACAAAGGACGTATGTATCCTTGTATTGAAATTGACCACTCATCCATGCATATCCCCACCTACAACGATATCAAGGCCGTCCAAACCTTCCATCCTGCTTTTAGGCTTTGCAACCAAGGTTTTTCTCTCTTAGACTTCTGAGTAAGAGGAGCAACTGTGTCCCTGGCAAGCCAATAGTCGTCATCCATGCCGTAGGAGTAGGAGTGACTCTATTCGGATTTTTCAGTGCCATCTCAATCGCCCAATCTGCTTCTATATGAGAATTGGATGCATTAATAGGACACACTAACGCAGATTCAATCTGGATTTTCGGGGAATGATAGGTACAGGGGATCCCAGCCAACACAGCGCCCATGAATGTCGTTGCTGCTCCTACTGACAACAAAGTTAAGACCAGAAAGAACCAGCAACAAAATTTATCTATGGCTTTTTCATTCTTCATAAAAAGAGACCTTCGATCCATACTTCAGCTGTAAAAGGAAATTCTCTTACAGCACAAAGAACACTTTCCTCAATACTTATTGCATGTCTAATCAAACTTGTGCATGAAAATCAGCTAAAAATAATGTAAATTCTTAAAATAATCCGCTGGGACTTAGATATACAACACACCTATAACAACCCTTAGTAACTTTTAACACATTAACATATAGTGGCAAAAATATAGTAGTAATAAAAAGAATATAAATAGAATTTAACACTTGTCACTTCATAATTGGAGAATAGGGTGGGAGATGGCCCTATCCCTGACACTTTTAAAACCTTTTGTTGACTTTAGAATTTTTTTTTTTAAATACCTTTTGTCCCGTATAAAATTTTTTAGAATTTATAATATCTTTCCTACACTATATTCTCTTTTCTAATTTTGCCCCGTCCCTTTACTGATATTTTTCAAAATTTATTTCCTAATACGTTCAAGAGTCAAGAGTTTTTTTTTTTTTTTAAACCTTTTTAGGTAAGGTTATCAGTGTGTGTGATAAATTGATAGCGCAGAGTTTGGTGGACGAGAATTTAATAGGATACCATGCAAGTTTGGATTCTACTCCCTCGGTCCCAAATTATCTGTCTATTTTCTAGTTCAATTTTTGTCCCAAATTATCTGTCCCTTTAAAAAATCAAGATTTCATTTTTCAAATATACCCCTATTTAATAGTATCTTATTTCCTAAACATATTTAAAATACTACAGTCAAAACTCGTTTTACGAGTTTTACTATTGATGTTCATCTAATTAATTTTCAAAAAACATTAATATAGTATAACTTCTACTACCTATTTGAATACAGTAACAATCAAATTATAATATTTTAATCCACTTTTTATAAAGAATTAAATACTCAAGAGAGAGAAATAAGTTGGAGTTAGTATATCAAAAGTTTGAAGTTTGTATACTTATCATAGAATTTTAAGGATAAAAATGAAAAAAAAATATTTAATTAATTAAAAAACTTATTTTTTTTAATTTATGCACAATCGGCTAAAATGGATATTTAATTTGGGATGGAGGGAGTATCAAAATTTTGCAATTAGTACGAGAATTTTTTAAATTCTACATATTTTAAGGTTTCGCCCTTGCAAAACAGTCCCGTCATTTTTTTTTTTTTCTCTTTTTTTTGGGTCAAAATATCATATTTCAAGGCTTCTATTCTCGGTTCAAATTCCACCCTCCTATGCATTGAATTTAAGGCCAATATACTCCCCTCCTCTACTCCAAATTCCTTGTTCTACTTGGTAAAGGCACTTCTCACAAATCGGGTCATTAACTTGTCATATAATATATCAATTTGAACTAACAAAATGATGATCACTTCTAAGCCTATATGTATCTCTAAATCATTCTTAAAATAAAAAAAAATATGGTACCTTTGACTTTGATCCATACTCCCACTTGTGAAGAGAGATTCTCTTACAACACAAAGAACACTTTCATCAATACTTATTTTGTTTCGTTTTTTCTTTTACAACAATACAGTTCCCAAAAAAAAAATTTCCAGCAATATAAATGTTCTTTGAGCCAACACGCTAAACTATTCCAGGTAAATAAAATTGCATTTTGACCAGACTCTATCCTGAAAAAAAAAAAATATTCAGAATACAATTTATAGTTTTTTTAAAAAAATACATTATGAGAATTGTTCGTTAAGTTGATCAAGATAATTAGTATTAAAATTTTTATATGAAGATTTTGAATTCAAACTTCTTTTGAGACTCGAAATGAATAGTTTTTTTATTAACAAAAAAATTTAAAAAAATACTGTGCTCCACAACTACTGTAAGTATTACTCCATCGAGTATATCCTTAGCCACTAGCCTGGCGCTTATTCCAACGAATATCACAACATTGTTAGAAGTATGAAATGAATTTACAACAAAGCAAAAATTTCATCACAAAATTTACCACACCAAGTTTTCTTTGAAATATTACTGTTTGGCTGCTCTTGTCAAACTACGGAGCACTTATACCGCACCTGATTGTTAAGGAAAGTGAGTAGGAAAAATAAAATTTCAATATCTAGTTAATTGTTTATATTTTGAAAAAGAAATCTGATTTTTTTTAGAAAAAATAAATATTCCCTACATTCATAAATAATTAATCTAATTGTAAAAATTATGCATATTAAAGAATTATAAAATTCTATAGTAAAAATAATTAAAATATTCATTATACTCTTTAGAATGTTTTTATTATCTTTTTCATCTTATTAATTTGAATCATATCACTCTTTTAATTACATCAATCTAATAATTACATATATCTTTCTCTTCTTACCTATATCATTTATCTCTCTCTTCTTACTCTTTGTTTTAAAATCTTCTTTTTACCCATATCACCTCATTAAATTACACTTTTGACTATTTTTATAGGATAATGTGATTTTATTATTGGTTAACATAACTTTAGTATAGGTAATTATAATACTAATTAATTGATAGAAAATTGTACTAAAAGTAAAATTAAAAAAAAATTAAATACAACTTATATTTAGAAAGTTGACTGTTAGTTTTGGACAAACTAAAAAAGAAATTAGGCTAATTATTTGTGGACGGAGAGTACAAATTATTAAAAAGTGAATCCTTATTAGGAGGCAATATTTTGATTCCTTTTCCTATAATTTTAACAAAAAAATTAAAAAACAAATAGACATAAATGACTTTCTTCAAAATTTCTCTCATTTATTTGTCTTGTTTCTCCTCACTTATCCCTTCTGTTGTCAAACCTCCCCCAATCTAATAGTACTAATAATTTCCTTATCTATTATATCTTTATTTTTAAAAAGAAAAAAATGACAAGACTAAAAACTTTTACTCAATTGATTATAAATTTTTTATTTAAAAGTTGTATGATGATTATGTAATTTATACGAAAAATTATTAAAATTTCTCTAGATACTTCGATTTTTTTTTTTTCTAAATGCTAGATACCTTAATGTGATAATTTCTGAACATTATTTTTCTATCCATATTAGAATTTTAAGCTCATATCAAGATTAACTCTTTTTTTTTTTTTTTTTAATAGTAAGAACTTGCATTTTGGAGTATCTTTTGCTTTATTTACAGTGAGAGGTATTTTGATTATTATATCCGTTATTAGAATAAGAAGAGCAATAGTAGGCAAAATAGCAGGAGGGTGAGTATTTGGGATTTTTTGTAGGCATGTGGGAAGGAGATGGGGAGGAGGAAGACATTAAGTGTTGATCAAGATGAGGACATAGAGCCAATTTGGTAATTTAATTAAATATTTAAAATTAATTAAATATTTATTTTTTAAAATATATTTGATAACGAAATTATTAAATACTTAATTAGTTAAGTATGTTTGATAACAGATTTTTACTATCATTTAATTGATTAATACGTACAGAAATTCTATTATAAATTTTAAATGAATTGAAAGTTACTTAAATTTAAAGTCTAAATATGTTAAATACTCTTCTGATAATTAATATTTTTTATATTTAATCTAAATTATAATAAAATATAGTGTAAAAATAAATTATAATTAATTCAAATTTCAGATTTTAAAATTTAGTATTTTAATTTTAATTTTCAAAATTCAATACTTAAATAGTACTTTAATTTTTAGATTTCAATTTTATTAAAGGAGCCTATAGAGACTTACTGAATAGTATAACAGTATAAAAAAGATTAATGATACGTATAGGCCATTTGTTTTTTTCGCTTCCTATAAAGTTTTTTCCCCCTTTATTGGTTGTGTTTTCTAAATATTGGCATAAATGCAGGTTTATTTACCTTTTGTCTATTTTTAGTCTCTCGAATAAATTAAAGTAGCACTCCTCTATGTAGTGAAATGAATTGGAGGCTTTGAGCCTAAACAATTCCCACAAAAAATCTTTCTTGATCTGTGTCTTATTTCAGCCTTTGGGATGGATAAGAGAGAAAAGAGACTACATTTACAGCATTTTTTTCTTTTAGGAGATTAGAGAGGAGAGAGTGTTGACACATGAGGGTTCATGAGTTGTATTCATTGAAGACCTTTCATATTTTATTGAAGATGATATTTCTTTCGTTTTAAAATACTTATTTATGAAACTTTTTTATTTTGTATTAAAATATTTGTTTATGTACATATTTATAGAGTTAATGATTAATTTTTTTCATTTTATCCTCATTTATTCTAAATTAATTGCACAACTTTCCAAAACTCTTCTTTCTTTTGTTTCTTAGAAATTTTTACCAATCAATAGCTATCATATTTTTAATATGGATAGAATATAAACTTTATCTAAATTATTTTATTATTTTCAATAACTTTAATCTGTGTGTAAAAAGTTTTATGAATAAATATTTTAAAACGAATGGAGTAATAAGTTTTCTGAGCCATATTCATTAACAATAGCTTTCTAACAACGGTAATCCATAGTAGTGATGGCCACAACACCATAGCAACTAATCATGAGGTAATAGGAGGTGTTAATTTTGACAAAGAGGGTAATGTAGATGAAATTTTAAGTGGTGTATTAATTGCATATTTCATTTTGTCATTCATTATGGTATATTTATTGGAATAAATAGCATTTTTAACAATTGTAGAGTACAGTAGTGAGGGCCCAACAGTAGCAATGGGTAATGGATAGGGTTGTAAAGGAATCAAATACGTATCTTCTTCAAATCCTACGTAAAGTGTCAATGCATCAGATATGTATCCCCTCGAGTATGGTCATTGGTACTAATCTAATTGTCAATGCGTGATTGAATTTCTCAGGATTTAGAAGCCAATAATAATCAAGTTTTGTTCAAAATACTTCCCTCACTACTAACAGTTGTTTGGATTGAGAGAGACCGACGAGAGGAGAGGAGAGGAGAAGAAATAGAAGGTTTATGTTTTAGGTAGTTTTCAGTTTTCTTTTTCTTTTTATTTTTTTAAAAAAAATGAATTGACGGGAAATGGAAAGCTTAAGTTTAGTGTAAAAGTTTTAACATCATTTCCCTCTAAAAGTTTATTAGAAACAGATAGAAAGGAAATCTTACTTAAGGAATTTTTATTAAATGACGTAAAATAGTCCTAATAAATAAAAATTTTAATATTATTATACCAAATTAGTGAATAAAATGTAAACCTAAATTGTGTCATTTCCTTTCTTTTTCTTCCCTTTTTCCAAACATTAAATTTAGTCTTTCCTTCTTTTTTTTTTCTTTCTATGTCTAATCAAATAAACAAACAAACAAAACTAAATTTTAGTCTCAAGAAACTTGAGGTCAGTTACATAAACTAATACAAGATTATGTGCGGTCATTCACATGAATCCTCGCTCTCCACTTCTTTCTATCCACTATCAGACTTTCATTTAAATCTAATAGAGATATATCTCTTCTAATCACTTTCCTTTATATCGTCTTAAGTCTGTCTCTACCTCTATCTAACTTATCTTGCTTCTATTCCTCAATTTTCCTAACATGAACATCCCTCAATCTTCTCTCTATATGTTCAAACCAACGCAAGTGATTTTCTCTTATTTTGTCTTCAATAGTTGCTACTCTTACTTTTTTCTCAAATTGTCTCGTTCCTTTCTCTATTCTTTCTAGCTAGTATACCTGCACCCACCGTAACATGCTCATGTTAACTACTTTCATTTTATGAATATGATATCCTTTAACTGCCCAACATTCCATACCATATAACAAAACATGTTTTATGACTATCTTATAAATCTTTCTTTTTAGGTTTAAAGACATATTATGATCATGCAAAATACCAGTTGCACTTTTTTATTTCAATCAACCTGCTCTAATAATTATTAATCTCCCCTATGTCTAATCAAATATTATAAATAATTATTGATTTCCTCTCCTCTGCTATTCTCTCCTCTCCTTTCATTTCCTTTACTTTTCCTCAATTCAAATATGCCCTAAAAGTTTGTTCCACTGCAACGACCAAAGCAAGAAAAACAAAAATCTCCTTAAGTATTAATGCGAGAATAGATTTTTTTTTTTTTTCATTTTTGCTCTACTACTTCATATGAGCAAGAAAATTTTCACCTATATCATTCCACTCTAAAAAAAATTATTATATATAATTTGTTATAAAATTTGAGTAGTGTTAAAATAAAATCTACCCACTACACACTAATAAAACTCTAACTATTCTTTGCACAAGAATTTCTCTCTTTCTTTTCTCTCACAATTTTCTCTAATCTTTCTTTCACTAATCTTTCTTTCACAAAATAACGGTGTATTACAAGCTTAGAGAATAGCTCTATTTATAAAGCTCTAATATCATGGCATACATCATCTTTCACTAATCTTAATTAGTAATATCTCCACTAAATGGTGGATATCCATAAAAATCTTCTCTAATAATTCACATAAATCCATAATTAGTGGAGCCTCAACTAATTAATGGAGCTTCCAATAGTTTTAAAATATTCGTAACACTCCCCCTTAGATGTCCATCCATTACATAAAGAATATGCCTCGTTAAAACCTTACTAGATAAAAACCCAGTGAAAAAAAAATCTAGTGAAGGAAAAAGAGTACACTATTCTATATGTCTGATTATTACTCCCCCTGATGAGATGATTCCTTTAAATTTTTAAACCGACGCATACCGATTTTATATCTCAACTTCTCAAATGTTGCAGTCGGTAAAGTCTTCGTGAAAATATCTGTGAGGTTGTCACATGACCGAATTTGTAGCACATCAACTTTACATTTCTTCTGGAGTTCATGAGTAAAGAAGAATTTTGGTGAAATATGTTTTGTCCGACCTCCTTTAATATATCCTCCTCGTAATTGAGTTATGCAAGCTGCATTGTCTTCATAAAGAGGAGTTGGAATATCTTTGATCGATAATAATTCACAACTTTCTCGGATATAATGAATCATGGATCTTAGCCAGACACATTCTCGACTTGCTTCATGAATAGTTATAATTTCAGCATGATTTAAAGAAGTCGCTGCTTGGAGATATCGAATGACTTGTTTAATTCCATTCCAATGTTGTCGTGTTGGTAAAGAACTAAATCTTGCTCATAAATTAACAGCCAGCAAAGGTAATATCAGGTCATGTATTATTAGCAAGATACATCAATGCACCAATTGCACTGAGATATGGTACTTCAGGACCAAGGAGTTCATCATCATATTCTTAAGGTCGGAAAGGATCTTTATTCACATCTATGACCGGACGATCATTGGAATACTCAATGGATGTGCTTTGTTCATGTCAAATCTTTTTAGAACTTTTGCTGTATATGTTGATTGATGAATAAATGTTCTACTTGCCAAATGTTCAATGTGTGAACCAATGCAAAATGTTACCAACATCCTTGATGTCGAATAATCAATTGTTTCTTAGAGCTCTTCAGAAGTTCCAATAAGATTAATATTCTCAACATATATAACTAATATCACAAATTTAGAATCAGAAAACACATGAACATACCTGGTCATTTTAAATCTCGCTTTCAATCAATATTCACTAAGATGATTGAACCACATGCGCCCAAATGGCTTCAGGCCATATAATGATTTCTGCAACTTGATGGAGTAATTTTCATGAGGATAATGTTTATATACTTCAAGCATATGAAATCTTTCGGGGATTTTCATGTAACATCATACAAGTAAGTAGTGACAATGTCTAATAGGCGCATATCTATCTTTTCATGTAATGCCAAACTGATAAGTTATCGGAGTGTAATAGTATCAACAACAGGAGAATAAGTTTCATTATAATCAATACCTGATCTTTGTGAAAAACCTTGGAGTACTAACCGTGCTTTATATCGTATGATTTCATTATTTTCATTGCGCTTTCGCACAAATATCCATTTGGAGCCAACAGGTTTTACACCTTCTGGTGTTCGGACTGTAGGTCCGAAGACTTCATGTTTTGTTAGTGCATTTAACTCCGATTGAATCGCATCTTTCCATTGCAGCCAATCTTTTCTATGCCGACATTCATCAATTGATATTGGTTCAGGATCATCATTATCCTATGTAACATCAAGAGATATATTGTATGTAAATATATTATCAATAACAGTTTCTATCCGATTCCAACTTCTACCGGAAGTGGTATAATTGATAGAAATTTCAGTGTTACTTTCATCAACTTCTGGTTCTTTGTCATCAGTTCTCTCTTGGTCTTTATCGTTCTTTTCTTCAATATGATCTTCTGGATCATTTAATCCTCTTTTCTTTCAAGGATTTTTATCTTTAGAACCAAGAGGTCGGCCACACTTCTGGAGTGTTTTTGACTCAGCAGCTATATGTATAATCGTTTGTTCTGTTGTTTGTTCTGTTGGAACTTCAATTTTATAGCTGACATATGCAATTTTGTTACTCTTCTGGAGTTAACAAAAGCGTTTGGCATTTGATTTGCAATGCTTGCATGCGGATCAAGATAATTTAATGATGTTGTCCAATCAAAATCTTTCTTGTACTGTTTCTGTTCTCCCCCTAATTTAGGGAATAATGATTTCATAAGAGAATAATGAAAAAGAAAAGGAAATGTAAGAACATGATGACAAGTAGGAAATGCCAAGACATTTATTATAAAAATCTCTTTTTTTTTCTCTCTTCCCGGTACCGACTTTTCCTATTCCTCTCTTGTCTTTTCTTCTCTTCCGACCCTCTATCTACCGTCTACCTCTTCTTCTTCCTCATACATATATATATATATATATATATATATATATATATATATATATAAATGTATCGATATATATCTCAATCATCAGTCATTAGTAAACATCAAAAATAAAAATCACAAAGCAGATATGGAGACTCGTAATTCATTTGAGACATGGTCAAATTTTAACTTGGTTTCTAACGTAGAAGATTTTGATATGTTTTTCTTTCCAAGCCAATCGCTTCCTCCTAATTTCAGGTGAGATACCTTTAAGGGCTTCCTTTTTTTTTTAGTGTGCTTGATAATGAAATTAAACTATCTTTTGGTTTGTTTTGATATAAATCAGTGAACATACTGCTTGGGACCAATTTGATCTGCCCATGCAAGAGACTGCTTTTGATGCTATTCCTCTTGATGCTATTCCTCTGAATGAGGATATGCTTGTACATGATCCTTTCTACTCCTTAATAGATTTTGAACAAAGCCAAAATATGATTTCAGGTTATCATATATTCAAACATGAATTTTGAATAGTATTATCTTTACTAATATTATTTTTCTTTTTTTAGGAGAAATAATGAGTGGTATTGGTAATGAAGTCGGAGTGAGGACCCATGACATGCATAATATCAAAGTTCAAGATATTATTTCTGACAAAGTTCCTATAGAGAATAAAAGGATTAAGAGGTAGAGAGAGAAGAAGGGCAATAACTCCCAGACACTATCAAGAGAAACCATTTCGCAGTACTTTTGCCTACCAATTAAGAGCGTGGCCAAAGAACTGAATATTGGTATAACCTGTCTCAAGAAAAGATGTAGGGAGTTAGGAATTCGTCGATGACCTCACAGGAAGTTGATGAGCTTGGAAACCCTAATCCAGAATGTTTAGATTCTCTCTTACACACACTTATAATTTGCAAGTATGAAACTATGAAAGATTTATAAGTAAATAACCGATGATATCACTTCGATTTACAGGAGATGCAAAATAAAGAAGAAGGAGGACATATGGCTGAGAAGAAGTTGAAAGAAGACATTGAGATACTGGAATGTGAAAAGCAGTTGGTGGAAGAAAGTCCTGATACGCAGTTAGAGGACCAAACACAGAAACGGAGACAAGCATACTTCAAGGCCAAATATAATGAGAAACTTAAGTATAATAAACTTAAGGGGATCATAAAATCTCAAGACTCATTTCACAGTAATTTCACGGCTAATTCTGCTGCTAGTCTAGATACTGGCTCAAAAGGGAAGGAAAATGAGGAGGATGCCGAAGAAGAGGAGCTGAAGTCCATAATTACTAATTGTTTGTCTTCCTCTAATGTAAATATTGAAAAAGAACAATTACAAACATTCATCTTAAATTTGTCAACTCAATTGCAAAAGAGCAACTACAAACATATATCCTCAAGTTCATGTGAACACTAATGATATAAATAAAAGATGTGATGCTTATTATTAATGGAAATATCATTTTCCCTTTCTATTTCACTTCAGGTGGCCAGTATTTCTCTGTGATAAGGGAAATATCGAGTGTGTCCATGACCATAACCATAGTCACTGCCACAACTACGACTAGAACGATGGCCTCTGCTGGAGCCAACAACATTCACTTCTGGGAGTGCTGTTGAGCCAGTTCATTTGGCTTCATGATTGCTTAATAATAACTCATGTTAAATCTGTACACTTTGGATACTCTTTTTCTCGATATTGTTACTACAGGACAATATTCGAGACATGAAAAATGGAGAATGTCTTCTCCAATATATCTTCATCAATAACTTTTTCTCCGCATAATTTTAACTGAGATGTAATTTTTTTTATACATTGCGGAGTTCACATTTTTAAAATCTTGCAGCTTCAAGTGCAATCATTTATATTGTGCAGTTGATAGTACGACCATCTTCAGGTGGTCAAAATTTTCTTTTCAGCATTTAGATGCATTTTTGTATCGAGAACCCATCAGAAATATCAAGGGTTATAAATTTGAGTTTAGCCATAGAGATTAATAAATGCGTACTGTCATCTGGCTTTAATAACGGCAGAGACTCGTGCTGATAACGTGTTATAAAATTTGGGTAGTGTTAAAATAAAATCTACACACTACACACTAATAAAACTCTAACTATTCTTTGCACAAGAATTTCTCTCTTTCTTTTCTCTCACAATTTTCTCTAATCTTTCTTTCACAAAATAATGGTGTATTACAAGCTTAGAGAATAACTCTATTTATAAAGTTCTAATTAGTGGAATACATCGTGGCATACATCATCTTCCACTAATCTTAATTAGTGGTGTCTCCACTAAATGGTGGACATCCATTAAAATTTTTTCTAATAATTCACATAAATCCATAATTAGTGGAGTCTCCACTAACTAAGAAAGCTTCCAATAATTTTAAGATATTCATAATATAATTTAAATTTTACCGTAAAACTTAAAATTCCTCTTAAACTTTTTAACTGTTCTAACATCAGCATTACCTTAATAATTCTACTAGTACTGAAATATGGGAGTTATTATACAAAAAGTTCAATTACTATTTATGGACTATTTATAATATAATTTTCAAATAATATTTTTACATAGAAAAGTTTACTTAAAAATTCAAAAGAGGATAGATAACCTTCTTACCTTCGGGAACTTGAACAATAGCACTACCATCATTAACATTAGGAAAATCAAGTCTATAATAACAATTGAGATTATCTTGTAAACCTTCTTATCTCATAAGCGAATAAATAATTAAGATGTAAAAAAAAAAGAAATGGAGTATTTATAGAAGGAAAATTTTGAAAACAGAAAGTAAAAAAAAAAAAAAGTTCAATACGGTACATATTGGAAAACCCCAAACGTGATCGGGTCTATCCACACCATCCATCAACATTGAAGAAATAAAGTTTAATCACGTTTTAGAGTTCCGGAAATTGTTTAATGCACACGACAACAAATCCAAAATAAAGTTTGTTTTGTAGTTCAATAATTTATGTGAAATTTATAGCTTAATTCAGGCATTCATCAAATTCTCTCTATGGCATGCCGTAGGCTAAAAATTCTGTTTAAATTTACTTCTAACCTACGGGCTTCTACAATTCAAAAGGTTATTCTTTCCTTAGTTTGGACAACATCAGTTTGCCAATGAAAAACTAGAACTTCGAGATTTGACCATTTGGCCCGAAAGAATTGTCGAAATTTTCCCTGAAATGAAGGAGATAACCATTTATTCTAGACTTCAACTGAATAGTAGTTTTCAACACATTTACAAGCTTGTCAAGTGCATGCCCTTCCCATTCGGTGTTGTAAACTTCAACTGGACTTCACAAACAATATGCCAAGAGGATGCGAATACAACCAAAAGTAATAGTAGTGGAACACGAGACAACATGATAACATGGTAAGATAAGGAGGTAAAAGAGGAACAAGAATAGATAGTAAAGGAAGAATGTGGCACTAAAAGATAGTACTAGACAATAAAACTTTATACAGCAGAAATAGTATATAAAAGAAATCCATTATAATTGAATCCCAAATGGGACAATAAATCAATTACTATACTCTGGTGTAAGACACTTCCGCGACATAGACCCGTAAAAAAGCAACAGCCTACCTCGCACACCCACCATACATATATATATTATTTACTACATACAGAACTCCCCAGATGAAATCGAATTTATGATCAATGTAATAGGTGGTGAGCCCTCCACAAGGGAAAATATTAGAGAGAGGTGCAGAGCATTGAATATAAGCCAGTGCAGAGTAGCAACTAAAGCTTACGTATCCTCTCTTCCCCAATGATCCATCGAGTTACCTGACTTGGATCCACAGCCAAAGCTTTGAACGAATTGGGAATAATCCCAAGATCAGCACCAATTAGCTGGTACTCCCTCAAAGCAGCTTCCATCTCAGCTTCAACAGCTGCATCATCCCTAGTTTCAATTGTTCCCAAACGAAGTATCTCAGCATAATATTTCTCCTCCAAGTCATGCTGAAAGGGTTCCATTGCAGGGCCCTACATGTCCCAAAATTTTGAATAAGTGAGGACAAGAACCTTGTGATTGAGGGTATAGGGCAACAATTTACTTTTTCATGGCAGGCTTTCAACAATCATGTAAATATAAAAGAGTTGCATGAGGAAGGAACTATAAAATGAATAATATAATTATGATGTCCATAATTCATAAGCGTGGTCACAAAGCAAACAAAATAAAACACCACCAAAACACAATCATACTTAGCAGATAAACATAAACAAATCTTAATTGATAACGTGATATTAACTCACAGCATGCTCCTTCACATATTTATCACATGGAAACATGCAAAAGAAAAAATGATTATCTTATGAAAGCATGCATCCTCCATTCAGCTCCATATATTTAATTGGAATGTAAAGTGGTCTCCTTTTTTTCCCCACACTCCATAGGATACCTACCAATTATTGGAGTTAAGGAGAGTAATAGTTCAATTCAGCATTTCATTCTTTTTATAAAAGCTTTAATTTTGATGCACCATCAACTACAGGTGACAAGAACCAATATGCTGGACAGCACGAATTTTCTCTCCCAAAAAAATACAGAGATACAATCTGGGGCAGATATTGTTCTCTAAAACACACAAAAGTGACTACTTACTGCTAAATTGCAAGTTATTACCAACAAACCAGATTCAAAACTTTTTTCTGCTAGTGAAAGTTAAAAAGCTAAATGAATAAACTGTTAAGAGCAAATATACTTATCCACCTGACATGTATTATTTTATAAAAAATAAATATTGTATGGAAACATATATAATCAATACTGTTGTTAGTGTAGGCAAATTTTAAGTGTAAACAGTCTTTCCACATTAGGTTTCTGTGAACAAATGAGAAATACAGGAAGTTTGATAATTTCTTTTCAATAAGACACATAGGGGAACAGCATTGCGTCTCATCACTCCTATAAGCATTCAAGTGATTTTCATTGCACTCACTTATTAACAACATACCAATGCAACTCTTTCACTAGATAACTTGGCACCATGATAAAAATCAATTCTCAGTGTCGTGCTCTATCCAAGAAGCAAACTTCCAACAAGGTCATTTCTCAGGAATAGATTTTAAACTTTCTATATCTAGAAATTTTTGTAATTGTTTTGTGGTAAGCTGCTTATCAAACCCAAATCAACTTAAGTCCTGTCCTATACTACTCAGGCAGTTTAAATATTCTATTTTATTCATTCAGTTCCATCAAGAGACTTGCTCTCTGTCAATCTCATTTTATTGTGGCAATATCCATGTCATAAAACTTCTTGCTCCATCTAGAGAAATCCAAGCCGTTGCTTATTCAACTGAACTTTTAGTGCTGATTGTAGCAGCACTAAAAATAAATGTTTGTATACAACTATTCATTGAGAGAACTGAATTTCTGAATGCTCATATATTGGGGCAAAATAGTGAAACTGTCCAGTTATGTAACCACTGCGAGTTGATTGTCTCACATATAAATGTGTGCCTAACAATTACAAGATTAAATATTCAGGTATTAGTCTATAACCAACTTCAAGTCATTATAGCCCAATAATATACGACTTTACTATAAGCATTTCTTGCTGAAAGAAATTACCCCGCCCTCTCTGTGAGAGTTGACTGCATCCATCTTCCATCTTGACTTGTACTCTTATCTTATTTTCCCCTGACTATGGTATCTCCTCTTCCCATCTTCTCAATCTTTAGAACCTGAGACTTCTAATTTGCCAAATATAATGTACTCAATTTAGTTGTTCATCCATGACCCTAATCTTTTTATGGACATTATGGTGGTACTATTGCCTTTGAGATGTCATGAAATGCAATTTCAGAGGTGGGAATGCACGTAAATCTGTGTGCCTAAATGTCCCATGAATGCCACAGATACTTCCAAATAAAACAAATATAAAGAATTGACTCGCTTTATTTTTTTTATTTTTTATTTATTATTTTTTTTTTTGCAATTCAAGACAGTGCACGATGATGAGTAAAAACTAACAAGCAAGGCTATTGTACATATGTGAGTGAGAAGAAGATTGATTAGGAGTTGCCACCTAGTGAATGAGACTCAATAATATCTTTAGTTACAATGGAGACACCAAGACAAGAAATTGCATTCATTACCTGTGTTTTACAAGAATCTCATTGTTCAAATATATAAAGCCTGTTAATAGAATTTCACTTCACGTTTAGCCTACCACAACAAATGCATGACAAATGAGGCAAGTCATTCTAATCTAAATTCACAAAGAAAAACTTAATTTTATTGCTCTAAACAGCTACAATCTTTTTCGCAAGAAAATCTTCTATTCCAAAAATATAATACAACAGAACTTCTGTAATAAAACGGTTAAAGAGCCAATAGGACTACAAGAAGTATTGAGGATGAGCAAGAAAGCTGGTTCCTCATACCTGGATAAGTTCAGCATAATGCTGATAGATCTCGCTGTTTTCATCTTGATCACCAAGCAAAGTACCACCATACCAACCATTTGCCTCATTTACTGAAGTCATTGCAGAGTATCTACAGAAGTAATGAAAAATAAATGTTTCATGTACCAACTACATTTACAGAGAACATCCTAGAGTATATAGCCATCTTATATAGTACTCCCTTCGTCCACAAATAACTGGCCTAATTATAAAAACTATGTATACTAAGGAATTGTGGAATTTTATAGTAAAAATGATTAAAATGTCCACTATACCCTTTAGAATATTTTTATTATCTTTCTCACTTCATTAATTTGAATCTCACCACTTCTTTAATTACATCACTCTAATAATTACATATGTCTCTCTCTTCTCACCTATGTCCTTTGTCTCTCTCTTCCCACTTTTTATTTTAGAGTCTTCTTCTCACCCATATACCTCATTAAATTACACTTTTAACTATTTTTATAGGATAATATGATTTTATTGTTAGTTAAAATAACTTCAATATAAGTAATTGTAATACTAATTAATTGATAGAAAATTGTGCTAAGGGTAAAATTGAAAAAAATAAATTAAATACAACCTATATTTAAAAAGTGAACAATTATTTTTAGACAAACCAAAAAGGAAATTGAGCAAATTATTTGTAGACGGAGGGAGTAGTATATGAGTAACATATGTCATGCAATTAGGGGCCTTCACTACATTTTATTTCAAAAATCAATTTTCTTCACTCTTTCAATTGTATAACAACCCTATTCATTCTCTTAAATTTGAAAATCTTACTCTGGAAACATACAAATTATTGCTGATTTCCTAAAAGTGCATTCTATATTTAAAATAACCATTTTAGTTGGTATATTTATATTATTAGGTTTAGTTGAGTTGCGTGAACTTTTGCTACATAGTAACTACTTTTACATAAAAAGTAAGCCTTTTTCTCAAAGTTCAAAAATTTAACTTTTGACTATAATCTTTATAATCATGTGCTTTTCAGGTACTAAAAAATTAATGTTAAAGAAGGCAATACTGGCACACCCATTTTTGTTAACACTCTGCTCTTTATGACTTTTTTTTTTTTTTTCTCTCTCCCAATGGACAACCTTGTGCTATTTCCTTTATCTCACTAATTATTAATTTTCTTTCATTTTATTATTCGGAACTTTTAACTAAAACTCAAATGACCTATTTATATCAACATTAACAAATTTTTTGATTAGTTCTTATATGTTTTCTTCTTCCTTCCAAATTGTTTTGTTGTAACTTCTGTCCCTCCAAACCACTTATTTCAACAAATCCTAGTTGTATACAATATATATCACTTAATGAAAATTTTAATTTGCCTTAAAAATGAAAATTTTGTTAAACAAAGATATTGTTCTTTATAATATTAATTTCTAGCTAGTTTTTTTCCAAAACATTATGAACAAATTAACTAAAATCTATTGTCCAGAAAATGAAACGATAAAATCATTGAAACTTATTACTTTAATGTAGTTAATTATATTACTTTTACATTCATAACGTAAATAACAAACAAATTTAGCAAACACAATGTACCTTTACATTATAGTTTCAAATATTTATAGTGTTCAAAGAAGATGTACACTTAGAAATAATTAGCATAAATAATTTTTCTAAAAGTGATGAATGACTTAAATTTAAGAGAATTGTTAAGGAAATCCTTTAAGGAATTATTTTGTTCATCTCATTAAAGAAAGGAAAATATTGTCCTTTGGGAGAAAAATAATATGTGAAGTACCACCAACAAAAGGAAGAATGCCAATAGCAGCTCCCTCATGTTAAAATGAGTTAATTTTCTATTGTAATAAGAAAATGATTTAGATCTAATGTCTTCGTATAAATATTTTCCATGCATTACAAGGATTATAGTTTAAAATGGTTCCTGAATGGCAATATATCCCTATTGATCCAGTTCAGCCTTACCATAGATTACATAAATTGTAAGGGAAGAAGCGTATTCCAATTTTGCTATTTGAAACTGTGGAAAAATATAGCTAAATGGTGTATTTTAGGAAAGTACGGCTGTAAATATTGTACCATTAGAATTAAGGAAGTTTGACCCTTAAATTAGGGGATTTTGTAATAAGAGATTAGAGATTTTGTGGGCAGTAATTAGGGGATTGATTAGGAGATTTTGTAAATCAATTTATTAGGGTAGTTGCCATATTTGTGCCTTAGGCAACTTGTATATAATCAGCTCATTGTAATCTTTGAAATATATGAAAAAGAGATTATTCTCTCAATTTCCTCCATGGTATCAGGGCAGTTCATCCTGGTTTGCTTCTGAATTTTATGCTTGCGCCTATCCTTTGCTTCTTCTTCTACTGCCGGCCAGCCTTAATTGCTAGTGGTGTTTCTTTCATTCTAATTCCTACGACTAGCCAGCCTTAATTGCTCGTATTTCTTCTCTATCTTCCTCCCTCCAAGGTGCTATATAGCCGGCCTTTATTGCTGGTGTTGTTTCCCATTGTGTGATACTGATTTGTACCGAGTAGCATGTCTGAGATTACGGAGACCACTACAGCCCAATCGGAGGAGGTAGTTCGTTCACAGCAACCCGGAGAGTTGCAGCATGTTCCAGCGGTATACAAATTGAACGGAAAAAATTATTTGAAGTGGTCCCAATTAGTCCAGACCATTTTGAAAGGCAAAGGAAAAATCAGCCATCTCATGGGTACGGGTCCGAAGTCTAGTAATCCGAACTTTGAAGCGTGGGAGGAAGAGGACTCAATGATTATGGCATGGCTATGGGGATCCATGACCCTAGAAATCAGCGACACATGCATGTTTCTGAACACTGCCAAAGAAGTATGGGATGCGATTCAACTAACATACTCAAAGGCAAAGGACACAGCTCAGGTGTATGAGGTAAAGGTTAAAACGATGGCAGCAAGGCAAGGGAATAAGACAATCACAGAGTACACCAATCAATTAAGTGCTCTGTGGCAAGAGTTAGACCAATACAGAGTCATAAAGACAAAGTGTCCAGATGACGCTGCTGTTTTGAAGACTTCCATTAAACAGGATAGAGTCTATGATTTCCTTGTTGGGTTGAATCCAGAATTCAATCAGGTGCGTGTTCAGATTCTTGGGAAATCCGAAGTCCCATGCTTCAATGAGGTCGTAGCCATAGTTCGAGGAGAGGAAAGCAGGCGAAGTCTGATGTTGGAGCCACAAGTTTCAATCAACTCAACAATATTTGCAAGTAATGAAAATAAGTTGAATATATCCACTGAAAAGAAGTTTGCTAGTGATGAACGAAAACTGGTGCTTGACATGAAGACGGGAGGCTCTAGGACTCAAGACCGAGACAAGCAATGGTGCACATATTGCAAGAAGCAGTGGCACACCCGTGAGTGTTGTTGGAAGCTTCATGGGAAGCCACCCAGTCGAGAATGGGAACACAATGGGAGACAATCCAAAAGTGGACACGCCAATGTAACAACCGGCCAAATTGTTGAGCCACCAAAGTCAGATATTGCTGGTCTCAACTAAGATGAATTGGAAAGGGTGAGAGCACTCATCAGCCGTCTAGAAAAGCCTTCAGGTACTTGTTCTGTGGCATATTCAAGTAAGTTTCCACTTTCCATTGGATTAAATATTTCAGATACAACCTTTTCCACCTCTTGGATCATGGATTCAGGAGCTATCAACCATATGACCCATTCACTAAATATCTTCACCACCTATTCCCCGTGCCCGAGCAGTAGAAAAATAGCCACTGCAGATGGTTCTTTAACCACTGTGGCAGGAATTGGAAGTGTTCAAATTAACCCATTGTTAACCTTGAAAAATGTTCTCCATGTCCTTAAACTAGCTACTAATCTGATATCCATCCAAAAACTTGTCCATGACTTATAATGTATGGTGGTTTTTCATCATAATGGTTGTGTGTTTTAGGACAAGAGTTCGGGGACGATGATTGGACATGCTAGAGAACGGGGTGACCTCTACTCTCTTGAAGCAAGTCAACCAACTATCCCCAAGGGAAAACAATTAGTGTCATTTGTTTCCAAGTCTTTGTCATCCAATAAGGAGAAAATTATTTCGAGTTATAAAACTCTTGTTTCCATTTTTGTTTCGACATTTAGATATTGAGTCGTTTCATTGTGAAAAATGTAAACTTGCCAAACATAAACATGTACCCTTTCCAGTGAGCAATAACAGAATTTCCATTCATTTTCATTTAATCCATAGTGATGTCTGGGGTCCATCTACTATTGCTAATATTTTTGGGACATAATGGTTTGTTTTTTTTATTGATGATTGTACTCGCATTTGCTGGGTCTTTCTTCTTAAACAAAAATCTAATGTCAGTACTGTTTTTTCAAATTTTTGCTCCATGATTAAAAACCAATTTGGAGTGACCATCAAGAGAGTTAGGTCTGACAATGCACGAGACTATTTCAATCAAACTCTAAGTCCATATTTTCAAAAGGAAGGGATAATCCATGAATCATCTTGTGTGAATACCCCGCAGCAAAAAAGAGTTGCAGAAAGGAAAAATGGTGAATCTCCTTGAAAAAACTCGAACATTGTTATTTGAACATCATGTATCTAAAACCTTTTGGGGAGGCTATTCTTACAGCAACACATCTCATAAACCGATTGCCATCTAGAGTCCTAGGATTTCAGAGTCCAATGGATGTATTGTCCACTTTCTATCCTAACTTCCACACCATAAATAATCTTGTTCCTGGAGTGTTTGGACGTACATCCTTTGTCCATGTTCACAGTCACAACCGAGGAAAATTGGATTCAAGGGCTATAAAATGTGTCTTTGTGAGATATTCGTCAACCCAAAAAGGATACAAGTGCTATCATCCACCCTCTCGAAAATCTTTTGTTTCTATGGATGTTACTTTCAATGAACGTGAATCGTACTTTCCAACCCCTTATCTTCAGGGGGGGAAATTTGTGAGAGAATATGAGAGTTCAGGTTTTGACTTGTTATTGGATCTTTCAACTTCTAATCATCCTACTTCCTCATCCACTAGTGATTCTGTCTCAATTCACTCTGAACTATCTAAGTCAATTCACTCTGAACCTATATTTGAACCTGCATTTGCCCAATCTGACCCTGAATCTGTTCCCAAGAATGTTAGATATGGCAAAGGAAAGATGTATACAAGGAAGAAGATGGCTGCCCCCAACCCTATGCAAGTCCAAGAGTCTGATCAGGTAATAACTTCTGAACCCACATTATAGATTGAAACAAAAGCAGAGGTAGAGAGTGAGATCTATAGGGGTAGTAGTGACATAGACTTAACCATTGCATTGAGAAAAAGTACGAGAGAGTGCACTAAAAGACCTTTATACCCTCTTGCACACTTCCTGTCCTTTAAGCGTTTTTCTCTGTCACACAGAGCCTTCCTCAGCAATCTAGAAACCATTACCATTCCTTCCAATCTATCCGAAACTTTGTCCAATGAAAAATAGAAACAAGCCATGAATGTAGAAATGGAGGCACTAGAAAAGAACAAAACATGAGAGCTTGTGGAGTTACCAACAGGGAAGAAACCAGTGGGGTGTAAATGGGTGTACACAGTGAAATATAGAGCTGATGGTTCAGTAGAAAGATACAAGGCAAGGCTGGTTATCAAGGATTATACTCAGACGTATGGAGTGGACTATCTAGAGACTTTTGCCCCAGTTGCAAAATTGAATACTATTAGAGTCCTATTATCTGTGGCAGCCAACTTTGGATGGGATTTACAGCCGTTTGATGTCAAAAATGCTTTCTTACATGGAGATCTCTAGGAAGAGATATATATGGAGATACCTCTAGGTTATGGGAAAAGAGTTGCTGATCATACAGTCTGTAGGTTAAGGAAGGCATTGTATGGGCTTAAACAATCTCCTCGAGCATGGTTCGACAGGTTTGCTAAGGTTATGGTGATGCTGGGATACAAGTAAAGTCAAGGAGATCATACTTTGTTCATCAAGCATTCGTCTTCAGGAGGAGTCACGGTTCTCTTAGTTTATGTGGATGACATAATTGTTACAAGAAGTGATAATGAGGAGAGACATTCTTTGAGTGAGTGCTTGGCAAAAGAATTCAAGATTAAAACACTTGGGAAGCTAAAATATTTTCTTGGAATTGAAGTGGCACATTCAGAGAAGGGTATTTTTCTTTCTCAACAGAAGTATGTAACTGATCTACTCAAGGAGACAAGAAAAACCGCATGCAAACCAGTGAGTACTCCGATAGATCCAAATATAAAGCTTGGACTAGCAGAGGAAGATGCTATGGTGGACCAAGGGGTATACCAACATTTGGTGGGAAGACTCATTTATTTGTCCCACACACGACCAGATATAGCTTATGCTGTGAGTGTGATTAGTCAATTTATGCACAGTTCAAAAGAGGTTCATCTTCAAGCAGCACACAGGGTGTTGCGATATCTTAAAGGTACCCCAGGAAGAGGACTTCTTTTTAGGAGAAGTGGAGGCCTAATGCTTGAAGCCTATACAAATTCTAATTATGCTGGGTTATTAAGTGATAAAAGATCGACCACTGGATATTGTACGTTCCTTGGTGGAAATCTTGTGACTTGGAGGAGTTAAA
This sequence comes from Voacanga thouarsii, assembly GCA_026120185.1. NCBI lineage: Eukaryota > Viridiplantae > Streptophyta > Magnoliopsida > Gentianales > Apocynaceae > Voacanga > Voacanga thouarsii. Next base: position 2,748,840 of record JANUWF010002326.1, on the reverse strand, counting down.
AAACAAAATGTAGTAGCACGGTCTAGTGCAAAGGCTGAGTTTCAAGCGATGGCTCAAAGAGTATGTGAGTTACTTTGGTTAAAAATCATTCTACAAGACATAAGGATCAAGTTGGAGGGTCCAATGAGACTTTACTACGATAATAAGTCTGCAATCAGCATAGCTCACAATCCTGTGTAGCATGATCGGACAAAGCATATCGAAATTGACAGACATTTTATCAAGGAGAAATTGGAGAGTGGATTGATCTGCACACCTTATGTGTCTACAAATGATCAGCTTGCTGATGTGTTAACCAAAGGGTTAAGTGGTCTAGTGTTTGAAAATATTGTATCCAAGTTGGGAATGGAGAATATCTATTCACCAACTTGAGGGGAAGTGTGGGAAAATATAGCTAAAGGGTGTATTTTAGGAAAAGTACGGCTGTAAATATTGTACCACTAGAATTAGGGAAGTTTGACCCTTAAATTAGGGGATTTTGTAATAAGAGATTAGAAGATTTTGTGGGCAGTAATTAGGGGATTGATTAGGAGATTTTGTGAATCAATTTATTAGGGTAGTTGCCATATTTGTGCCTTAGGCAACTTGTATATAATCAGCTCATTGTAATCTTTGAAATATATGAAAAAGAGATTATTCTCTCTCAATTTCCTTCAGAAACTTTACACTATCAAGAGTATGAATGCGTAAATTTCTCTTACAAGATTTTACCCATACTAAACAAGGAATGATAAGGGCCAAAACATTATATATATATATATATATATATATATATATATATATATAAGGCAAGAAAGAAAGAAAGAAAAGAAAAAATAGTAGCTTTTAGAGAAAGATACCTTTGGTATAAATCCTCATCACTAGTTTCACCTCTAGGGGAAAGCCAACTTAGGTCACAAATGGTATTGATTCCCTTCTCATTCTGAGATTCCCCATCAGCAAAATTATTTGATACTGCTTTTGAGACAGAACTACTGTCCTCATATTTCCTTTGACCAAATAACCAATTTGGGCTCTTAAGCTGTATTTCGCTGCAGCAAAGTTTATTTGGACAATTAATTAATTAATTAATTAAAAAAAACACTTTTCTATTTCAAAATTATATTCCAAAGAAGCATGAATTTCCAAATCTTGCAAACTTGAGCAACAAGTAAACCACATTCCCTCTGCAAGTTGCTAGTTATACACTCTCGGCTGACTCACAGTTTTTAATCAAGCTAGACCAAAAGTACAGGTTCTCTACCCCCTTTTTTCAACAAAAGGAAGAGAAAGGCAATCACCCAAAGAGTTTGATGAATAACTGTTACCATGTTCTCATGCCTTTTCAAGTTCTAAATGACACCATGCCAGTACCAATACCAAATAAACAACTTCCATCATTCACCTTCAAATATAACCAAGAGCATTGTACAAGATACAAAAACACCAAATAAGATCCTCAAAAACGAGGGCAAGGGCATGAATGGATAAAATATTTGAAGAATGGGATTTGTTCTTATTTCATGGACCTTTTTATGTATGCCTATTTTCATCATGATGGAATAAATTCAATAACAGCACACCACAATATACTAACAGCATTGAGTAGATGGACTTGACCATAATAGAATGAATTCAATACCAGTATGCCAAAAGATACTAACAGGACTGAATGGTATAGAGTTGCTCCAACTTGACCCAAAGACTCAAGACCATACTGGAAAGTGGAAAACTAGCAGCACTCTACCAATAAAGGGGAAGCTGTTTGTGCAACTGGCCTCTCTAATACATTTATCTGGTACATATAATCTTCAAAGCATTTCCACTATTTCAATATTTCTTTGATAGAGAAGTACTGAAAAGAAATTTGAAAATAAACAAAGCTGACATTTTCCAGAACGTTCCCTCCAGAGTGGGTGAAACATAGGCTGGAAGATTCAGCATACTAAAAAGATGTGCTGAGAAGATGATCTTCATAGAGCTCAATAATTTGCATTAACCAGCATCTTTTAGAGTAGTTATTCAACAAACTACGAGCAACAAACTATAGAACTGGCTCAGGATACTTATACTCCCCTGAAATTTTCAGATGACACTTAACCTGAACCTCAGTTGTGTAATCTCTTTGAGAAACTTCAGCACGATTCAAGGAAAGAAATAACAAGTCAAGCATAAGTAACGATTCAAGCATTTTTAGAAGATTTATGAAGGCTATCATGCTCTTACATGGGAGTGATCCACAAGTTTTCTCCTCAATGAAATATTCAGTGCCATTTACTAAATAGATACTAGACACTTCTATAGGTTGACAAGGGAAGAGTGCATCATATACGTGCATCAAACATGAAACAGTAATTTACAGCACCTTTTTGGTCCATTTTTGTGGAAACAAGCATGCTTATGTGGTGCGGTTGCAAGAAATAAATGCTCAGCCAAAGAAACGAGTTCCAACTGAATGAAAAGATAATTACGCTGCATCAGGGGCAACTCCAAAACTTCCAAATTTATGATCTGCTTCACTGCAAAGCCGGACATTCCGAATTGAACTGCATGTCCTTTCAATCAACTTATCAAGTGATGTTAGTTTTATGCGTAAGAAATCCTCTCTACATGCTGGAATAGGGGAGAGAGCATTGCCAGGAGCTCTCGGCCCACTGTCGACCAAGGGACTGCAACTTCAAAGTCAAAATAGTAGTCAGCCAATTTATTATTTGACAATTCATGAGAAACTGGGAAGAGAAAACTATAATTGAAAAAGAGGTAAACCTAATTACTCTCTCTTATACCCAATAAAGCTGTCACAAAATATGCCATTTGCAGCAAACAATTATAATACAAGCTTAGCATATTCATCAACTTAATCATATTTGGGTTGTTTGTTAGGGGGGGGGGGGGGGGAGGAGTAATATTGCATATCTTCAGTCGATCTTCATTACAAAATAGAACTTTAAAAAAAAAAAAACTATCAAGTTATCTTTTCTTGCTCAAGTTAGAGACAATGAATTTAGCTTGATCAAGCTCTAGAGCTGCAATTAATTTTTAACTAGCAGACTAGAAAGTTGCTTGTAATTGATGATTTTGGAAATTCAGCTACATGCGGTAGGAAGAAGAAAGAGGTAAGCAACAATAAACTTACAAAAGCTAGCAACAAATAACAGAATTCCAACAAAAAGCCCCAGGTTTCTAAGAAACTCAGACTTCCAATTGAGCTAGCTGTAACTATACTCCTTTTGTTTGTTAACCAAATGGCTGTAACCTTACTCCTTTTGTTTGTTAAGCAAATAGTATTCCTTTGCTCTAATGCAGCCAGAACAGGTTCCCGCAGTACTAAATGATCAACGTCTATCCAAACTTGCATTAGAAAGAAATGCAATCCTCATTTACTAGATACATGAATTAGTAGAACCAAATACCACAGCATGGATCTTCCATTTCTTTAGGCATGGTGTGACCAGTGACATATAAAAGCCAACTCTCCTTCATAACAAGAAAAAACAGTATTTCTTGGCTTTGTTAATACAAATATTTGAGGGTTTCCACACTTTCATCGGTAAGTATTACTTAATCAGCAACGAATATACTATCCACAGTCTGCGCTTCAAGAGATCTATAATCCAACTGCACAACCTTAATGAAAGACCAGATAACAGCAGATGATTGCATTCAAGGTAACACCACCAGCAATATGTAACAATGCTTTACCTAATCTCAGGGATGAAATCGTCTCCAATACCAGATACATGAAGATAATAATCAGAATCTAACTCCCATAGTGCAGGCTTCCCTTCCTGAGGCTGGAAATAACCCAGAAATCTATCAAAACCACACAACAAGACAGATTCAGGAACTTGAAAATTTTCACACAATGTATTACACTGGAAACATTCACCAAATTATGCCATAAAGTAGAATGACATGGGGATCATAGCATCTAATTTTAGGTAGACAGAGTACACAGAAACTCATTACAGATTACATAAACAATGCACAAGAGATAGAGCTTACAGATTTATTGCATCTTGCTTCTCACCATCTGTATATGCATTGCTATAGTATCTCTTTATAGACTTGAGAAATTCCCTTGACTGAGTTGTAGCTTTCCACTTGCCCTGCCTCTCTGGAAACACCTGATACGTAAGACTGTTAAACAAAATTTGTAGCTTAACAACAAAAGGATGGTCATCCAAAGAAAGATGTCATCCAAACATTATTTCATGCTCAGAGAAAAGGTATATTTACTGTGTTGTGAGCTGCAGAGCCACCATACTGCTGCGCAAGGGCATCACCCATGCCCTGGTACATATCCATGAGGGCAGCAGCAATGCTACTATCAGCATCCACTTTTGGCATATCAGTCAAACCCATTGCGTGGAGTTGTCGACCTAAAGCCGCTAAGCCATATGCATATTGGGCAACATTTGTACGGTCAAGGCAATCAATGCAGTTGGTGCGCAGCACTCCACTTTGAAATCGCGGTGCTGTATTACCAGCATTGTCTTTATTAATCTGTTCATTACTATCAGACTCCCGGTCTTGTTTGACAAAGGAATTCAATGTCTCATTAGCACTAGCATTCTTTGAAAGATCTCCAGAGTTAGCCCTCAATTCCCTAAAAGAAGTATCCCTGAAGGAAAGAAAAGGGTAAGGTTTCAACATTGACTAATCAAAAAAAAAGAGTAGTGGATTGAATAGATGTAGCACTGCAAGCCAACTTAAAGGCCATTCCCCCTCCCCATGAAAAAGCAAGAAAAACAAGACTATAAAGCAAGAAAACTTAGCAGCTCAGAAACAATTAATGGCAGAGCCCCTCAACCAGGTCTTCCTTTGTCATGTTTAGAGGCAACAACACTTCTACCATATCTGAAAGATCTAAGCCCAGTTGAGATTGTGTCTCAAGTTCCAGTTCTTAAGGTTGTCTGTTCCAAAACAGTTTTAAAGATATGGCTCCTAAGATTAATGTTGTTTTGATTACAAGTTTGAGGATGATTTCAGAAAAACAATGTCATTTGGACTGCAACTTCAATTTACCAGTTTTTACTTTAAAAGAAATTAAAAGAGAATACTCTCACTTTTATCTACAAAATACAAATCTGCTCCAAAAAGCAAGTGCCAAAGTAAATCTCTAAGGTGATACCACCACAACCCCAATCCCTATCTTATCTTACAGATATGCTCCAAACCAAAGCGCTAACTTGGTTCCACCACAACAACAATCCTATCTGGAGCCATAACTTCACTAAAATCACCTCCAGAGCAGCAGAAAGAATTCCAACTGCAGTTTATTCTACCGTTGCCCTTCAAACCACTCCAAACCCCAACTAACAGCTCTAGGTTCACTGTCTAGAGCATAAATATTACTGAATCTCCAGCCATGGAGAAGGGGCACTTAGATCTCTCCCAAAACAAGATCCTTCCACCATTCTCTTTCAGTTGATGACAGATCTATTATAAACTTAGGTCATACTAATTCTCCCCCCAGCCTTCACCCCATTCATCATCCAAAGCTCCTTCAGCAGCCTTGCCCCTTTTTTTTTTTTTTGGTGTGTGCACGCCCATTTACTTTGTTTTTGCCTTCCTGCCTTCCCGTCCCCCCCCCCCCCAACACGGGTAAGCTGAATTTTTGTGATGGGACCACCATACTTTTTTGTCTTGTCACTATTTAATCAATCCCACCTTCTAAATGCAATCTTATCAACTTTCAATCTTCCTTTTAGCCTTGATGTCAAATATTGGTTCTATGACAATCAATTTCGCTTCCATTTAGAATGAGAAAAAAGAACTTAGAGAATTCAAACTTCACAAGCCTCTCATTTTCTTCCCTTTTGTACACACTGCACAATGTCTTCATGGAATGCTAAGAAGATTTTAGATTTAATGTATTTTATGAGTTGCAGTTACTTATTATCGTACCAATTTCAGTTAATATTTCAAGCAATTAAGATGGAAAAGAAAGTAATCAAACCAACTATACTCTGCATCATCCTCAGTTCAAGATGGTAAAAACTTAGATAAAAGGAGTTTGGTACTTCAACCAAGGAAGTCCGAACTTCCATCTCTTGAACAATGACTTGGTGAGAACAAAGGAAAAGAAAACATGAGTATAGTTCTTGTCTTTTGAACAATGACTTAACCCTAAAAAGTACACATAATAATTAATGAAACCTATTAATAGAGAATATCATATTTAATTATAATTTATTTAATCATCGTAAAGAAAAAGCAAAATAAAATGAAATAACTTTCAATAGATATTTCATTTAATTGGGTACGTCTGTGCATCCCCTGCAGCTAGTAGCTTAGGAAAGCAAGCAAACTATGGCAACCAATGATGAAAGTCAGGAAAAATTAGGAGATGGAAATTGTTGATGAGCAAAGATATGCCCTGTTTCTACTTCCTAACTTTGTGAAAATGGCTGTCGATGAGGGGAGACTGGCTTGACGAAGTCCCAATGAATAGGAAAGCAAAGCAGGTGTATAAGGGGGAAGGGAAGGCAGCTTTAAGGAAGATATGTAGAAGGGGACGAGAAAATTGGCATGAAAAATGTGGGGTTAAGTAATGGAGATTTGTCAAAACAAGAACCTCATTAAACCATCAGGGCTACAGTGGAGGGAACAAGCTCCATATCAAGAAAAAAAAAACCACTATGGGAAAACAAAAAACCAACTGCAAAGTAAATTTCCTAAAAATGGTGTAGTGCGCAATTGTAAGTAACCCAATCTGCTTAGTTTGTTGTTACACGTGCATGCACCAAAACGCATCTCCTGTACGTTTACCAAAGACAACTTTTAGTCCAACAAATGTCAGGCAGTGGACCCAAACACATGACTACTTACCCCTCCATCTGTGTGTGATGGACGAACAACTTCACTCAAACGCTTCATCATCGAAATATGGGAGAAATTGTTCGGACAACTTTCTAATTCTCCAGTAAAAGATACTAAGGACTAACTTTACACAAAAGAGAACTAAAATTTTGTTCATTAACATATTGAGTGTAACTCAGTAGCTTACAAGTTTACATCCATCCCTGGTCGGGTACAGTTTCCTTTCAATTTCTCCCTTGTAGCCATTACGTGAATCACACAAGTGGGAACAGGAACATTTTATTGCACACAATGGTGGCACTCATGATTTTAGCACTTTTTAGAAATAGCCATGTTTCTGCTCCAGTTCTTGTTCTCATACCATGATATGGGTCTAAAAACTTATTCTTTCTAACCAAGCCAAACTTTAAAATAAAATTAAAAAAAAATAACCAGCCCAATTTTTGGAAAGAGTAAAAAGGCCCCCGCTTTTGGCTTCGCTGCACTTCACCTCCAATAGTGCAGGCTTTTCCCCAAAGCTATGCTTCAGAGGGAGTTAAGCTCGGGACCTTGGCTTCCTGCTTCAGACGCAAAAAGCGCGGGCTTCAGCAGGCTTTTGATAACTATGGGTTATTTCCAATCATCAACATGAGTCCAAGCCCAAAGAAAACAAGTGTACCTTTTTTACACAGCTAACCCAAATAGAAGCTCATCATCTATTCAGGATATTTATAATTATCAATATTCTTCACCATCCATAGAGCAAAAATTTGACCACAACACTTATAGGTTGCAACCTACAGTGACATAATTTGTTACTTTGAGAGTATTAAGAAATAAAAGGCTTCAAATCGAGTAACAAAAAATATAATAATAAGGCTAACATTGAAGGTATGCACCAAACATGGTGAAAAACCTTCTATGAACTTCACCAGAAGATAAAAGCTAGACAGGAACCACTTTCAAAACCAGAATGATATTCCTGGAAAGACTAGTAACAACTTAAACCACCAAAACTAATTTCTATGGTCCAACTGTGAATTATAAGGACTAAACCTCATTGTAGAGTGTAGCCAAGACAAAAGACTGGACTGAATTAGAAATTGTCACAAAGAATATATCCATAAATCACAATATTTAGAAACTAAATCATAAACGAAAAAATACCTCCCAGTGCTAGTACGGCTGAGTTGGGTAGCTCGTCGTTTAACAACCAAAGGCTTCCCACTATAATAAAACCCTGTTAAATCAAGTGCTTCACTGGCTACACCACCCAGAACAGCCAAGACATTGGCAGACTTACTTCAATGCAGAAAAACCACAATCAGCACCAGGGCCATATGGATGCATTACAAACGATACATGCTTACCTTTTGGCAAACTTGTGAAAATCCCAATGGATAAACCGAAGATGATTTTCCTCAGGGAGAACCTGGTTTAAATACCCAACTGCATTAGCGAACTCACGCCTCAGCATCATTTCTCGTGGTCTTTTCTCGACGGTCTGCAATTTTACCAACATGAGGAATTAACCCAAGAGTGACATCATATTATAAGAAGTTAACCACCCAACTGTAGTTGGAATTGAAAGACCATTGATTACATTTGAATAAATTTTTTCCAGATGAAAAGAAAATAGCTTTAAAAGCCATAAATTGTAAACAAATAAATTAACAGAGTTCTGTCCCTGGAGAGTAACATAACAAGTTTTCTATCCCTCCCTGAAAGGCAGAATTGTCAATCTGACAGCGAAGGTGCATTGATCAGATTTATGCATCTCGAAAACAAATAATCATCAAGCACAATGACTGGATTCACATAGCTGAAGACCAAGTAATCCAGGAAATCAATATTATCCCGCATTATACAGAAAATCTGCAAACATAAGAAACACAGAATTGAAACAACTCAGGTAAATAATAAATTCCAATACAAACCTTAATCAAATTGAGCACAATAATTGGATTGCCATATCTCCTTTCCAGGTCTTCAAAATGCAGTCTGGTTGCTTCATAGGTAGGATCATATCTTTGTACTTGTGCCAAAAAGAGAAAAAGAGAGATTTCCTTCAAAATTAGAATGCACACATGAAGCTGATTAAAATAACAAGCATGCAAAACAACTATGTGTTTCTTCTTACAGATAATATCGGGTTTGGGACTGAATCTTGAAGCTTCTTGAGACCAGAAAAGAGGAATTGAACCCCTCATCTGTACAACAGAACTCATTCTTCCTTTGCAGGAACCAGCTTCTTCATCAAGCACAATTTGTTCAGTTTCAACATCATTTGCAACCCTTCCGTAATCATTAACTCCCCTTTTCAAATAACTGCATCAGCAAAAGCCAAATGAAAAACCGACGATGAAATATTTGTTTATATATATACAATATCCCAGGCTTTTCAGCTTTAAAAGCAATCAATAAGTCCACAAACTTTGAAGGGAATAATAGCCGCAAGGAGATGACCAGAAGATCTATCAGAAGTCCTTAACTACAGAAGCTTTATGCCAAAAAAGCAAGAATGAACAAGAAAATCTATTTGTCTCCAGAAATTTTGGTAAAGAAAAATATTATGACTTTCACGTCAGCATTATGGTTTATTGAAGCAACACAAAACAAATCATTTTTTTTTTTCATTGTAAGTGAAGCTAGGGGCCAAGTTATAGATTTGGGGTTTTATCCCCGTAATTTCCCATGGGTTATAGTCCAGATCAAAGGTGTTTACCACCACCTAAAAGCTTAACTTTATAAGGAGTGTAATTTATGTACTTAAGACAGCCCCCCACCCCCCCCAAAAAAAAAAAAAAAATCGGGAGCAGAAAAACATGTGTGATCCAAACAAACTTGTTTACTACAGGCCCAACACATGCCCACTTCACACTTTATTTTTTTATATCAATGGGTGGTGGCAGGATTTGAATACAGGCCCTCCTGCTCAAATACCATGTTAAATTTCCACCTCATTAAAAGCTTAAGCTTATAGAGAGCAAGGTAGTTTATATGCTTAACAAAAAGGAAGGAAGAACTTGTATTGGCACCTATGAACATGGATTTTAAAGCATGCTTCTTGTCTTAGGTTGAATCTTAAAATCATGCTATGCCATCATCTTCTAATCTGATCTGTGTAAAGATAGGAATACTAGAATGTAAAAGAGAGACATATCAAAATTTGTTTATACAATTATTATTTTGATGAAGGAGAAAAACAAGATTGATGTATGATTATGAACTATAGAGCAACCAAATGAATATGCAAATAATAAGCAAATGAACCACAAGGTATGCAGTTAGGTTAGACAATAAGCATTTCACTCTATTATAACTGGGCTTGCATGTTAATCCTCATTTGCACAAGCTCAGTTTCAATTTAGGAAGATAATGATTAAATTAGATAACTGAAAATATCAAGATCGCAAATACTTTGAGACATGTTAATTGATAGCACAAAACTGCTAACAAGAAAGGCAACCAACCACAATTAAGCTAATAGAGGAGAACCACAAAACAGTGCAACCAGGGTTGAAACTGTGAGAATATTACAGCCAACAAGGGAGAGAGAGGCTTAAGGCATAATGCAAAATAATACTTGAATAAGTGAACAATCTCAGAAGATTAGACAAGCTTATCACCATTATTTAGACTCACAAAACACCACCAAGAAAAGGGTAACATGGAAGCTTAAACTCATAGATTATACTCAGTAAGCAATATTTAAAAACATTTGGTTTTCACTTCTTCCCATTTCCTTCACAATTCTCCCTTCTTAGTTATAGATGGAGAAGAAATTCTGGGAAATGCAGTATTCCCAAGGTTGTGGAGGTGAAGAGAGAACGCTAACCTGGGTGGTCGTTCTTCCTCCTCCATTCCATCCCTGAGCTTAGAACATATAGAGAAGAATAAAGAAAAGAAAATGCAGCATAATGCAAAAGGCAGAATACCTACTTCACACAAAAGTGAGTCCTATGGAGTAAATGAATAAGCAATGGAATAAGTCATGAATGTAATGTGAAGGAGAGACAATCTAGGACCAGTGAAATAGGGAGCTATAACTTATAAGCAAAATTACGTTATGAGTGTATAATCATCTTTAAGAGGAATGCACCAAAGACAAGAATTATACAATCTTTACATGAATAAAATGTGTTAAAAATGATGTTCTGAATGCATGTAGGAGAAAACTGATATATCTGTAATTTGTAAAGCTGAATTACATAACACGCCTCCTAGGATAAAGAAATAAGTTAAATACAGCTTAATAACTTTGTTAAAACACCAGCCATCTACATGGACACACACACACACACACACCCACCAAAATTGAGAACTCATGATAGTCCTTACCGAGTTCCTGCAAAATGCCGAGAGCGTCTAGAAACCAGAGAAACGCTAAAGTCTCTCCCAAAAATTGACAGCCTAACCTGCAATGAACAAATACAGAAGAACCCATCAAAAAACTTTAACAAAATGTATTGAACTTGTATGCATAAGTCTCATGTCACAAAAACATGAAAATGCAGGGCACAGATTGGGTGCTTTATGGAAGACTATGTTTTAAATTCAAGTTTTATAGTTTCATTTCTAGACTTCCAAATCAGTAGAACAGCGATATTGTGAACATTAAAGAAAGCCTAATAAGTATCTTTATCTCAAATAGGAGACCAAGTCCGATGGGGCTCAGTTTGAGGGCCTAATGCATCTCATCAACACCAGACAGATAATCATAAGTGTCTTAAAATCCTACAGTAGCATCAGGACATGCTGCACATGATCTTTTTCTTTTTCATCATCCATTGCCAGACATGGTTTGCAAGAGGATGTTTTATTATACTGCATTGATCTCCTTTTAGCATTTGAGAAATCATAGATGTGCAGACCATGAATTGGAATAATTATTTGTTTAACTGTAGATGTCCCTAGAGCAGCAAAAGTCTTTGCTTCACCTAACAGAATTTTAGGCCACTTAAAATTACTAACTTTACCGGGTCAACAAATAATACCAGCCCGCCTTTTCCTCAAATGCCAATAGCCATAGGGCATGAGCAACTACTTATGAAACCTCAAATCGTACTAGAGCAGCCTTGATCATCCTCAACTTATTTGCTATGCATAAATTCTATTGTCATTTAAGCATTCTTCTCCAGAAAACTCAAATTCAAGTGGAATCCAGATTTCTCTCATGTAACATTCAACAATAGAAGGTCATCTTTCTCATATTATTGACTGGAAGTTTCTACTCCAGCATGCAAGTATCTTGAATGGAAGTCCCGAGTCTGCAAGCTTGAAGTGGTGCAGTCTTTTCTCTTCTTTCCCTTTTTTTTTTTTTTCATTGTTTCATTGTTTTTTAGATGGAAAAGACCTACTTGGGGATCTAACAGTTCAATTCTGAAAGCTTTTCCATTTTTGTCAAATGGTTATCAGTATGCTTTTTAAATGGGACGTAGAATTTCAAATTTTCTTTTTCCTTTTCAAAGTATCCAACCAAACTATAATGACATGCATGTGTGGAATTATATGTTGATACAATATATATCTTGGCAGTGCACAGAGATTTTGAGAACAAATGATAGTTGCACACTTGTGAGATGAACTTGTCATTCTTTCTCAACGTGGTAAAATGTTCTTCCCACATCTCAATTTTAAAGAAATTACTAGTTGCACACTTGTGAGATAAACTTGTCATTCTTTCTCAATGTGGTAAAATGTTCTTCACACATCTCAATTTTAAAGAGCTTTTTCTTCCAGAAGCTTAATACAGTACAAAGAACAACTAGCCAAATAACGCCATTTCTTCCCACAAAGAACCAAGCACAGTTCCTAAATACCTCTCTTGGAGGTATATGAAAGCAATGAAATGATACAGCCAGTGAAGCAGCAGCCAGGACTGATGGATGAAAGAATCATAAAATGTGTTTGGGAGGTACAATATATTCAAATCTGCTATAGGCTCCTAGGTTTGTTGTGTTCACGGACAAAGACGAAAATGGCAATGTACTTGTACAAAAGACAAGTAAACAAAAAACAAGAGAGAGAGAGAGAGAGACCTGCTTAAAATGCCCATGAACCAAAGCAATTGTCCACATAGTGTTCTTACATCTCGATCGGATGGCCTGTGTTAGAAAGGCATTCCATACAAATATGTTCTCATATGGCATGCCTTCCTCACCCATTGACTGCACATTTTTCTGCAAATTTTGCATGATAGGATATGTGTAACTGTAGAAAAAATCTTTGGTCAGCTCTACACTGGACAAGAGCTTCTTGTACCTGCAAAATGATGACAATTTTGTCAAATAAACATACCTTTGAAATTTTTAAGTACAGATTTCACTAAGGTTTGAACATAGACATTTACCTTCAGCAATAATGCAACAAATTCTCAAAATGATAATAAACCAATGTAAGAATTGTCAGGTCAACTCCTAACAGCGAATGGAAAATCCACTCACGCACCAAAACATAGATGTAACCAACACACACACACACAAAAGATCATCTACACAAGTTATACCACTTGAACTCCACAAAGCAGATCCACTACATGTGGGAAAGCATTTAAGGAACACATGATATTAAAAATCAACAGCATTGTAGATGTTCAGAAGGCAAAGAAACACCACAGCACCTTATCTCCCCAAAGCACAGACCTCTCAACTCATGCTATATTCCATTGGACATGCAGTGTCAAATAGTGAAAAGGAACCACTAAGAGATTTTTGTTGAAAAATTAAATGTCATGAAAGCCAGTTCAAAGGAAACAAGTTTCAGTATCCTTTAAGATAAAACAACTTTCAGTTATTTGGCAAAAGTTTGCCTGAGATAGAAAGCAACTTCTTTCTAAGGCAGCTTTTAAGAAACACCAAACCTACAAAGACAATGTCTAGCCATCTCATGCAAGCATGGCAGCTGTGCCATTAATTTCCAGTCACCTATTGTTGAGATAAAGGGCCATAAAAGAGTAAAACTCTACATTATGCCTCCAAGCTTACAGGAAACATGGTGTGTGTCACTAAGAACACTGAGATTATAGTACTGGATATTTATTTAAAAATATCAGAGGATATCAAATACTAAACGTTCCCAAAAATTTCATCAAAGGTGTTCTATACATGACGGAATGGACCATCAAAGACCAAAAAAAATTTTAAAACAGAATAAAATGTAAAAACGTTTCCCATTCACCAAATAAAAAATAAGAAAAGAGTTAGAAACCAATTTCCACAACTTAAGTATCTCTGATGCAGACAATCCTTATACACTTCAGAAGTTCTCTTTTCCAATAAACAAAAAGAGTTTATACAACAAAGCAGAGAGTACAGGAAACTAATATTTTTCTAGTATCATAGAATCTAAAATCTAAAATTCTGCATAAGTTATATCTGATGTATGTTACGATAGACCATCTAGTGCCACCAAAAGAAAGTACAAAATCGTGCCTTTGCCTTCCAAAGGATCTCGGATCCAGCTCCTCCTCTCTCTTCAAACAACCTAAATTAAAGCAAGAGCAAATAGATTTCAAATTTCCCATCCTTTACTTCCCTCTACCTTTTCTCAACAAAAACCTAATAAGCTGCTATATTTACAATCTGCAGAGCATTATTTGGAATTTTACAACCAAAAGACCAGAATATTTGGAAAGTTTTGCCACCCTCTCATGTTGCCGTTCCAAAGGCCAAACTTACACACATCCAAGATCCTCAAAGGAAGAGCCCTAGGAGATTCTGCTTTTCATAAGAAAAATATTACACCCTCTCATGTTGCTATTCTGGAGGCCAGCCATAGAAACATCCCAGATCCCTTAACACATGAGTACTAATAGAATTTGCATTTATAATAACAGATTATTATATTCCAGTTCTCCAATTTGTTAAAGTGAAGAATAGGGAATGCATATTCTAAAGGCTAGAAATCCTTGCAATGAAATGTAAAATAATCTACTTAGTCCTGTGAGAAATGTCCTGACTGACTCTATTAAGTCAGTCACTTTATCACAACCCAAACAACAAGCTTCAAAAAGTCATCCCTACTTAATCCGGATGATGGGAAACACTGCTTCAAAAGAATAAACACACATGCTGTCTCAACTGTTCACCTCCGTCACTGAGACTAAGTTAGGAGCAAACATATTAAAGTCCATAAAACTGCTTCTTTCTTTTATATACCCTGCATAATCCTAATCTAAACCTCCAAATTTAATACAAGGGAAGAAAATAGCCAGGCACAGGGTCTCAGACACAGCAACAAAAGAAATAGGAAATATCCGATCCTTTCTAAGTCATGAAAGAGAATAAGAAGTCACCGCAGCTCAGTTTTAGAATGTGCAACATCAGTTTGAACTGTAGCATGTGGAATTGGAATGATTTGGCTCTCATCTATACTGTATATTGCATGGCCACATACGCATCCAATTTGACGCCGTTTTGTCACCAGCAACAAGTAATATGATTCCAAGAACTTTATACAACCTAAAAAACACCACAAATAATTATCTACACAAGTAATAGCAATAACCATTCAAATTAAGCTTCTCACGGAATGTTTTGCAGACTAACCAGCAATACCATAGACTTTGGCAACAAAAGTTAATCCACCAGTGGCCCGGTTACCTTCAGCTATCCGCTGCAGCAAGTTTTTCACTTCCTGTGACGTGTAAACTACAGGGTCTTCACTGATATTAAGATCAGAAGGCTCCATTCGATCAATCTTCAGAAGCCGGAAAAATCTCTTGTTTTTGTCACTTCCAATCAAATAATACCTCTGATAAAGATAAAGTCACAAAATTTATCAATTTTGTACAACCACGATCCTGTTTAATTCATGGGAAAATATAGAAACCCGTAGCCACAATTTCTTTTTCAACAAATCCAATCTCACAAAGCCTCAGCAAATAGTTTCAACACTTCGAAAATAAGCATACAATTTTCACTCCCCGCCACCAAAACCCCCACCCCAAAAATAAATAAATAAATAAAATAAAAACTGCTAACTGAAAAAAAACTAAACTAAGATTTCAGATGGTATGTTATATTATATATCCACATTGCACAATTATCTCATAATCAACTAAACTAAGGTTTATGATGGGATTTATGGAACAGAAATAAAACAAGAAACACGAAAATTATTACCAACCGACAATTATCAATTTGAGATCATCCACTTCCAAAAAAAAAAAAAAAAATCAACAAAAATTTATCTCACCTCTGAAAATAATTTGTAATCCCCAAATATATGCCCACTTGCTTTCCAATAAATCCCCCCCTTTTTATGTCTTAACAAAGTAAAAAATTAAGCCGAAACACAAAGCGGAAGGCAAAAATTTACAAAATACAGCTCCCTAATGTCAAACAATTCAACAGGGGAAAAAAAGGGAGAGAGACAATTACGAAGCAAAATTTAATCTTGTAATCGTATGGGGTTAGTACTTACTGCTCTGGTCTCGTAGAGGCGAAACTTCTCAAGAGAGTAGGAATTGGGGTCGATTTCAAGGTCATTATTAGCGGTGATGGGATGAATTTTGGAGGGGTTTGCATTTGGGACTTTGGAATTCTCAGGCTTTGCCATTGATCACAATGACAAATAAAGAAAAATTGCAACGAATTGTGAAAGAATGAAATTTGTTTGTAATTGTTGACAAAGATTGAATTACGACATCACAGGATTAGCCGATCACATGATTTTTTGTGCTTTCCCTCTTCTTGAATTTTGGGTTTGGCGGAGTAAATATGGCAATTAGAATCTCGTTTGAATTTGTCCCCAACAAAACGAAAACGAAAGAACTAACATTTGACTGTTGTTTGGACTGAGGGAGGGGAAATTCGTATGTGATCCCAATCCACGGCCCTATTGTTAGAGTTAGTGTTTTAGAGTTAATCGTTTGTGCAATCTACTTTGCACATTTTATTAATAAAAAATATTTTTATCTTTCGTACTAATTAATTATTTCATAAAAATATTAAGAAAATTATAATAAAAATTGTAACGTGACATTCTTATTACACTATATAATATTTGTAATTAAACAATCTCTAATTATAATATTAATGAAATAGGATATTATTAATATGTTAAAACTAACACGTGTTATACTTCTTCGTTTAATCAAACAGTGATTCTTACATTCATGAGTATTGTGATATTCAAAATTAACACGTAAATGCTTGTTACTTGAATAATTATATTAGATGACCTAACCATGAGATAATAATATAAATAATTATTTAGTGTCAGTAATATAATCTCATTATGGTAAATGTGTAAATATCTTTAAACTTGAGATTTCTAAAATACTTTGTTTATTAAGTGTTGTGTTATGAATTATTGGAATCTCCATTAATTAGTGGAGGCTCCACTAATTATGGATTTATGTGAATTATTAGAAGATTTTTATGGATGTCCACCATTTAGTGGAGACACCATTAATTGAAGATGATGTATGCCATGATGTATTTCACTAATTAGAGCTCTATAAATAGAGTTATTCTCTAAGCTTGTAATACACCATCATTTTGTGAAAGAAAGATTAGTGAAAGAAAGATTAGAGAAAGAATTGTGAGAGAAAGAAAGAGAGAAGTTTGAAGAGAAATTCTTGTGCAAAGAATAGTTAGAGTTTTCTTAGTGTGTAGTGTGTAGATTTTATTCTAACACTACCCTAATTTTATAACATGTTGTACTTTGATTCTAATATTAGGAGTCTCATTTGGGACCGCTTATGAGATATATATTAGATACAACGTAAGGTAAACGAAAGTAGTTGAGAAGGTTAATAAAAGATTCATAACACCTAATTGTAGGAGTGTATATCTCAAACTACTTATATAGAATCGTTACTCGAGAACTCCTTGACTAAGGCGATTATGTATTGAAAATAATTCTAATTAATATACATGTTGAGTAATGGATTCTGGAACAAATACTAATAAATTTGGGTTAGTTTAAAGGCTTTAAGATTAAAATATGTAAGTCACACAATGATCCGGTAATTACATTTGATATAACTGGTATTAGATACCTACCATTGAACTTAAGAATGGTTTGTTGGGCTAACTCAAGGTCATTCTTAAAGAATTTGGATAGTGGTCCACTAAGAAAGCTTCCAACGAATTTTTTCGAATCAATAGTGGAGCTATTAGTTTGAGTAAAATAGTAGAATAATTATACTCTTAATTAAAGACCTAATTATTTACATATCATGTACGTATATATAGTCTAATGTCTCTTATTTTTCATCTAGGACAATTACATCATGACAACCAATTTGAACTTATGTAGCATATTGAAAACGAACAAGCTTACCGAGAACAATTTCTTGAACTGGTATAGAAAATTGAGAATCGTTCTCAAGTCAAAAAAGTTGTTTTACGTGTTAGATGCTCCTATTCCGTCACTTCCAACCATAGATACTCCTGCTAATGAATATGAGGTTCACAATAAGTATAAGGAGGACAGTGACACAACTTCTTGTATTATACTGGCGTCAATGAACTCTGAGCTGCAAAAGTAGTATGAGTATATGGATGTTTACTCTATCATCTTCTATCGAAGAGAGTTGTTTGACCAACAAACAAGAATAGAGAGATATGAGATCTCTAAATAGTTATTCCATTTTAAGATGGTAAAAGGTGCTTCAGTGGCAACACATCGGCCAAAAATGTTGGACTTAAGTAAGAAGCTTAGATCTCTTAGTTTTGCGATGGATCATGAATTAAGTGTCGACTTAATACTACAATCTTTACCAATTAGTTTTTCAGAATTTGTGATTAACAACATAATGAATAAGATTGAGACCACACTACCCGAGTTGATCAACCTTCTCAAAACTGCAGAAACTTCCTTGAAGAAGGAAGCCAGTGCAATTATATTGATAGATTTTTCCTTTCCTAAGAAGAAAGTTTTCAAGAAGAAGAAGAAGGTTCACACTAAACCCAAAGGTAGCGTGAAGAAAAAGCAGGGAGCCGCTAAAAGTCTATGTCATTATTGTGGCAAGATGGGCAATTGGAGGCACAACTACAAGGCCTACTTAGAGACCGTCAAAGAAAAGAAGGAGAAACTCGCGAGCACTTCTACTTCTATTCATGGTATGTTTATGATTGAGATTAATACTACATTTACAAATGAGGTATAGGTATTGAATACGGGATATGGATCTCATTTGTGTAATAATTTGCAAGGACTAAAGGACAATAGAAGGCTTGAAAAAGACAATGTGGACCTACATGCTACAAATAAAGTAAAGGTTACTGCACTTGCTGGGGGGACTTATCATTTATACTTGTCTTCTGGATTGATTTTAGAACTTACAAACTATTATTATGTATTTATTTTACTTAAGAACATTATTTCAATTGCTTGTTTGGACATGAATGGTTTTTATTTAATTTTTAAGAATAAAGGTTGTTTTTTTTTCATTAAATGATATCCAATATGGTACTTCAAATTTGATAAATGGTTTGTATGTTCCAGACATGAATGATCTTATTTTCAATATAAACAATAAAAAATAAAGAAAAGATAATTCAATCTCATTTTACTTATGGCATTGTTGTTTAAGCCATATAAATGAGAATCACATTTTTAAGTTACACAAGCTTGTTGACTTAAGGTCATTTGATTATGAATCATATGGCACATGCAAGCCTTGTTTACTTAGAGAAATGGCTAAAACTCTCTTTTTCGAAAAAAAGGAAAGGGCAAAGAGTTATTAGAACTCATACATACTACTATACGTGGCTCAATGTCAATGCAAGTAAGAGGAGGTTATCAATTATTCATTACCTTTATTGATGATTATTCGTGATATGAGTATTTGTATTTAATAAAATGCAAATATAAAGCCTTTGATAAATTCAAAGACTTCAAGAATGAAGTAGAAAAATAACTTCGCAAAAATATTAAAACTCTAAGATCTAATCGATGAGGTGAATACTTAAGTTAAGAGTTTCAAAGTTATCTAAGAGATAATGCTATATTATCTCAATAGACTTCACCATATATACCTCAACATAGTGGTGTATCTGAGAGAATGAATTGAACCCTTCTAGACATGGTACTAACCATGATAGTTTTTGCAAACTTACCAAAATCATTTTAGGGATATACACTAGAGTATACTGTTTATATACTAAATAGTGTTCCGTAAAAAATGGTTGATATTACCTCATTTGAGTTATTTTTTGGTAAAAGACCAAAGTTATCTTACTTGAGAATACGGGGTTGTCTTGCCTTTATTAAAAGGTTGCAGTCAGACAAATTTGAAAGTAAGTATGACAAATTTTTGTTTATTGAATATCCGAAAGAATCATTTGGATATTACTTCCATCTCCCTTTCGAAAAAAAAGTATTTGTTTCGAGGACATACCGTCTTCTTAGAAAATGAGCACATACTTAAAGGGGACAGTGAAAGTAAAATTAAATTTAGTGAAGTTCAAGAAGAACAAACAAGTATAGATCAACTGTCTGAATGCACATCTATTGAAAGAATAGATGAACCTTCGTCTACACAAGAACCTCATAGGTTGATTAGGATACGTGTGGCACCTGAGAGATATAGATTTCTCATAAGTGACTATAATGACGTATTACTTATAAATGAAGATGAGCCTAATACTTACAAGGATGTTCTAAATAATTCAGAATCTGACAAATGGCTTGATACTATAAAGTCAGAAATAAATTCTATGTATGACAACTAAGTATGGACATTGGTTAATCCACCCGAAGAAAGCAAACCTATTGGGTGCAAATGGGTTTTCAAAAAGAAAACCGACATAGATGGTAACATAATTACCTATAAGGTGCAACTAGTTGCAAAAGATCATCGTCAGCAATAAGATATTGACTATAACAAAACTTTTTTACCCATAGCTGAAATTAATAAGGATACTCCTAGCACTTGCCGCTCATTATGATTATGAGATTTGACAAATAGATAGGAGAACAACTTTCCTAAATAGAAACATAACTAAGGAAGTGTATATGGCACAATTTAAGGATTTCACATCCAAAGATCACACGAAAGTATGTAAGCTACAAAAGTCCATTTATGGACTTAAGTAAACTTTATGAGTTGGAATATCCATTTTGATAAAACAATCAAAGAGTTTAGTTCCATACAAAATATGGATAAACCTTATGTATACAAGAAGATTAGTGGGAGTGCAATTGTTTTCCTATCATTATATGTGAATGACATATTGCTAATAGGAAATGATGTCTCTACTCTTCAATAAGTCAAAGAGTATACTGAAACTAGTTTCCAATTTGATAAGGATACTTACAAATCTCAATCAGGGTACTGTTCAATTTTGGGTAGTGGGACAGTTAATTAGAAATGTTCCAAACTAGATACAACTGCCAATTTAACAGCTAAAACTGAGTACATAGAGCCTTCCAAAGTAGCTAATGGATCAATAAGTTCATGATAGAACTAAGAGTGGTTGCTAACATTGTTGATCTAATACATTTGTATTGTGATAATAATGGAGCAGTTGCGCAAGCAAAGAAACCATGATATTATCAACGATCCAAATATGTACTTAGGCGCTATTATTTGATTAGAGAAATCAATGATAGAAAGGATATAAAGATAGATAAAGTTCTCACTGATCAGAATATAGCTGATCCATTGACCAAGACATTACCCTAAAAGAAACATGATAGTTGTGTTCAGTCATTCGGTATTAGATACATAAATGATTGGGTCTAGTGCATGTGGGAGATTTTAAAGTTGTGCTCTAGAGCCAATCATTCCTACAATATACTTTGCATATTTATTAATAAAAGGCATGTTTTATCTTTCAGTCTAATTAATCTTTCGCGAATATGTGTATAAAACTGATAGATAAAGTCCCTAGCACAATATATAATGTTAAAAAAAATCATGATAAAGATTATAATGTGAGATTTCTATTACATTATATAGTACTTTGCTTAAATCTGAAAGGATCGCTGGAAAATAAAAACATAGCGGAAATTGCAATTTAAAAAATTTTTCCGAGCTAAAGTTTAGGAATACTTACTTCTAGAACGTATAGCTTGAACAACCAAAGTTGCATTCGGGTTTGACGGCACTTCCTGAATTGAAGTGTCTACTTGTTTGCAGATATACTAGCTAACCGTCGGCTCTTTCGCATTAGTCACTTACCACATTTGTTAGCTCTTGACATTCTAGAGTATTCTCAAACCTCTGATGGATTTCTACCAATGAAATTAGAATTAGGGCCACATTTGTTGGCTCTTGACATTCTTGAGTATTCTCGAATCTCCCGTGAACTTCTACTAGTGAAAGTAGAATGAGGGTGAAGAAGATTAGAACCGAAAGAGCTAAAACAGTTAAAGGAAAAACGAAAATCAAAGAAAATGGTGGCTGTTTGCTAAAGAAAAACCGAAAGTAGTACGTTTTACTTTTTGGAAAATTTAGTCAACCCTTCCAAGCACACGTGATACCTATTTAATACTCCCTCCATCCCATTAAAATTGACATACTTACTATTTTGGGATATCCCATTAAATTTGACACTTTCCTTAAAATGAAAGTTTTTACTATATAATTTATTATAAAATAATCAATATACCCCACATATATTATATTTATATTCTTAGATTTGACATAAAGTATTATGGAACCCACATAGTTTTTATTTTTATTATATTATATTATATTATATTATATTATTATTATATTCTAATTTTTACTTTTGCATAAAATATCGTGCCAAGTCAACCACTGCCAATTTTAATGGGACGGAGGGAGTATCAACAGCTTCCTTTTCCTTTTCAAAACAAAACCACTAAAATTGTTTTTCTTTTATTTTGTTTTTCTTCTTCCTTGTGTTGTGGCTACTATAGGTTTCTAAATTTGTAGCCATCCTACACAAACCCTAATGGACCAGGGTTTTTCTTAATCAACTCAAGACTAATTAAATTAATTCTTTTATTAATTAATTAATCAATTTGGGCTCAATATAAAATTACTCAAGATAATTAATTAATAAACTAATTAATTATTGGTCCAATTAATTATTCTAGCCTAAATAAATAATTAATTGGACTCCTAGAATAATTCTTCCAATAATAAATTTACCTAATAAGCCCATATAGTAAATAAATTTACTAAGGTGATTTGAGCTACTCTGGAGACCAAAAGACATATTATTCTTGGTTACTAAAATAATCAAAATATCCCTACTAACAAATAACAGTGTTTTATCCTTTTAAATATTTTATTTATCACCATATGAATATATTGACCCCGAAAATAATATTACAAGTGCAGTGTCTTCGACCTATAAGTGTAATGATGAAAATACCCCTCTACGTAACACCCATCATTGAGATAAGAAAAATGCACTAACACCTTTCTTCATGACATCTACCATCTAATATTTTATTCTTTTAAATATCTCATTTATCACCCATATGGAAATATTGACCCCAAAAATAATATTACAAGTGCAGTGTCTTCGACCTACAGGTGTAATAATGAAAAATACCCTTCTACGTAACACCCATTATTGAGATAGGAAAAATGCACTAACACATTTCTCAATGACATCTACCATCCTTCGATAACTAATCCGATAATTCATAACTTTCAATATGTATCCACTTATCACCGAGAGCTACCCAAAAGTGCACATACTTAGTCATGTAATTTCACAGAGCCCTAAATTGTTTAGATTATCCCAAACAATCACGAATGGGTGATTTCTTCACGTAA
The DNA here is from genome assembly GCA_026120185.1 of Voacanga thouarsii. Taxonomy (NCBI): domain Eukaryota; kingdom Viridiplantae; phylum Streptophyta; class Magnoliopsida; order Gentianales; family Apocynaceae; genus Voacanga; species Voacanga thouarsii. Next base: position 2,725,343 of record JANUWF010002326.1, on the reverse strand, counting down.
TGAAATATAGAAACTCTATTGTATAAGTCTGTCTTAATTAATTAGAGATATACACTTAACGTACAAGGTTATTGGCCTTACGTTAAAACCTCACCCATCAGACATCAAAGTATACAAGTTCAACTTCACCAGACCATCAACTTTTACTCAAATCTTAGGGTACTCATTTACGCAATAGTTGCAAAAATCAATATTTATTTATTTTAGTACTTTTATAAAGATTATTATTGCGTATCCAATTCTATGTATTCCAAATACCTTACACTATTTGTGTGAGTTGACTACTCACTGGTTGAAGGTAAATCATTCTCCATTTAGAAACTATAGTGTAATAATCTAAACCAACTTCATCAATCGATCAAAAATAATTTTTTACTTATGTGGCAGTAGCCCATAATCTACACCTTACTGTGAAAGTACAACCTAATCACGTAGATTACTTACTAACACACTTAGACCTTAATGTACAATATATGTAAATAAACAACCATTAATGAATGAAACATTTATTAATTTCTAAAATACAGAAATACATAGGCCATTTTGGGCATACATTCCAACAAAATCATCTATAATCTAGTGCTAATGAGATAGGACATTATTAATGCGATAAGATTATCACGTGTTATACTTCTTGATTTGATTAAGCGGTGCTTTTCACAGCTGTGAGTATTGTGATACTCAAAGTTAACATGTGGATATTAGTTACTTGAACAAGTACATTTGATGACCTAGCTATGAGATAATAATATGAATAACTATTTAGTGTCAGTGATATAATCTCATTATAGCAAATATGCAAGTGATGCGTAAATTTTGGAGTGTATAAATCATTAAATTTAAATCCATCCAATAGTCAAGTTTTAATTAAAACATTATTCCCAAATTATACATAGAGTAAGTATACTCATCACAAGCATAGTATAGGGAATTAATGGGTATCGATCCTCAAAGGAATAAGTACACACTAATCACTTTTCATTCATTGTTTAACCAATCAAATAAAGTGATAAAATAATAAAAATAAAAATAAAAAAACATATATAACTCAAGGATGTAGGAATGTTGAATTTAGACAATTATCCTAGAACACATGATAATGAATCATTTAGAACTATCTCAAGTAATCATCATCTTAGCATCATGAAGGAATATAAAGTAAAATTCAATCATTTTTTAAGTCATGAATCTACTTATATAGACTCCACTTCTTTCCCAATCCATGGAATCACTATCTTTTAATTAAATTAGTAGATTTTCTAATCAAACCAACATAACCAAAACATGCATTAAACTCATTTCTCATAAACATGAAATTAGCTAATGACCATATACTTTAGGCGAATTAACTAATCTTTGATCATTTTAGTCATTTAATCTTAACTTCGTTTTCTAAGTCCATTAAGATTTGACAAATATGAAATCACTGCAATGAACTCTTAATATCGTTTCCCAAGTCAATTAAAAGAAAACACATTAACAACCAATGATAACAAGTAATCAAATATCAAAGATGATAGAAAATTGATCAAATAACTAAATGAATATAAAATCATGAATCCCAAAATAATGTCAAATTACAATAAAAATATTGAATACATCATTATTTAAGAAGAAGAAAACAAAGGTAAAAGAAAGCACTCATAAACAACATCATTCTTCTCAATTGAAGACTCTCTTGAACAACTAACCCTTCTTGAATGGTGAATCTTTCATTCTTTGAGTGATTTTCAACTTTGATTCTTAGATTCATACTTTTCTCTTGTGTTTTCGTGTTTAAATAGGCTTATTTGATGCTAAAATTCGTCACTTGAGAAATCTTGGCCGAGTAGGATTCAAAAAATACCAAAATCTTTTGAAAAATACTAAATTCTGCACAAAATTCGTGTGTCCAGAGTGGACCGGTGCCGGGTCCAGTTGACCCACCTGACGCCAAGTGTGTTCTATTTTTCGCCTGGACGTTGCTCTGTTTTCCCTGTTATTCCAGATTGGACCAGCGTGATATGATCTTGGGAAGCTCCAATAAGGTGGATTAACTCAAGATCAAGAAACCTATCAAACTCACACACAAGAACACTATAATGCAAAGAAATTAACACTCTTATGATAATGTGAATCTATCATACTTCAAAGACACCTTAACACCTTAATCTAACTAGAGATTAGAACACCAATGATAGGAATTTGAAGGCACCTAACTTAATCCTATCAAATCCATTAGGCAACCTAGCACATAGAATAGAGATAAAGTTGATACTATCCCTTAAGATTTAGTGACAAGATCAAAAGTAGGACTAAATCCTTTGATTTAGTCTTGATATTTAATGGACATCACCCAAGAGAATCACCTTCAACAACTCTCCTTCTAAAGAGAAAAATCTAATTTCTCCTTCCCAAAACTACCGAAGTTGTGTTACAAGAGTTATAATGGCATATTTATAGTGGCCTTGACCTAAACTACTTAACCAATTAAATCTAAATATTAAATGGCCTTAATACATGTTTTGAGGCCCTATTACATGCCTTAAAAAAAGGTTAAAAATACTAAAAGTTGTAGGAATTTAATTGGGAATAAAATAGAACAAAACAAGAAAATTCAGAAAAATAAGGCAGGGCCCGAATAGACCTGGCGCCAGGTGTGTTCTGGAAACAGAACCCTACTCTAGTGTGGACTTGGCACCATGTGTGCTAGTGAACCTGGTGCTAGGTACACTCTAGTTGTCGTCTCTCTTTTATTACACTTCAAAACTTGCTCTTTGGACCTCCATTCTATTTTTTTTTTTTGTGTTTTCTTGATCCTCCAAATGAAATGTTGGTTGCCTTGAGCTCTTCTTGATATTTCTTTGGCTTTCAATCCTTATTTAAAGATTGGTTTGATCCTCTACATGGATTGTTGCTTGTGTTGTGCATCCTTTGGCCCTTCTTTTACTATTCATCTCTTCACAACCTTCTTATCTCTTGGCTTGTATATTTTGATGGCTTGAAAACCCTCCCAAAACTTCTTAAATGTTGAATGTTTCTATGGAGATTTGAAGCAAGTGTTGACTTTTCACCCCCTTTCTTTAGATGTGCCTTGTTGCATGGATAGATTCCTATCATGGCTCTTGGTGCCTTAGCTGGACCTAGCGCTAGGTGTATTCTGGAAATTTTCATGTTTTGCTCAAAATTAACTTCAATCTGCACAAATTTGTCAAAAATACTTTTTACAAGTAAAATATCAAATAGGAATGAATATGCTTAGTTATTACATCAAAAGTATCTCAATTTAGTCTCAAATAACAAGGGAAGTAGTAATGATTTTATCCCCTATCACATATCCTTACACTTGAACTTTTGCTTGTCCTCAAGGAAAATACTTTAAGTCAAGAAATTATCAAGAAAACACAAGCTCTTTCTCATTCTAAAAATTTAAAACATAACAAGGATTATAACTTCCCTTCAAACTTTAAATAAAACTCTTGCCATTCATCAAATCATTTGAAAACAATTCAATCTTTGAAACATTTGATAAGACACCACAAAACTCTTGAAGTCAAATTAATTAAATTTATACTTTAGTCTAAGCAAATTATTTCATCCTTCAAGTAAGAACATAGCTAACATGAATTATACAAGTCAAGCTATCTACCAACTCAAGTATTATAAATCTAAAAATTGCACAACTCAAGTTATGATATAAGGAAAGCATTCCATTTTTTTCTCTCTATTTTTTCAATGACTTAGGGAATTGATAGTCTCAAGTGTATGGATTTCTCATCACACACCGTATTGGCCCCATTTTAGTCATCACTCATCATTTTTTCAAACTCTTTCATCTCTTTTGCTTTTGGAAATTCATAACCTCAAGAAAGTAGATTTCTCTTTACTATCCGTATTGGCCCCCATAATCAAGCAAAAACAATACTTTCTCATTTTCAAAGAGGAAATAACAATCAATTTATTTTTCTTAAATTTTCAACTCACACAAATTTTCCACAATGTTTCTACGTAAAGATCTTTTATCTCTTTACATTCCTTATCACAACTCAAAGCTAAGCAAAGTTTAAACCCATAATACAAGAATTAGCCAACAAACTTTCCTCACATTCATCATATTCTTCATATTCAAATTAGATGAGTTAAATATACTCAAACACTAATGCATAAAAAAGATTAATCCAAATTCTCGAGTCTTGAAAAATATCCAATCCAATAAACCAATTTCATAAAAATCCACCGAATGAATGACCAAAATTCATATTCAAGTAAGAAAAAAAATTACAACATTGCTAAATAATGAAAATCGCAAAAAAAAAAAAAAAAAAAAATTGAAAAAATTTGAAAAATTTCAGCCACAAAATGTCCAAACTTTCAAAGTTTCAATTTTCAAAATTTAAAAAATTTCAACAAAATGATTTTTTTCCAAGGTAGCTTAATACCAATAAAACATCAAGATAATTGATAAAAACTTAGATAAAGAATATCACCAAAGTACTCCGCTACACTCAAATTGGACAATGTCCTCATTGGCAAAAAATTAACACACGAAAACATCTCTAAAGGAACGAAAAATGATAAAGGAGGAGAGTGTGAAGAAATACTCCCCAAGTGCAAGAATGCTCCAAGCAAAATGAACTTGGAAAAGAAAGAAGAGTTTGCCCAAGAGGACTTTATTCTGACCTACAAAATAAAACACAAATAAAAGTACAAGAAATATAATAATAAACTAAAGACACACCTAAATAAAAGAAAACAAACTAAAAATCTTAAGAAAGCAAAGATACGACTCACTCCCCCACACTTAATATGAAAAATATTTTCTTTATTTGGGAGAGAAAAAACAAAACACTTGACAAAACTAAACACAAAATAAAGATATAAATTTTTTTCATTCATCATGCTTTCTCATAAAATATTTATAAAAGAAATTCAAGCTCAGAGTAGAAAATAGGCATGATGAATGTAGAAAGAATGGAGATTTTTGAAAAAGGTAATGGGCATGAAAATAATTTTTCTCATCAAAGCAAAATATAAAAACCTTATTGTCTAACATTCCTTTAAACACACAAATATCTTTTTTACATATGAGTGCACATGGTATCTAATGAATGCATCAACTTTGAAATCTCCAATTAACCCTTCAAAAGATTTGTCATAATGAAAATTCGCCTGAAAACTTAGCAATTGGGTTTTTAAAGATAGGATAAAAAAATCCTTACTTTTCAATGTTTCTACAAATACTAAGTTACCTCTCTGAAATTAAGGTGAAGGGTAGAATTTGTCAATATCTTTCAACAATATCATTCAAGGGTTTCTTATGATACATCATGGAAACATTCAACTCCTTAAGGCATATTAAATTTCATACATTATCATTTGGACCATTGTCTTCCAAGAATGGAGAGGAACCTAAGAAATCATGTGATAAAAAGAGATTAAAATTATTAGCACGTAGAGGAGAATCGAATACTTCTCTTTCTATATTAGGTAATTGTTCATCATATTCTCTCTCATTTCCTTGGGGGTTCTCTTGTTCAAGTGTATGAGCCTTTATTGCATCTTCAACCAACTTGGCTAGTTGTGTTCTTTGATGGCTCATACGTTGGGATGCTTCTTCATACCACTTAACAGATAAATTTGTATTGGCGACAAAAGAATGCATTGAGACTTCAAGTGATGTCTCACAAAAAGCATCAATCTGATTTGCAAATTTGCTAAATTCCCATCATTGTAACTCTTTTTATCTTGTGCCCAAAAGTAATTATCCATGATGATGTCAATTTCGCGCTCAAAGAAAAACAAAAATCACATTGAAAATAAAAATAAACAAAAATAATAGAAAAACAAATAAAAGAAAAAAATAAAAGGGAAAAACAATTAATAGAAAAATAAAGAAAAGAAAAACACACACATTAGATATATTCACAAACTACCTAAACACAACAGTTAGTGGTATTTGCAAGTATAACATGAACTAAGCTAGTTAATTAAGTCACATAATGTTACAAACAACAAGATATAACACCTATTTACACAAAGAATATATATACATATTTATATATAGACATATACACATATAAACATGGTTAAATCAATAAAATCTATTTTTTTATGATATTGTTCCTAGGCAACGGAGCCAAAAACTTGATGCCTAAATTTTGGGTGTACAAAAATTATTAAATTTAAATCTATCCATTAGTCAAGTTTTAATTAAAGTATTAATCTCAAATTACACATATGGACAAGTATACTCATCACAAGATATAACACCTATTTACACAAAGAATATATATACATATTTATATATAGACATATGTACATATAAACATGGTTAAATTAATAAAATTCAAACTTTTATGATATTGTTCCTCGACAACGGCGCCAAAAACTTGATGCGTAAATTTTGGGTGTACAAAAATCATTAAATTTAAATCTATCCATTAGTCAAGTTTTAATTAAAATATTAATCTCAAATTACACATATGAACAAGTATACTTATCGCAAGCATAATATAGGGAATTAACGAGTATCGATTCTCAAATGAACAAGTACACACTAATAACTTTTCGTTCATTATTTAATCGACCAAATAAAGTGATAAGTTAATAAGAAGAAAAAAATATATATACAATTCAAGGATGTAAGAATATGCAATTTAGACAATCTTAGAACACATGATAATGAATCATTTAGCAACTATCTCAAGTAATTATCATCTTGGCATCATGAAGGAATATAAAGTAAAATTCAATCATTTTCCAATTCATGAATATACTTATATGGACTCCACTTCTTTCCCAATCCATGGAATCACTATCTTTTGATTAAATTAATAGATTTCTCAATCAAGCCAACATAACCAAAACATCCATGAAACTCATTCCTTATAAACATGAAATTAGTTAAGGACCCTATACTCTAGGCGAAATCAACTAAACTTTGATCACTTTAGTTCTTTAATCTTAACTTCGTTTCCTAAGTCCATTAAGATTTGACAAGTATGAAATCAATACAATGAACTCCTAACATCATTTCCCAAGTTAATTAGAAGAAAACGCATCAATAACCAATGATAACAAGTAATCAAATACCAAGGATGATAGAAAATTGATCAAATAACTAAATTAATACAAATCATGAATCCCAAAATAATGTCAAATTATAAAAAAAATATTAAATACATCATTGTTTAAGAACAAGAAAATAAAGGTAAAAGAAAGCACTCATAGACAAGCCTCATTCTTTTCCCTTGAAGACTCTCTTGAACAACTCTCTTTGAATGGTGAATCTCTCATTCTTTGAGTAATTTTCAACTTTGATTCTTGGATTCACACTTTTCTCTTGTATTTTTCTTGTTCAAATAGGCTTCTTTGATACTAAAATTCGTTGCTTGAGAAATCTTGGCCGAGTAAGATTTGGAAAATGCCAAAATCCTTTGAAAAATACCAAATTCATGAACAAGATTCGCGCATCCAGAGTGAACCTAGTGCCGGGTTCAGTTGATTTACCTAGCGCCAGATGTGTTCTATTTTTTCCTTGGACGTTGCTCTATCTTCCCTGTTGTTCCAGATTGGACCTGGCGTTTGGTGCTTTAGCTGGATTTGGTGCCAGGTGTATTTTAGAAATTTTCACTTTTTGTTTGAAATTAACTTAAATCTATATAAATTTATCAAAAACACTTTCTACATGAAAAATGCCAAATATGAAGGAATATGCCTTGTTATTACATCAAAAATACCTCAATTTAGCTCAAATAACTAGGAAACTAGTGATGATTTTAGCCCCTAACTGTTGGAATGTATGCCCTCTTAGACTAGGTTTCTGATATAAATATCGAATGTTTTAATAAAAGAATTTACTTTTCAGAAATCATTTGTGAATTTATTTTCTTTGTGCACAATTTCGTTTGGAAAAGACCCATTGTATTTGAATAAGTGATCCATGTGAATAGTAGTCTTTCACAGTAAGGTATGGATCATGGGTTATTTAAATACATAAACATTTGTTCTTAACCGATTGATGAGAATGTGAATCTCATCATGTTTAGGTTATTATGTTATGAATTCCAAATGGGGAATGACTTACCTTTAGCCAGTGAGTAGTCCACTCACTTCATAACATAAGTGTATTTCGAATACGTAGAACATGACCTGCAGTAGTGGTTTCTTAAAAGTACTATATGGTAGAAACCTAGACTACTACCGCTACAGCGTGGACTAGTACTATACGACTTGAGTATGAGTTGGTGGTTTGACGAAGCTGGAAGCATATACTTTGATATGCTATAGTTGAGGTTCTATTGTAGGGCCAATATACTTGTATGTTAGGTATGTGTGACTAGTTAGTTAAGACAGACTTGTACAAGATAGTTTCTACACTATGTCGTCTCTTGTGGTTGTCTGAATGATTTAAATGTCCAGGGTCTTGGGAAACATGACTTGGATGTTTGCTTTAGGGTAGCTTCATTGGAAGGCGGAAACATTCCAGAAAGTCATGGATCATTGGACTAGGAGCCTAAAGATGGTAGATGTCATTTAGAGGGGTGTTAGTACACTTCTTCCTCTCTAAATGCACGGCGATGTGTAGAGGGGTATTTTAGTCATTTCACCTATTGGTTGGAGATTTTGCTAATGCAATATTATCTTTGGGGTCAATATTTTCTTATGGTGATATTATGAAATATTTAAAATGTAAAATACAGCTCTTTATATAGTAGGGGTATTTTGATCATTTTAGTAGCCAAGGCAATGTGTTTCTTTGGTCCTCTAAAGAGCTCGTAAGTCCTAATTATTTTTGGGTTGAAGAACTAGTCTCAGTTATAGAGGGTTTTATTTTATTCAGGAAGTCTAATTTATTATTGGACTAGAATAAAATAAATTGAGAGAAATTTATTATCTGGTTTAATTGGTTAATTAATTATTCAAGGTCTAGGTCCAGTGTGAATAATTAAAAAATTAACTTGGACTTAAATTAGAGGAAAATAATTAATACTTAATTATTTATTGAGTTATTTATTTAATTAATCTCAATAAATAAATAATTAAAGTTTAATTATTTTAGTTCATTTGGGCTCATTAATTATTTATTGGGTTATTTATTTAAGCCCAAGAAAAATAATAAATATTATTTTGGCCCAATAGCCTGGATTATAGGATTTTTTCGACACAGTTTAGAAGAGTTTAGGGAGAAGCCAAAATTTACTTTGTTAATAATATTCGGGTGTTTGAAATATTAAATCTCGGGGATATTATTATTATCAAAATAATTATTTTTGGCTTCATGACTCTTGGCTTTCTGTGCGAAAAAAATATAAAAAAAAAAAAAAAAAATCTCTCCTCGTGACTCTTGGTTTTCTGGCTTCTGGTTTTGGTTCACATAAGGAGCCAACGAAGCCAACCAAGAGGTGTGAGTCTGTGGCTTTCTTCTCAATCCATTTTCTGTGTTCACCAACAAGGATTAGGGAGGGTCATATTCTGAGAACTGAAGAGCTAAGCATTCACCGGAGGTGAAGAAGAAGATAGACAGTTTTTGGCAACCGGAGGTTTCATCCCATGGGATGAAGCAGCTGTTTTTGGTGATCCAATCCATTCTCCTACAATCTTCAAGGTTTAAGGCATTGAGAGGTATGATTTTAAAGCTTCCATACTGCTATTATGCTCTGTTCCATTTTTTCTCTCCATTTTTGTTCTCCCATTGCATGCTCTCTATTTTTTTCCAAATCCTACACTAACAGCAAGTATTCTTAGACTTGAGATCTTCAAGGTGCTTTGTTTACTAAGTGTTGTACTTTGATTTTAATATTTGGAGTCTCATCTGGGGTCACTTATGGGATAGATGTTAGGTATAATGTAAATTAAATTAAAGTAGTTGAGATGGTCAATAAAGGATTCATAACTTCTAATTGTAGGGGGTGTGTATTCACAGCTACTTGTATAGAAGCATTACTCGAGAAGTTCTTGGTCAAGGCGACTATATATTTAAAATAGTTTCAATTAATACACATATTGAGTAATAGATTCTAGAACAAGTACAAATAAAATAGGTTAGAATTAATTATATTCTAGTAGGAGTTGGTACTAATTCCATATTCTAAAATCGAATGAGATATAATATGATGAAAAGAGTTCTTATTGCAATAATGTTTGGCTATTGAAAGATTCATGTCAAGCGATTTAACTTTCTGGACTTTTGGGTGGTCATATGGATTTATTAATTAGAGAATTAATAAATTAATTCTAATTTTAATTAATAAGTTAATTTTAATTATTAAGAATTATTAATTCTACTATGATTATAATTAATTCATATTAGCTACCAATCGACTAGAAAACCTAATAGGTTACACATAATAGAGGAATTGATACTCAAGATAATATTTGATGATATTATGAAGTTAATTAGAGAGAAGAAATAATTATTATGAGTTAATTATAAAGTGTTATAATTAGTTGGGGTTAAATTGTGAATACTAAATCTTTATGGATGAATTATAAACTTGTTATAATTCAAATGGTCTAATTGCAATTCTTAAAATCCAAGGCCCAAAATTGAAGAGCTAAATAATTGATTCCTAAATGAATAAGGAAACAAGGAAATCTCTGTATGTTTCTTTTAGAAAAATGCCGATGATGTTTGTGGGAGAATACACATAGAAATTTGTTCTCTGTGTTGACTGAAATATACAGCCGCCGCACTATATGCACAAAAAGGCCTTTTTCGTTTTTTCTTTTCTTCTCCAAAATTAAACCCCTAGTCATCAATAATATTTTCTAGCAGAAAATTTTGGTGGTTCTTGAATACATCATCATGTGAATCAATATTAGAAAAATTTCTATTCTTAGAATTTGCTGGTTTGTGCTTGAATGAGTTTAAGAAAGGGTTTCGTGCACACGAAGAAAAAATTTTAAAAACTGTGTTTTCGAGATAATAGAATTTTCTTCTCTCTACTAACCCATTTGCTTATATACGAGTGATTCCTTTAAGTAGATTTTATTTTAATTTCTACTATGTATTAATTATTTTTGTATGCTAGATATCCAATACCCACATGTGGACTGGATTCACCTAAGAATGACACCTATCCTGACCATTATTTTATTCCCAAGAATTGCTGTTTTCTTTTTTCCCACCATTTTCTCATTATCCCTAACCATTGTTAACTCTGGTTAAGGGAATCCTCTAAAATTTTGGATTATCCGCCAAATTCCATTAGAGAACTCTCTCTCTCTTTTCTCCATTTCGTCCACTCTCTCTCTAGCGAGACTAAAGTTGTAAGAATGCATGCTGAAGATGCAGTGGACAAATAGATGCTCAAGTTGTGAGCAGATCCAAAAGCTCTAGTTTGTGCATAAGAAACGTCTACCTACAAAATTCTTACCTTCTTCCAAACCAAGCTAAAAATATGCTCTTTGTAGCTGCTTCTTGGAGCAATCTATCTGCTAGCCAAAAAGAAATCACTCACTGTAGTTGGTGCACACACACATAGCATTGATCTCTAAGGTACTAGTGGCATTTCTTTTCTCTTCCTTTCTTTCCGTCAAAGATTGATTGAAGCCTACTATAATGGGTACTACACCCAGCGGTAATGTACAATTACATCTGGGTTTTGACATGTTCAATTACATGGAATCTTAAAGCCTACTGTAAATTTTGCTTATCTAATGTGTAGTCCTGTCCAGGCCCATGCTCCCTCTGCATTGCAACTCCATCAAATATTTCTTTTTATCTTACTCTGTGTTCTTTAGAGTTCATCATAAGCATTAAATACTTTTAGAAAAAGAGGTGGATTAATCTCACATTGAATTGAATACGCATATTGCTAACCTCTTTTCTCCTAGCGTTTGCTTATCTGCAAAAAGGTACTATATTAGCACACAAGCTTCCGTGATATGTTGCTAAATGATATTGTCGGCCCAGATAGAAATCCATTACTTCTAAGTTTGCAGCTTTCTATGGATATCTTTAATTAGCCTTTCAAGCTAACATCTTCTCTTGCTCAAATGTGTTGCCTTTTGAATTTATTGGAGTTTTCTTGGTTATATTTTGCTCATTTTCTCATTATGTTGACCTTGGCAGTGTATTTGTTCAATGATTGTTGTATATCTTTTGAGTCTTGCTTCTTTAATCTTATGTTCATTGGTTAGAATTTTTGATCTGGTAGAGATTTCTTCTTTTGTAGGAGGCATTTTCATAAGTTCACATTTTCAACCTGTGGTAAAAATATGTCCAGTAAACTCTTGATTAATCTCTATCCACACTTGTTGTAGCTTAAATACTTGAAAGAAAACTTGATCACCCAATACGAGAAAAGATTAGAAGAACAATTAAGACAAAAACATATTTGCTTGAATTTTGAGAATGCACTTACATAATCCTTATGCAGAATAGCCTTTGTTTGTACTTAAAATAACGTTCATTGCATCGGCTTGTTTTTGGCTTGTTCATAGGACTAATGAATTTTTTAAATTTGACTATAAAATAGTTTTTGTTCATTATTTGCTCTGACCAAGGAGAAGAGATCTTAAAAATATAGTCTGATACTCTAGTACTCTGCTAGCATGTCAAATGGGAGGTGAAAACTGTAGAAAAAGACATAAGGAAGAGGAAATGGAAGAGCACAATCTAGCCCCATGTTATGTAAAAAGGAAGTTCGAATATACTTTGCTTATATTTCAGTGGAAATTGTCATTGTGAATATATTAGAATTATTGTTGTACTTGATTGAAAGCTAGAGTCCGCACTAAATGATACACTGCTAGACTATATTGTAATTCAAATTCAATAAGTTTGTAGAAACTAGGAAGGATTTTCTTTATATCAGCTTCAACCAAATAGTAGGCAAAAATTATGATAGTAGGCAATGATGAATCCCTTCATTTTTATCAAAGTCATTACATGTGTCTATATGGGGTGTAATTTGCTTGTAAACAATGCAAAATATGAAAGCCAAAGTACAGTTGATTTGGACAAGTTAATTGTGACTAATAAGGATGAGAGGTTTTAACAAACCACTACTATCATAAATCTTAAGAGTTTAGGTTAATGGAGTGAGATGGTGTATGTCTAATGAAGTTTCAAACCCATAATGAAATAGAAATCCCAAGTTATTATGTTTAAAGATCTCAATTTCAACCATATATAGTTTATTGCTCTCTTGGAAGGGCATCTCAAAATTTCCATTGGTGTGGAACATATGTTCCCAACTCAACTGATTAAGTGGCAAATTGTAGAATCTAATTCTACCGTGTCCTGATAAATTTCTTGTTTTCTAGTTTACAAATGTTAAACTTTCTTTCATTTAGTCTGTGGTCTTGAGATACAGAATTGAATTGGCTTCTAATTTGAGTTTTTTTTAATGACATATAATGCTTTTGGATGGTTCCTAGAATGTTTCTCCCTATAAGTACTATACATCTATATCAGAGCAAAGTTACCATCAAGTAAGGGTCTTCGTTTGAACCCTTGAGGGATGATGAAGGAAAATTTGTAGGACTTGTGAGTAATCCATCATATATTCAAAGTGAAAATATTAGCGGCTTACAAGCCAAAGTGAGTAAGCATGAACCAAGACTTGCCCTTGATGGTGGTGCAGATAGTCAGAATGATGTCTTCTATCTGTGCAATGAAGCTACTTCATTACTGAAGTTGGTAGAATATTTGTTTTTGAAGTGAAAATTCTTATTCTTCATCCATCAAAGAGTATGATATCCTCAAGAAACTTTTACATGTCAAATCCAGCAAAGTTTGTAAGTATTTAATTGAATTATATTCTCTATTTCTACACCGTACACACACACACACACACACATATTCTTTCTCTTTTCTTGGTTATTGACTGTTAGATCTTATTGCTATAGACAAATGGTGAAAAACAAAGCAATTTTCTTGTGGATTACATGGAAACCAAAGCCAAAGGCTACTATCAAGTTGTTATAATCACATCAGATTTTGCTGGTATCCAGAGACTTGTGGGTGGACATAGAGCTTGAGGGTTTTCTGTTTGTTTTGCCTCAATGATTGCTTATTGTGAGGGAAAGACATGAATGAACAAATAACTAGTTCATTATGAATGTAAATTAAATGTTGTATAGATCAGGGATCAATATTTTACTTATAATTTAGTATCAATGATGATGCATGTTTCATTCAATCATATTTTATTATCACCTGGTGTCGACTTTTGTTCTTGCTTGAGTTCTAATTTTTCTCATTAATACTATATTTGCTATCAGTTTTTCTGGAGGATTTCTTATTTCTATGTTTGTTTTGATCAAAACCAATGTAATCTTGCTAGCAACTCTGAAGCCTCGCTATAATCTTATCCTTTTTATGTGTGCTTGCTTTCTTTTATAGATGATATTATGCAATTTCTAAGAGAAAGTTCTTTTTGTTTTTGTTTTCTATTTTTGGTTGTTTTGGTGGAAGGGATTTTACCAACACATATTGTAATCAAGCTACTTAAGGGCATATAAATCTACCATTCAAACTACCTTATATATTCATATATGTCGATATATTGGTTTTGGTAGAGCAGATGAACAACACCACATACATAAAAAATTTAGTTAAATTTCATTTCTTTCTTTTCAAAGTTTCTTACAAATGCAGGGTGCAAATTAGAAACTATCTTCACATGTACAGAGAAGGATTCTAATCAAATTTGATCTTTTGAAACAAATTTTCCATTAGCTAAATCGATCTAACCAAAACTGACAATATCTTTAGCATTTCTAGATTATTTACAGAAAGGATCACGTGAAACAAGTTGTTTAGACCCCTCATATTCTACCTCAGGCATATTTATTTCTAGGCAGCTATTAGTTTCTAATCACGATTATCCTTGGAACTCTTCAATCTAGAAATGAAGATGGCAGTGGCAGCTGTTTTTGGTTGCTTTCCTTGCACATGAACATCATATTTGAAACTCTTCTTATAATGATCTTCACTAATGTTTCTTCCTTTTTTTCTGACTCAACTTGAACGGACTCTAGGGCCTAGTTTGCTAGTTTAGGAGAGAATATAAAATAAGACAAATTTTAAGTTAGAAGAGAAAAGAAGAGCAGTGATGTGTGTCTAAAGTTGTTTGGGAGTTTAGGAGAGAAAAGAAAAGAAAATCTCTCTCTCTCTCTCTCTCTCTCTCTTTTCCATTTGGGAGTTTGGAAAGAAAAGAAAAGATTATTCTCCATTTACCAAAATACCCTTCGGGAGTTTTTAAATAAAATTGAAGGCATAGAGTGAAAAATCCCACATTACTAGTGGACTACATTGTATTTCATGCTTAAATCCCTCATAGCAAAACATGCTGTAACTTTTTTGTTGACAAAACATCTTTTGAATGGAATTATAAAATCCATCATAATTTTGATTTGATGATGAATTAAACAAGGAAAGAACACCCTTTCAACCACTCAAGTCATGACATTAGTAATAAAAAATTATTTGACATGGTTGAGGACAACCCAATATTACATCTTAGACTTGGTAAGCAAATGAAGAAATTTGCAACTAGTCTTAATGCGTAACAATTCGAAGTGTCGTTCCTTCAAATTTCCTCATAAAAGAAGTAAGAGTACTTATAGTCAGCTCCTCTGTACAATATTATATTGCTTCCAAACCTCCAAATGACTAAACCAAAAGTCTTCCTCTGAGAATCAACATCAAAATGAAGGGAAAAAAGTAAAGTGTAAGTCAAACTATCCAACAAGGTAGATAACAAAAAAATAAGAAAAGAATTAAATTTTATGGAAGCAAGAATATTTTATTTAAGCAACTTCTGAAACATTTTACAATTTGGAAATCTTTGTTGAAATGTATGTTTGTTTTACAAGTTTTAGCCATTGAGAACAATAATGACTTTGCCCAAAAAGCTACTGCATTTCAATAAGAGTATCACCACTAAAAATATACTATGTTCTCACTTCTGAGGCTTCATCCCTTTCTTCTCAACAACATTCAGAGAATGAACCACAAATATTATATCCAGTTATACCAGAGAAATTTTCTAAGCAAATTACTAAGCATTTGCTATTCCAAACATGTAACCACCCCAATAGAACTTCAGTTATCAAAGCAAGAATCTATTAAAATGAGTAGAATTGAAATTTAAAATTTTTATAAATTCTTCTTAAAAAGAAAAGACAAAGATCAAGGGGACTGAACAAGCAATGTCAAGCAGTCAATTATATGCATAAGATATAAGTGAAAATGAAGGTAGCTGTGGACAGAGGATGCTGTGCATTTTGGTATAAACATGGACAATGCAGCAAACAAAAGATAAAGGGATGCTGCTGAAAAACATAATTTCAATTCTACCACAAGCCACCACAATCATTTCCACCCCCCTCCTCAAACAAATTAAAAAAGGAAACTTTCACTTGCAAGTATTATAACTCCACCATTCATAAGGAGGAAGATAAATCATATAGCAACATATGTTTCACCATGCAGAAGAAAAAGAAATCCATACGACATATCAACTTCTGAGTTCCAAAGACAGGATATAATAGTTATGACAACAAAATGGAACATTGTGGGCTCGTGTCACTACCAGTGTTGAATGCATTTGGAGGTGTCCACAAGGAGAAGAAATATACCAGTGCATTTTTTTTGGAGGAAGAATGTGAAGTTAACATCTATATACTGTTAACCAATTCATGTCCATAGTCACTAAAAAGCCCTTAGCAATCTCCTGTTTGTGGCTTGGCATTGCACAGATATGTCAAAGAACTTGCTCAAATGAAAACAGAACATACTTTGGATTAGGAAACCTTCAGCATCCATGTTCACAAATATACCATAAAATAATTACTACAAAAAAAGTAGCCTTTTGTGACAAAAAAAATTCCTAGCTAAAGGTCAAAATTTCCTAGCTAAAGATTAATGGCGACAAATTTGACTTCCTCGCCACTTCCTCGCTGAAGCCCCTCACCAAAGGTTCTTGGCGACAAAATGAAGAATTTTGTTGCCAAAGAGTGCCTTTTAGCTAGGAAGTTTTTTCCTAGCTAAAGCCTTTACTTTCCACTAGGAAAAATTTCCTAGCTAAAGCAATAAATATTTTGTAACCAAAAGATTTGGTTTTGTCGGTGATGATAGTTTTTCATACGATTCTGAGAAAATATTATTACCTTTTGCGACAAAACATTTCCTCACCAATACAAAATATTTCCTCACCAAAAAAGGTCAAAAAAAATTCCTAGCTAAAGACTGCACTTTTTGCTAGGAAAAATTTCCTCGCTAAAGCTAAAGAATTTTGTCACTAAAAGTTAAAATCTTTCACTCATGATGATATTTAGTGACAAAACATTTCGTCGCTAAAGTTTCATCACGAAAAATATAATTTTATTCAAGAAATTAAATACTATTTTGAGAAAAAAATTTTACCTTTCGCGACAAAAATTTTCCTTGCCAATGCAACTAATTTTGTCCCCAAAAAGGGATCAATGGCGACAAGATACTTCCTCACCAATATTATAATTTTTTAAAAATAATTTCTTTTTTAATTTTGTGGTCCACTCACACCAAATCACACCCTTCTTATTGGGCGGTCTTCGTGGACCACTCACACCAGATCGCATCCTTCTTGGTGGACAATCTATATGAACCACCTACACCAAATTATTGCCCTCCAATTAATCAGCGAATTTTGCCTCCACTAAGTTTCGAACTGGTGACCTCA
Organism: Voacanga thouarsii; assembly: GCA_026120185.1. NCBI lineage: Eukaryota > Viridiplantae > Streptophyta > Magnoliopsida > Gentianales > Apocynaceae > Voacanga > Voacanga thouarsii. The sequence continues at coordinate 2,707,689 of JANUWF010002326.1, read as the reverse complement.
CATATATATGAGGTAAGGCTTAGCCGCTGGGCCAAACTTATCGTTTGATTGTAACCTTTTTTTTTATTATTTAAACTATTGTAAATATTCTTTTTTTTAAAACATTATTGTTTATAATATAATATAATAATGACATAATATATATATGTGTGTGTGTGTGTGTGTATTTATGTATGTGTTATGTATATAGGAATATGTCATTATTATTATATATTTATATTTATGTATGTGTTATGTATATAGAAATATGTTATTATTATATATACATACATATATATATATATATAATATTTATTCAGATATTCATATATACATATATATTCATATGTAGATACACATATATGTATATATATGGACACACACACACACACACATATATACATACATATATAAATGTAAATGTGCATATATACACACACATATTCATATGTGTATGTATGAATATGTATGAATATGTGTGTATATATATTCATATGTGTATATATACACACATATTCATACATATTCATACATACACATATGAATATGTGTGTGTATATATGCACATTTACATTTATATATGTATGTATATATATGAATATGTGTGAGTAGGTATGTGTATATATAAATATGTGTGTGTATATATATGCACATTTACAATAAATCTGTTAAAACTGCTAAAAAAATATATTATGGCAAAATTTAAAGATAATCGGATATATTTTACCACATAATTTAACATAATTTGTAAATAAAATGCCTAAAACCTAACGCATTTTCAAAGATACACATATCAAATTAACAATCCAACCGTTAGATTTGTTAAAATTACTAAAAAAAAAAAACTTATTAAAATCAACTTGGGGACATACTTTAAATATTTTTAAATTTAAGGATCAATTTTGTAATTTTTAGGTTAAATTGTAAATACTTAAAATTTTAGAGACCAATTTATAAACTTTTATGGGTCATATTATAAATACTTAAAAATTTAAGGACTAATTTAGAAAAATTTTAGGGTCATATTATAAATATTTAAAAATTTAGAGACTAATGTATTATACACACACACACACACACACACACACATAAATACATATATATAAATATGATGTACATTCATATGCATATACCAAATATACATATATACATATATATACACGAATGTGTTAGTTCAAAATCAAACCATTCTTGGGGTTGTTATCTTGTAAGATTATTACGATATCAAAGTGTAAATAAGGAATCACAGAGATTGTTATCATGCAAGGTTTTAGATATGTATCACATACATGAGTTACACCATTAAAACATTATAACACTAATAGCAGAAAGGGTCCATTGCGTTTCCAGATCTGGATTTCTCTTTGACCTTGTCGATATTGGGTTGCATTTTGAGACTTTTACTAGGCATTTCAGCCCCAACCTGCCTAGATTACAAACAGGTAACTTCCCTAAACTCCTTCAGTACCGCAAAGCACAACCTGTGTTCGTTTCCTACTTCCGGCATACGAAATTCAGGATAAGAAGAGCAATAGTCTTTATGCTTATGATGCTATAATGTAAATGGTTTAGCTTAAGATGTGATACAAAAGAAAGATTTTATTTTATAATATAGTACAAGGAGATTATAGGATTACACTAGGAAGGTTTGTTCTAGGAGAGAAGCTTACACGAAGAGGGCTCTTGAAGCTTGAGAAGCTTATTCTTCTATGTACATATTTATAGAGGGGGATGGACTTGAAATCCTATCTATTACATTTAAGAGTTTTATGTCGACTATCCACTTAGATGAGTCATCTTATCTTTTTGCGGCTTTGGTGCGTTATCTTTCCAGCTATTTGAGTCATCTTGTCTTTTTGTAAATCTTGCAGCTCTGGTGAGTCATCTTATTTTTTTAAGTTATTTGTCTAGTTGTCTTTAGTCTTCATCAAAGCCTCCTAGAAGATTTACACCTGTGAGGTTAGACTCTAAATGGTTGTTTTTATCACTTGAACCACGACTGATTTGTTTTTGTGGTGAACATGCTGGCAAACTCCTTTCTCGTGTTTTCTAAATCGACATATTCGTGCTAGAGCCTATGGGCTTCATTGAATAATGACTTTTTCAAGAAACTTGATTTTTGTTTGTAAATATCTTTCAACACTGACAGGTGTTCTTTGTGCTGGACTTATCATTACTGATGAATGCATCTTTGTCCCACCATATGTTCGAAATCCTTTCTTAAAAGCACTTTCCATGTTCTAGAGAACAACTCTAATTCCAATAGCTATTCTTTAATGGATATAAAATTCTTCAAATCTTCTGTATTCTTTTGCATTATTAGTTTGAATTGAATAGGGATATGTTTTTCCTAATTGCATGAAGTGGAAAGCAAGATATCTTTCTTCTTCAAAGAAATCAAGACTAGTAGAAACAAATTTAAGATATAAAATATCATTGGGAGAAACTGTGGGATTATTAAGATAAAAATCTTTCACTCCTTCATGTACCCAGAAAGGTAACTGTGATATTTCTTCAAAATTTGGAGGAGATAAATAAATCAAATTTATGACACCAAAATTGTACCAATATCTAATTTCTCTTGGAGAGGAATCTTATAAATAATTTATACTAGAATACACGCCAGTATAATCCAGGTATCGAGTATCAGTATTAGAGAGACTATATAATTCTCTCATTATCTGTTGTTGTATTTTCACTACAGGAAGTATCAATGGCGAAATCTTTGAGGAGAAGATGACCGTTTTTTCTTTTTGAGGTCTTAGAGAAATCTCTTCTTCCTTTTTGTCTTCTTTGGGTTCTATAGATCAAGATCCTGTTAGATCTTTAACATTTGACTTGTCTAGAATATATATATATATATATATATATATATATATTTTATCAATTTACTAGACATTTCAAAATTATTTATTTTTGTCTTAATCATTCAGCTTTTAAATATCAAAACATCTGTAACTTCTTCTCCCATACCTGGTAGCTGGGCAAGATCAACAATGTCAGAGACATTATCTTGTATGCTTATGATTTCCATACCCATATCTTCTAATAGTTTAAGAATCTTGGCTTTTGCACTGGCTATCCTTGGTTAAGAAATCTGCTAAGATATTTTTATTAGTCTTAATAACTTTAATATAAAACAGATATTCAGCTAATAAGGTTTGCCACAGAATCAATCTTTCATATTCCGGTTTCGAGGGTAAATTATTTCTAATAAATGCTTTACTTGGCTATTATCTCTCCTTGACAGAAATTTCTGAGGTAATAAGAAATAATCAAATTTCTAACAACTTTTAACTACTGCTAATAATTCTTTTTCATTGATATGGTATCGTTTTTAGGTTTCATTAAATGTTCCAGAACAATATCTACACACAAGTTCTTTATCTTCATCTTTCTTTTTCAGTACTCCACTCCAATAATTTTCAGAAGCATCTGTTTCTAAAATTAAATCATCTGTCTTCGAAGGCAATTGTAATTTAGGTAATACAGAACATATATATATATATATATATATATATATATATATATATTATCCTTTTTGCATGTTGTTCTAATGTAGAATCAAAACTAAATATCTTATTTTGTTTCAACAAGTTTTGTAAAAGTTGTTTTAAGCTAGGAAGATTTTCTATAAAATTTGAGGCATAGTTTAATACTCCAAGAAAACTTTGAACTTGTGTTTTATCTATTAATTTATCTGGAAAATTACTTAACTTTTCTAAAATATGAGGTTGTAATTCTATCCCTTTATTATCTATCATCATTCCAAAATATTTTAGTTTTTTTTTTGCATTATTTTTGCTTTCTTCTTAGATAATGCTAATCCATTTTTGATACATAAGCCACAAAAAAATATTTAAATGTTTAATATGGGAGTCTAAAGTTTTTGAGACAATTAAAATATCATCAACATAGACAACTATGAAATCATAAGGTTTAAATATATTATCCATTTTTCTTTGAAATATTTGAGGAGCATTTTTAATCCAAAGGGCATTACTAACCATTCATATTGACATTGTGGAGTAGAAAATGATGGATATTTAATACTATTTGGTTCCATTTTAATCTGCCAGAATCCCTATGTATAATCAAATTTGGAAAATATCATTTTAGTTCTCATCCAGTTATGAGACTTTCTTTATGCGGCAAAAAATAACCAGCAAAGATAGTATTATCGTTTAACTTTTTATAATTAATAACCATCCTAGCTTTTTCTCTAACTATTTCTGCATGTTTTCCTACAATAAATCTTGGAGAACTATGAGGGGAATTACTTTCCTATATCAAATTTGCACCCAATAGTTCTTTTAATTGTATATTAAATTCTTTTTTATCTTCTTCATTATATCTCATTAGTTTGACCTTAGTAATTTTATTTTTAGCTATCATTTCTAATTTTTTCATAATCTTATTTTTATCCCAAAACTGTAGAGGATTTTTGGTATAGCATTGTCTTAATTTTATTTTTACGTCATCTATATCTAAAGTTAGTTCTCTTAACTCAAGTTGATATTTGAATGGGTTTTTTAGGATTTTGCAAAAAATGGATTTTTTACTATATCCAATATTACCACGCTTAGCTGTTATAGGATGAATAAAATAAATAGGAAAGGGTTTAGCATAAGCCTTTTTGAGTCTTTTAACAACAATCAAATGATAACAAGGAGTCTTAAAATGTATCTAGTAAGCAAGAGTATCAAAAATAACATTATGGAATAATTGTAAAAAATTATTTCCAAGTAAAATATCTAAGCCAATATTATAGAAATAAAATGGTGGACATTTTATGAGAAATGATCCTAATAAAATTATAGGTTGTTCTATACCAGTCGAAATTTCAATGAGGTTATTAGAAATATCTTTTCCATTAATAGGCTTTAAAGATTGATGATATTCTTTAGGAAAACAATCTACTTTACATGATAATAATCTCTGTGATTCCTTATATACACTTTGATATCGTAATAATCTTACAAAATAACACCCCTAGGAATGTTTTGATTTTGAACCGACAAATTTAGCCAAACAAAAATGGTATCAAAGCCATACTAGAATTGGATAGTTTAGATATTGAATTAGTAGAATCAACAACCTTTCTTGATTTTCATATAACAGTCTATGATACTCAAGATATATTAGATGAAGATTTTATAGAATTTGAACATAGACATGCTCAAGATTGGGATCAGAATATAGATATTCCTATAAGAATGTATAATGATAATTATATTGATGATACTAATTGGGGATATAGATTAGACTAATGGATTTTGATATTTGTAAAGACCTATTAAATCAAATTAAGATATTAGATGCTCAAGTTAAAGATGCAGAATCACAAAAGGAATAGTATTCATTTCGGCTAGATTATTCAAGGATAACAAGAGCTCATAAACTAGCACTAAAAGAGATACAAAATTTGTTAGATGATTCAATAATTACATATTTAAGTATTAAACAAAAGCAAGTTGATATGAATAAATCATTATCAGAGCATTATAGAATAAAACATCTAAATGGATAAACAAAAATGTACTCCATTAACAGAACATGATATGTCTGCTAAATTAGATAAAGGTTTAATAGAATTACAAAAAAAAACTGTAATTTATTATAGTGAACAAATAATATTAGAAATAGATAAAATAGGAACATTAATCAGAGCTTTGTTACAACAAAAAGATAAAGAGAAAACAAAAGAAGTAATTACAGAAACAGAATCGAGAATAATAGTTGCAGATGAAAAGAAACATCCTTTATTAACACATTTAGAAAAAATGAAAATACCAAAAGGATATAAAGGACATGAGTAATTTTGAAACATACAAGATCTCTTCAGATTTAGAAAATTTGATAATAAAAATAGGAGATGTAGATATGCAAGATAATTTTATAAATTTAAAACTACAGATATTAGAAATTGAACCAGAATTTAATCCTAACATTTTAGACATACTTGGCACAAGTATAAATCCTTTAGAATATTCAAAAGCTTTTGATATACCAATTCGAGGTCATGCAGGATTAAGCTCAATTATGCAATAAGAAGATAAATACACACCATTAGAAAAGATGAGAGCTAAACCAATTAACACTTTTAACATATATTTAGATTTAGATTATATTGCCAATACAGAAGAAGTAGTAGATAAATGGGAAACTGCCATGAGAGTAGCAGTTACAGTTAATAAATTAGATAAAGAATCTATTAGGCATTTTATACCAAGAAGTCTTGTAAATAATGCACTTAGATATTGGCACAACCTATCAGAAGATATTATGCATACAATTTTTGATACGGATGACAGCATATCTAATATTATTACAAGAGCAATTGAAGTTTTAAAACTTGAATTTTTAGGAGAAAGTAATTTCTTTAAAGATCCAGCAACTACTCAAAAATATTTAATAACTTTATTAAGGTTACAATTATGTGATATATGTGAAATTGATAGATATATATGTGTTTTTCAAGATTATTATTATCATATATATATAATCAAGTACCTAATACCAATACTTATTTACCTTTATTTTTTACAAAGATACCTAACCCTTGGGGACAAAAATGAACAGGTGCATATAAACTAGAATATAATGAGACTTTAGTTAAAAGAATTGCTCACAGTAAAGATAAATTAAGTGAAAAAGAAAGTATAAAAAGTGAAAAGAATATAAGAAAAGAAAAACAAGGTATTATAAAAAGAAAAAAAATATAAAAAACCTAAGAAACCAACATTTAAAAGAAGAAAGAAAAATATTAGGTAATGTCAATAATACTTTTTTTATAGAAATTTTAACAAATCTAATGGTTGTATCGTTAATTTATTATGCATATCTTTTTAAATATGTTAGGTTTTGGGCATTTTTATAGAAATTTTACTAGACTATGTGGTAAAATATATCCGATTACCTTCAAATGTGATCATAATAGTTTTTTTTTTTAACAATTTTAACAAATCTAATAGTTGTATCATTAATTTAATATGCCTATCTTTATAAAGGTGTTAGGTTTTGGGCATTTTTATAGAGATTTTACTATATTATGTGGTAAAATATATCGGATCAGCTTTAAATTTGGTTATAATACTTTTTTTATAGCAATTTTAATAAATCTAACAGTTGAATCAGTAATTTGATATTCCTATTTTTATAATTGCGTTTGGGTTTGAGCATTTTTATAGAGATTTTGCTAGATTATGTGTCAAAATATATCCGATTACTTTTAAATTTGGTTATAATACTTTTTAAACTATTTTAATAAACCTAATGGTTAGATCGTTAATTTTATATATCTATCTTTATAAATGCGTTAGGAAAGCGTTAGGTTTTGAGCATTTTTATAGAGATTTTGCTAGAATATGTGGCAAAATATATCCGATTACCTTCAAATTTGATTATAATACATTTTTAATAGTGATTTTAACAAATTTAATGGTCAAATCGTTAATTTAATATGGATATCTTTGTAAATTATTAGGTTCTGGTCATTTTAATAGAGATTTTGCTAGATTGTCTGGTAAAATATATTTGATTACCTTTAAATTTAGTCAAAATACTTTTTTTTGGCAACTTTAATAAATCTAATGATTGGAACATTAATTTGAGATACCTATCTTTATAAATGCGTTATGTTTTGGACATTTTTATAGAGATTTTGCTAGATTATATGGCAAAATATATCTGATTACCTTCAAATTTGGTCATAATACTTTTTTTTAGCAATTTTAACAAATCTAATAGTTGGATCGTTAATTTGATACCCCTATATTTGTAAACGGGTTCAGTTTTAAGCTCTTATATAGATATTATACTAGATTACGTGGCAAAATATATCCGATTATCTTCAAATTTGACTATAATACTTTTTTAATAATTTTAATAAATTCAATGGTTGGATCGGTATATATATATATATATATATATATATATATATATATACACACACACATACATACATACATATATCTATTAATTTATCTGGAAAATTGCTTAACTTTTCCAAAATATGATATAATTCTATTCCTTTACTATCTATCATCATCTCTAAAAATTCTATTTTTTCTTGTATTAATTTTGCTTTCTTTTCAGAGAGAGATAATTAATATATTTTTAATACATAAATCACGTCAAGAGCCAAGCTATTAACCTTTATATTATCAAAGCCTTAAAGGTATACTTTGTTTCCTAACCCAAGTTTCGTACGCCGGAGGTAGGAAACGACCTTAGTACTATGCTATGTGATACTGAAGGAACCTAGGGAAGTTACTTGTTTGCAACTCAGGCAAGTTGGGGCTGAAATGCTTGGTAAAAGTCCTAAGGTGTGACTCGGTATCGTTAAGAACATTTTTGGGTAAATTATCTTGAAATATTATAATAAAGTCTAAAGAGTATAAAGAAAGTACAAAAATTGTGATCATTTACCAGATTGCAACACAATCAAGAGTTATACTATTAACTTATTATAGTATCAAAACATAAAGGGTCCACTATGCTACTATACCTGAGTTTCTCTTTGACCTTAACAATACCAGGTCACACCTTAGGACTTTTACTAGACATTTCAACCTCAACCTGCCTGAGTTGCAAACAAGTAACTTCTCTAGGTTCATTTAGTATCGCAAAGCACAACACTAGGGTCATTTCCTACTTCCGGCGTACGAAGCTTGGGTTAGGAAACAAAGTATACCTTTAAGGCTTTGATAATATAAAAGTTAATAGCTTGGCTCTTGATGTGATACTAAAGAAAGTGTTTATTTCATATTGAATATATTATAAGACAGTACAAGAAAGATGAAACTGAGAGAGCTAAGTGATGATCAACTTATTTGTCTATGTACATATTTATAGATGAAATCCAGACTTCAAACTCTAATCTATTATGTTTAAGAATCTTTTTTCAGCTGTCAATCAATTATGGATGAGTCATTCTTATCTTGTGCTGTGTTATTTGTCCTTTTGCAATTTTAGATATCTTTTCCATCTTTAATTATCTTTTTGTAATGCTATCTTCTAGCTGTCTTCTAGTCATCATCAGATCCTCCTAAAAGCTGTACACTTGTGTGACTAGTTTCTGAGTGCTTGTCCGCTTCACTGGACCCACTGCTTTTCTGAGATGTGCATGCCGGACAAATTCCTTCTCTATGTTTTCTGAATTGACAAATTCGGGTTTGTACTTGAGGACTTGATTGAATAATTCATTTTTGAAGAAACTTTATCTTTGTTTGTAAATATTTTTCTGCACTTGGAGGAGTCTTCTTTGCTTGGCTAATCATAACAGAGGAATCCTTTTTTAAAGGTACTTTCCATATTTTGCAAGACTATTTGTACTCCAATTGCCCTCCTATAGTGAATATCTGCTTCTTCAAATCTTCAATATTCTTTAGCATTATTAGTTTGATTAGAATAAGGGTAACCTTTTCCAACTTGTATAAAGTGGAAAGCTGGATATCTTTCATCTTCAAAGAAATCAGGTCCAACAGAAAAAAATTTTAGATATAAAATATTATTTGGAGTAACAGTAGGATTATGGATATAAAAATCTTTTACCCTTTGTTGTACCCAGAAGGGTAACTGAGATATTTCTTCAAAAATTGGTGGTGATAAATAAATTAAATTTATGGCACCAAAATCATACCAATATCTTATTTATCTGGGAGAAGAATCTTGTAAATAATTTATTCTTGTATATACTCCAGTATAATCCAAGTATCTAGTTTCAGTATTTGAGAGACTATATAGTTCTCTCATTATCTGTTGTTGTATCTCCACAACTGGAAGTATCTTTGGGGAAATTTTTGAAGAGAACATAATTGATTTCTCTTTGTGAGGTCTAAGGGAAATTTCTTCTTCTTTTTCTTCTTGTGGAGCCTTTGAACAAGATCCTATATCTTTTATCTCTGACTTATCTAGAATATTTTTTATTAATTTATTAGTCATTTCAAAATTATTTATTATAGTCTTTATCATTTTACTTTCTGACATAAGGACATCTGTAACTTCCTCAGTCATACCTGATAGCTGAGCAATATTTATGATATCAGAAATGTTATCCTAAAAGCTCAGAACCTATTTCTCCATATCTTCTAAAAGCTTAATTATCCATTGTTTTTGACTGGCCATCCCTGGTTAAAAAATCTGCTAAAATGTTTTTGTTAGTTTTGATAATCTCAATGTCAAGCTAGTATTCAGCTAATAAAGTTTGCCACCTAATTAATCTTTTATATTCAAAGGGTAAATTATTTCAAATAAAAACTTTAACTTGAGTATTATCTGTTCTTAACAAGAATTTTTTAGGCAATAAAAAGTAATTAAATTTCTGACAACTTTTAACAACAGCTAACAATTCTTTTTCATTAATATGATATCTTTTTTTAGTATCATTAAAAGTACCTGAACAATATCTACATACAAGTTCTTTATCTTCGTCTTTTTTCTTTAAAACTCCACTCCAATAGTTTTTAGAGGCATCAGTTTCTAAAATTAAGTCATCTGTTTCAGAGGGTAATTGTAACTTAGGTAAAGTAGTACATATTTGCTTAATCTTTTTAACATGATTTTCTAGAGTAGAATCAAAGCTGAATATCTTATTTTGTTTTAACAAATTTTGTAACGATTGTTTTACTATAGCAAGATTTTATATGAAATCTGAAGCATAGTTCAAAATTCCTAAAAAACTTTGAACTTGTTTTTTATCTATTAATTTATCTTGAAAATTTCTTAACTTTTCCAAAATATGAGGTTGTAATTCTATTCCTTTATTATCTATCATCATACCTAAAAATTCTATTTTTTTTCTTGTATTAATTTTGCCTTCTTTTCAGAGAGAGCTAATCCATTTTTAATACATAAATCACAAAAAATAGTTAAATACTTAATATGAGATTCTATAGTATTAGAAACTATTAAAACATCATCGACATAAACAAATATAAAATCATAAGGTTTAAATATTTTATCCATTTTTCTCTGAAATATTTGATGTGCATTTTTTAATCCAAAAGGCATTACTAGCCATTGATATTGTCCTTGTGGAGTAGAAAAATATGTATATTTAATACTATTTGGGTCCATTTTAATATGCCAAAATCCACTTTTACAATTAAATTTAGAAAATATCTTTTTATTTCTTATCCAATTTATTAAACTTTCTTTATGAGGTAAAAAATAGCCATAAAAAATAGTATTATCATTTAGTTTTTTATAATTTATAACCACTAGGTTGGTGCCTGTGCGTTGCACGGGATAGTTTCAATAATTTTCTTAATTTCTTTGCATTTAAAACAATTTAGATAAGAAAATAACTTTAATATTTAAAAAAATAAAAAATTCAGATAACTCTAATTTAAAAAAAAATCAATTCAAATAACAATGATATTAAAAAAACAAAAAACCTTCAAATTTTTGGAGAGATGAAATGTATAAATATAGAATAATACTTTTGGAGTTCCCAAAAAGATGAAAAATGAGAAATTAAAAAGAAAATAATTCTAGAAAGTTCAAAAAAGCTAGTATAATGATTAGTTCAATGAATTTAAAAAAATCAAATGAATATATATTTTTTTAAAGAAATCTCAAGAGTGTTTTAGATTTATTGATTATATGAATTAAATTTAAATGAATGTATTTTTTTTTTTAAGAAATGTCAAGATTACCTGGATTCAAAGAATCCATCTAAATTGAAATGAAGGTAATGCAGCACCTGATCATAGTTACAAGATTCGCTGATCATAGATAATTAGGTTCTTTCGGTACGTTTCGAAATGTAAAAGTTATAATATAAAATATTATATATATAATTTATAAAATAGTAAAACTTATGTATAAAGATATAAATTATTTTATATTTCTAAATTTAAATTACTAATTAAATGCATTGAAACTTATACCTCTTTATTCTTCCTTTGACAATTGGTAATTCTAAGATATATTTCATAAATTATTCATTGAGTAGTTAGTTAATTTTCTTTTCAGATTTCCATTTAGAAAATTAAGTCTTTAAATTTTCAAAAAAAGAAAAAAGAGTATAGTAGTAATTTTAGCTTTTATCAAAACCCTATTAATCGTTAAGTGGTTTCTTTTTCTACAATGGGAATACCGCTACACCAGAAGTCATCTCCTTTTTCCTTTCCCTTAGTCTCAACCATGAATCTTCTACACAAAAGTTTTGTTCTTTGAATTTTTGTTAAGTGGTCTGTATTCTGTCACACCTTTTCAAAAGAAAATCAAGATTGGATTTTTTTGCTGTTGGATCTTAAACCCCTTTAATCAATCATAGAACTAATTTTACATATGAGCCTTCTTGGTAGCCAATATAGTAATCCTGAGAATATTTGAAGTCTAACTGGTTTAGTAAACATTGCTGATAAGTTTGCAGTGTAACTCTGCATTAAGATGTAAGACATGAACAACCATACAACCAACACAAACCTTGACCAGCTATTGGCCACCATGTTCCCTGTATGTAGCAAAAGAATCAATATTAGCTAGATTCCCAAGCATTGAATAGGCAATAGTTTGTTGTCTATATATTAAAAATCATCGGTTCGAATAATATAAATTTAGGTAACTTTTATTTGAGTTTTGGGGAATTGGAGTGGATATCGGTAACCAAGAGTTCAACGTATCTTGTGCTTCTCAAATAAGCTTATCTCAATCTATCTGAATTCAATAATCATATTGTTAATTCTTATCTATATGAATTTATTAAATTTAAATAATCATAATATTTTAAAAAGAAAACCCTTCAAATTTCTTTCCAAAAAAAAAAAAAAGAATATTTAAATTTCATATTGCCAAATGGTAATAGTTAACAGTGTCACGTATCGTTGGAGGGAGCTTTCACAGCTACTTATATATATATATATATATATATATATATATATATATATATATATTTAAATTTAATGTTTAAAAAATCCTTTACATTTTATTTTTTTTAAAAAAAAACCTTCAAATTTCTTTTTTTTTTTTAAAAAAATTCTTGTAAATTTAGTGTTAAAATCTATCATATGAATTTATATGAATTATATCATCTCTTTATCTTCTTTTTTTTAAAAAAATCTAAAATTCATTTTTGCCAAATGTCAGTACAACACACTACTACGTGTCTCAATGGTAGCTCTCCGTAGCTACTTATATATATATATATATATATATATATATATATATATGAGAGAGAGAGAGAGAGAGAGAGAGAGAGAGAGATAGATTTTGAATTTTACATTAAATTGTGTGTCAAATTAATACCATCAATTTATGAGATGGAAAAAGTATTTAATGGTAGAAAATTTTCTAATATTTTATAAGTTTCAAAATTTTCATACTTTTTAATAAAATAATAATTTAATTGATTAAAATAATATATTAAAGAGAGAAAATATATTTTAAATAAGACTAAACTAACTTACCTAGAGACAGATTTAGGGAGGGGGCGGGGGTGGCATCTGCTCTTCCAAAATTTTTTAAAATCTTATATTTTATCTTAAAATTTTAAAAATTTCAAGAAATATTTTAAAAATTTTATATTTTGCCCTTCAATTTTTTTTTAGAAATCATAACTTTGTCTCTCTAATATATCTTTTTATATAATTTACCTCCAACCTAAGTTCTTGGCTTTTTCCCCCTAGTTCTGTCCCTGAGCTTACCACTTAAAAAAAAAAAAAATTGTAACGTAAATTAGAGCATGAATTTTGGGTGCACTTGTATTGATTTTTTTTTTTTTTGGGGGGGGGGGGGGGAAGGAATAATACTATTTTAGGACTTGTTTTGTTCTTAAAAACAAAGTCCTAATGCTAACGAATTTTATTTGTAAAATATTGATACTCTTTTTTTTCACTCTAAATATATCAAATTGTTTATTTTTAAACCATAATTTTTAATAAAATTTATAATCATTATTATTCTTTAAAAAATTATTTCATAATACCAATCTAAGCATATATTTGGTTGAGATAAAAAGTGCAAGTATTTAAGAAAGAAAATTTAAGATGGAAATAAATAGAGAAATTCATATTTGGTTAGGAAAAAAAATGTAAAAGGAAAGTAATTTAGGAAGGCATCAACAAATCTTCTCCTCCAATTTGAATGGGTTAAAAGGTAATGAATCTAAAACATAAATAGAATATTTTATCACAAGTTTTATTTATTAGAATAATAAATATGATCTTCTCAAAACAATAATAAAGATAATAAAATAATAATAAATTTAATGTAACGATTTTTTATTTATTTCTTTTTCTCTCTAAAAATAAATACAATTTATTTTCTTTGATAAAAGTAAAGATACTTTTTGTTCTCTACCTTCTCTCTCTCTCTCTCTTTTTAAATCAAATAATGTGTTAATATGAAAAATCTAAATATACTATAAGTTTACATTAACTAATGAGAAATCCGTATAGATGGACAAATCTTATCCTGCGAGCCCATTGATATGAAAGCCGTGGTCATCTCTTGATCAAGATCTTCTTCAAGCTTCACAATTGCTTCCCTGGTGATTGGATCGGATGGTTCCTCTGCTTCTAAAATTTTCTTTCTCAGATCCTCGAGCTGCCAGAAGTCTTTGGAGAATTTACTTCTGATGGCTTCATGTTACGTTTTCTTTCAGGTTCCACTTGACTATCTTCTTCAAAACCTCCTACACCAATTGATAGAAATTTAAGCATCCAGTGTCAAAGTAACCCTTCAGCATCCAATTTTGATAATTCCTGGATTCATTAAGCTAATTGTGAACCTTAAGAACAAAACCACATGTCTAAGAAAAATCCAAATGGCAAAAATTTCCATGAGATAGACTTTGAAAAGACTATAGTGCAAGCTTCTCGTGCACATTAGATATCAAGAGTAATGCTACTGCTCAACTCTCCTCCAGTAGAAAAAAGAACATCAGAAAAAATTTCTACCTATCTTTCAGTAGTAGTTTGTTATATAAATCTAAAATATGTGAAGATCCCAACAATAGCTATAACTCCAAACACGCATTCTAGCAGGATATGCGACCTCTGGATTCATGAAAAGAACCATAGTTCTCATAGACTAGACATTTTTGTCTTCATTTTTTCTTTATAACCGCAGCTTATACAGTAATGAGTTGCTATTTCTTTACTACAAACACCAACAGCATATGACTCTTTTTGTTTATAAAGTTTGAATTGTTTACCTCCATAGCATTCCTCCAATAAGTTTGCAGTGTAGTGTCTCTCACCATGATATCAAACATCTGCTGCATCATCAATAGAAAGACAAAGAAATAAGCGCCTTTTTTAAATTTCATTAGTCAAGCATGCATTTGGAATAAAAGCAGAGATACCATCACAAACTAATAGAAAGAGGGATGAGGAGAAACCAAGGAAGAACAGAGCATCCTTTCAACCGATGACCATAGTTTCTTGAAAATTTGCAGATCCCCCAACCCAAACGAATACATATGTAGATATAGATATGTAGATACGACTATACCAAAGGGGTTTTGATACATATGTATTGGGTGTTTATTTCTTGGATGAGGGTGATTAGATCGGATTGGATGACCATTTATATGCCTCTGGTGTGGCATTAAGCCGTAAATAGTTCCTCCTACACCAAGGAACTATGATCAGTTCATTTTTTATCAAAAGGAATGTATTCGGGATCAATCTTAAAAGGTACTAACTGTACTGAATGTCTTCTTAAATAAGAGAAGCAAGCCTTAGCAATCTGAATTCATTGAATTCAGTTAAGATAAAACTAATCAGAGTTAAAAAAAAAAAACCTTTAAAATTTCTTCATAGGAAAAAATTCAATGTGCCAAATGTTAATATAAGAGAGTGCCATATGTTATAATAGGAGGCTTCTGTAGCTCCTATTATATATATATATATATATATTTATAGATTTTGGCTTTTCCTCTAACTATTTTGGCATGTTTTCTAACAATAAAGCCTGGTGAACTATGAGGTGAATTACTTTTTTGTATCAAATGTGCATCTAATAATTCTTTTAACTGTGTATTAAACTCTTTTTGATCCTCATCATTATATCTCATAGGTTTAACTCTAATAGTTTTAGTTTTATCTATCATTTCTAATTTAGAAATTATTTTATTTCTGTCCCAAAATTGTATAGGATTATCAGTATAATATTGTCTTAGTTTTGTTTTAATACTCTCTATATCAATATCTAATAGTCCTAACTTAATTTGATACTGTAACAAAGGTGTTCTTTTTGGAAAAATAGGTTTTTTACTATATCTAATATCACCACGCTTAGCTGTGCGAGGAATAAAATTAATAGGAAAGGTTTTAGCATAGGTTTTTTTCCCAATCTTTTAACAACAATTAAGTGATGACAAGGAGCTTTAAAATGTATCTAATAATCAAGGGTATCAAAAATAACTTTATGTAATAATTGTAAAAAATTATTTCCAAGTAAAATATCTAATCCAGTGTTATAAAAGTAAAATGGTGGACATTTAATAAGAAATGATCCTAATAAAATTATTGGTTGTTCTATTCTAGAAGAAATCTCAATAAGATTATTTGAAATATCATTTCCTTTAATGGGCTTTAAAGTTTGATGGTATTCTTTTGGAAAACAATCTTCTCTAATACCATTTTCTTGTACCGAAAAGTGTTGGTTCAAAACAAGAACATTTCTGGGTAAATATCTTGAAATAGTATAATAAAGTCTAAAGACTATAAAGAAAGTATAGAAATTGTGATCATTTACTAGATTGCATCACAATCAAGAGTTATACTATTAACTTATTAGAGTTTTAAAATATAAAGGGCCCACTATGCTTCCATACCTGCGTTTCTCTTTGAACTTAACGATACCAGGTCACACCTTAGGACTTTTATCATGCATTTCAACCTCAACCTGCCTGAGTTGCAAACAGGTAACTTCCCTAGGTTCCTTCAGTATCGCAAAGCACAACACTGGGGTCATTTCCTACTTCTGGCGTACGAAACTTGGGTTAGGAAACAAAGTATACCTTTAAGCTTGATAATATAAAGGTTAATAGCTTAGCTCTTGACGTGATACTAAAGAAAGAGTTTATTTCATAGTGAATATATTACAAAAGAGTAAAAGAAAGATGAAACTGAGAGAGCTAAGTGATGATCAACTTATTCGTCTATGTACATATTTATAGATGGAATCCGGACTTCAAACTCTAATCTATTACATTTAAGAAGTCTTTTTTCAGCTATCAATCAGTGATGGGTAAGTCATTCTTATCTTGTGCTGAGTTATTTGTCCTTTTTCAATTATAGATATCTTTTCCATCTTTAATTGTCTTTTTGTAATGATATTTTCCAGCTATCTTCTAGTCATCATTTGATCCTTCTAGAAGTTGGACACTTGTGTGACTAGTTTCTGAGTGCTTGTCCGCTTCACTGGACCCACTGCTTTTTTGAGATGTTTATGCTGGACAAATTCCTTCTCAAGATTTTGATTTATTTCAGATATTCCTAGTACAAGTACAAATCCATCTCAGGCTTTTGATAAACCTATTAGATGATATGCATGATTGACTTCTATTATGCAACATCAAACTGATAAGTTTACTCCTTTAGAGAAAATAAGAGCTGAACCTATTAATCCATTTGGAATATATTTGGACATAGATTGTATTGCTAATGTTGAAGAAGCAATAGATAAGTGGGAAACTACCATGAGGATAGCTGTTACTATCAATAAATTAGATAAAGAATCTGTAAGATATTTTATACCAAGAAGTCTGCTCCCTTAGATATTGGCAAAATCTTTTTGAAGATGTTATTCGTACTGTATTTGATACTGATGATATTATATCTAATATTATTACAAGAGCAATGGAAGTATTAAAACTTGAGTTTTTAGGGGAAGGAAATTTCTTTAAAGATCCATCAACTACACAAAAATATTTAACTGCTTTATTAAGACTACAACTATGTGATATGTGTGAAATTGAGAGATATATATGTGTCTTCCAAGATTATTACTATCATATTTATAACCAAGTACCTAATACACAAACTTATTTACCTTTATTCTTTACAAAGATACCTGACCCTTAGGGACAAAAGTTAATAGATACATATAAACCAGATGATAATGATACATTAGGGAAAAGAATTGTCCATTGCAGAGATAAATTAAGTGAATGGTGTGGAGATGCCATATTAGCAAAATTAACCAGAGGATTAAGGAAAAAGATATCTCTTTGTTGTGATAAACCAAAATTACCATTAATGATAGGATGTGATAGCTCTTATTATTATAATAAAGTAAGAGAAAATATAAAAAGAGAAAAGAATATAAGAAAAGATATTTTAAGAAAAGAAAAACCAGATATTATAAAAAGAAAAAATATAAGAAACCTAAGAAACCAACCTTTAAAAGAAGAAACAAAAATGTAAAAGAATGTCAATGTTATTATTGTAAAGAAATTAGCCATTATGCAAATCAATGTCCTAAAAAATTTGAGAAAAATAAAAAGAAAATTGAAACAAATGAAGATATTCAAAAAAATGATTGAAGAAGGAGAATTTATTCAAGTAGATAATTTTGAAGAATTAAGTACAGATGAAAGTATTTTTATCTTAACTGATACAAAATATACTGAAACATCTGAAGATGAGTAATACAAAGATAACTAAAATAAATCCAATAATAGATAACGAAAAAGAATCTTCGAGAGAATATAATAAAGAGATACTTATAGATAAAAGAAAATCAAAACAAATACAACAAGAAAAATTTTCATTAACAAATTACTTAGAATTTCATGTTAATACACTAGAAAGATTAGGAATAAAGCCAAGGAAACATAATTTATATTATGGATTAAATATCCAAGAAAGAGCATTAGAAATGTCTTTAACAAATAATAAAGTTAGTATACCTTTATTAACAAAAAAGAATATTGAAGATAAAATACAAAAATTAAAACCAGAAATTAGAAATAGTCTTGGATGGATCCACATAGGAGCAATCTAGATAATTATAAAAGCTACATTTAAAGAAGGATTAAAAACACCTATAGATTTAGCTATAATGGATAATAGAATTCGAAATAAAGAAGAAGCTTGCTTAGGACTTTTAAGAGGAAATTTACAATATGGAAAATTAAAATTTAATATATACCCAAGAATAGCTTATAATATTAAAGATTGAGATTTTGATAAAACATTAAGTTAAATACAAAAACTTTAAAAGAAAATATTTTTTCTATTTAAATAATAGACCTTATTCAATCACTTTTGCAATTTCTAATGCACATCATTCTAATCGTTTTAGTATAAAAGATACAATAGATTATCCTTGTTTATTTAATGACATTTGTCAAGTTCAAGTCCCTAGTTTACCAATCATAGAAGAAATAGATTCAACACCATTAAATTTAGATTTATAGGAAAAACTTATGATAACTAGAAATCATTTACCACCCAAATTATCTTTTACTAATACTCATGTGATTAGTAATCCTATTACTAAAACACATAGTGGAATTATTATACCTCGAAATTATGAATTAAATAATTATAAAATAAAAGGTGAATATTTTGATGGATCACAATTTAAACCAATTAATATATTAATAGATATCGGAGCTAATGGAAATTATATTAGTCATAAACTTTGTGAAAATTTACAAAAATTCCAATTAGATAATTCACATCAATATACAAATTTTAATGGAGAAGTCCACGAAATAAATGAAATTGTTGAAACATTGTTAAAATTTGGAACGGAAATAATTAATATAAGATTACTCATTTAAAATGAAGGAATGAATGATAAATTGGAAATTATGTTAGGAGCTACATTTCTTGAAATAGTAAAACCATATCATATAACATCATATGGATTAAAAATAACAAATAATGGAAAATTAATATATATACCAAAATGACAAATCCTTGTAGTATTTATATTCTAATAGGAATTACTTATAAAGATTTGAAGAATCAGATATTCACTATAGAAGGGCAATTGGAGTACGAATAGTCTTGCAGAATATAAAAAGTGCCTTTAAAAAAGGATTCCACACGTATGGAGGGGAAAAAAAATGCATTCGTCTACTATGATTAGCCCAGCAAAGAAGACTCCTCCAAGTGCAGAAAGATATTTACAAACAAAGATAAAGTTCCTTAAAAAAAGAATTATTCAATCAAGTCCTCAGGCACAAGTCCAAATTTTTCAATTCAGAAAACATAGAGAAGGAATTTGTTCGGCATGCACATCTAAAAAAAAGCAGTGGGTCCAGTGAAGCAGACAAGCACTCAGAAACTAGTCACACAAGTGTCCAGCTTCTAGGAAGATCCGATGATGACTAGAAGACAATTGGAAGATATCATTACAAAAAGACAATTAAAGATGGAAAAGATATCTATAATTGCAAAAGAACAAATAACTTAGCATAAGATAAGAATGACTCATCCATCATTGATTGATAGCTGAAAAAAGACTTCTTAAATGTAATAGATTAGAGTTTTAAGTCTGGATTCCATCTATAAATATGTACATAGATGAATAAGTCGATCATCACTTAGCTCTCTCATTTTCATCTTTCTTGTACTCTCTTGTAATATATTCACTATGAAATAAACTCTTTCTTTAGTATCACGTCAAGAGCCAAGTTATTAACCTTTATATTATCAAAGCCTTAAAGGTATACTTTGTTTCCTAACCCAAGTTTCATACGTCGGAAGTAGGAAACAACCCTAGTGCTGTGCTTTGCGATACTGAAGGAACCTAGGGAAGTTACTTGTTTGCAACTCAGGCAGGTTGAGGCTGAAATGCATGGTAAAAGTCCTAAGGTGTGACTCGGTATCGTTAAGGTCAAAGAGAAACTCAGGTATGGAAGCATAGTGGACCCTTTATGTTTTGATACTATAATAAGTTAATAGTATAACTCTTGATTGTGATGCAATCTGGTAAATGATCAAAATTTCTATACTTTCTTTATACTCTTTAGACTTTGTTATAATATTTCAAGATAATTTACCCAAAAATGTTCTTGTTTTGAACTGACAGTTTTCAGCACAAGAATAAATACCACACACACACATACACACACACACACACACATATACATATGTGTATATATGTATATACATATACATATACATATGTGTATATATGTTTATACACATATACATATGTGTATATATATGTGTGTATATATACATATATATACACATATATGTTTGAATAATTTATATTGGGTATAGTTTGAATAATAAAAAAAAGAATTATACCAAACAAGAAACTTGGCCCACCGGGTAAGGCACATAGCCTTCATACATGAGGTTGTTGGTTCGACTCCTCGTTGCTGCACAAATTAATTGGAAGTTGTGATCAGGAGCGGTGGGTTCACTGGACCACGACTTGAAGGATAGCTTGGATCCAGTGTAGTTGGCCCAAAGAATTCTGGTGGTCCACAAAAAATTATTAATTTTTTTTATTGTTGTAGTTTTATTATATATGACGCTTCTAGGGCCGTCGTATTTTTTTATTTATTAATTTATTTTATTGTTATGGTTTTATTAAATACAGCGGTCCTTTGGCCTTTATATATGTTTTAACAAATACAGCAGTCCTAGTAAATAGCGCCGCCAATAACCTTATCGTAGACGACACATTTCATGAGTTTTTTATGGCAAAAAACGTGGAACTGTCATATAACTCGTCATAAATAATATAAACGTCGGGTTTTGGGCCGTCGTTTAATATAAATGGTGCCAATATTTGAGACGGCCCAAAAACCGTTGTATGGTCATCATATAAAGTTTATACGCCGGTTTTGTGGGTATTAGGACTGCCGTGAATGGTGTTTTTTTTTTTGTAGTTTTATTCTATTACTTATGCAATTTCATATGCAATCTCTAATACACATCATTCTGATTGTTTTAGTATAACGGACATAATAGATTATCCTTATATATTTAATGATGTCTGTTATGTCCAAGTTCCTAATTTACCTATTATAGATGAAATAGATTCAACGCTTTTAAATGTAGATTTGCAGGAAAAACTTTTGATAATTGGAAATCATTTACATCCAAGATTATCTTTTACACATACCAATGTAATTAGTAATCCTATAGCCAGAACAAATAGTGAAATTATTATTCCTCAAAATTATGAACTAAGTAATTATAAAATAAGAGGTGAAGATTTTGATGGAATACAATTTAAACCAATTAATGTAACACCCCATCTTTCCATAAGGTAGCGAGCTTCGTTTTTGTGGGATGTCACCCCATCCAGTTACCTAAACAAGGAGTCTTTATAACGAAGTTAACTTAGTACACAATAAAAATTTGCTCAAAATGCATTTATTCAAATTTAAGAAGATACATGGAGTCTATCTTCTGATACCATATTTCAAGCACAATAAATTCGACATATAGCATGAGCCTCTGGGAGTCCATCACGCATTTGTTGTGCCTCTGAATCCTAAAATTTTGAAAGAGAAAATAAAACACGTGAGAGTGAAAATCACTCAATGAGTCTTGTGTGTGCTAGTGATTGGTAAAGCAGATAGACAACATATTATCAATTGTCACTTCATAAAACCATTATGGGAAAGCATTGTATTTTTCACTAAAAATAGATCTACAACTCACTACAGGAGTGTTTATTCAAATTTCAGTCATATTTAAAAATTTGAGTTTTATTCAATATCACTGCTCCATTTTAAGAAAAAGCAGGCACTTCTCTAAATAGAATTTTAGCCTGTGTGCAAACCTCACAAGGCTTCGCCTTCGATATCATAGTCGTATTGAACTAAAATCACAAGCCTATAGCACTCAACTGTGCATTGTCGGAAGGGTAAGTGCAAACAAGAACAATACTGAGTAATTTAGAATGTTTTACTTGCTACCGTAAGCTTAGGGATCCCAATCTTGACGTCAGTCACTATCGAGGTAGCAAGGGGTTGAACAACGCTAGGTGTCCTACCCAGCCCATGAACAACTCAAAATCAAAATGTGCATAAGGGGCGGCAATTACCAGGAACTAAACGGCTAGCCATGACGACTTATCTCAATGTCCTATCGCCCTATTTGTAGTAAGACAATCTCCAAAATAGATCAGATTATATGGGATCGTCTATCTTTAACATTAGCTAGTACAAAGATCAAAACCCTTGTTGAGTACTCAATGTTTTCACTGGTACACAAGACCAGCAACAACTCCATATTCCCGAAGGAATTCCAAATAAACGTTTTCCGGGGTCAAATATCATTTTTCAAAAGTTGATCCCACTGGCTCACAAGACCAGCTATTAATCTCATTGGCTCACAAGGCTAATTAATTATCTTATTCCCAAAGGAATATCAATAAAACAATTTTAGGAATCAAAACACCGTTTTTCAAAAGTTGATCTCATACCAAGAGATTGTTTTCCAAAACCGTAGTTAAAGGATAAAAAGTCCTTTTCGTACGATAAGATAAGTTTCTAAGGGTATTTTCGTCATTTGAAGAATACTCGATTTCAAAAAGAGTATTATTCAGGAATTTCTAGAATTCTAATCCAAAAGGAATAGTTTAATTCAAGAAATTCCAATGATAATTCCATAAAATTCATAACTCACAATTTCCCAAAAATCCTTTTCATAAAAAGAAACATTAATGCTTTTCCCAGAATAAAATATTATTTCATCTCATAATTAATGAGAAGAAAGCCTTTGAGGTATACATTTATACCTAGGAATTAATCACAATTCAAAGGATCCTAAATTCCTTACAGAAAATATTATTTCCTAAAAACCTCAATAATTTCCCGTTTAGAGAAACCTTATTTTTCTCAGTAAAACACAAAGGTGCATTAGCCTTGTCACAAAGAGGTTTTAGGAAAATTAGCCAATAATTATGAATAATTCCATCTATTAAAATTCATATTTTCCATTCAAATCCAATCATGGCATGATGCCATTTTTTCCTCAGAGAAACCAATTATTTGTCCAGAGAAACCAAAAGGATTCATAGAATATTTCTTTAATAAAACGTAATTTCACTAGCATAAAATAGGATTTTGTAAAATAAGTGGGACTCACCTCGTGTCTTATATAAAAATAGCCATAAGCGTAACGTTCCTAGTTTTATCTCAAGTCTCGAATATAGAAAACCTACATTAAAGTCATTTTATTTTCAACTTAATAATTAAAGCTAGGATAAAGGATTATTATAGTGAAATGAGAACCATTCATTTCTCATTTCCTTATTTCCAAACATAACGGAATAATCTTTCCAAAATGACCAAAATCCATTATCCCCTCTTGATCCTTTTTCCTACACATAATTTAGGGTCTTCATGTGATCTTTCATCCTTCCATTCTCCCATTAATGAAAATAAATTCAATTCCTTAAATTTCATTTATTTACACAAAAGCTGAAAATTTTCAGCTTTAATACCCGATTTTGTTTTCTGCATAACTTTTGATCCACATGTCCAATTGTTCTCTATTATATATCAAAATGCTCATAAGATCTTTAAATTCATTATTATGAACTTCAATCAGACAACCCTTGTGCCGTTTCAGACTTCTGAGCATAAAACAGCCTCAGCTTTCCATGTTTTCTTCATTTTCTTCACGAAATAATATTATTAACCCATCCTTTTTCAATATACATGCCTATATAATACTTGATTCACATTAAATTCCATCAAATCAGCCTTCAACTCTCTGATTTTCAGAGATATTTAGCCCAGCAAAGTCATATTTTCCAACATCAAATTCAACAATTACACACAACAACATTAACAAGTCATTTTCTTTAACGATTATGCTAGTTTTCCTTTTCATTTCTTATGCCTTCTTGTACAGCCATGAAACCGCTACTGAAGCCACCATCAACGCACGTTCATACACCCTATAAAACATAGCATATAGCTTCCCCAAGCAACTGGCACACATAGCACACACAATACTTCATATAGTACAAGAATAATCGTAATCATAATCATGATTTTCATGTTTTCATGTTAAAATTCATACCAAAACGATCACTGCGTTGAAATCTATGACTTTAATTCATGGAGTATGATCTTTTACCTTGTTTGTGAGGTTCTTCAAACTTGATTTGGTCCAAGAACACCAAGAACAAATTTTCTCTCTCATTTTTCTATTTTTCTCCTAGTTTCTCTCTATTTTCCCCAACTTTTCTTCCTTTTTCTTTCCTTTTTCTTCCTTTCTCTCCTTCTTATTGTTGCTGGCCTGTTTTCCTCCTTCTAACTGGCATTCCTTTTGACCAAAAGTTGGTAATTCTAGATAAATGTCAAAATGTAAAGACTGTAAACTGATCTATTGAGTGATGTTACCGTTGTATTATCAGAAGCACCTAAAATGACATATAATGTACTGATTGTTAAATTATACATGAAATTCAGTATTTCTATGTGAAGTTTGATGGTCCTTTACTCAGGATATGCTGATAAAAAAACTAAACATGTATGGGCACAAGGTCAACCTACAATAAATGCTATAGTGGGCTATCCGACATATGTCGCATTTTCCAATTTCCACATATTTTTCTTTTTATTTTGTAAAGCTTCCTTAATAATCTTCTCTTGCATGAATGTTTCACGTATCTTCTCATTGTATGACACTTGTCCATGCCCACTGATCACAAAATGCCATGTGTTCGAATTTTGACCGCGTTTCCAATTTTCTTAGAAAATAACTATAATTTCGGTCCGTATTGAAAAAAATATTTTATTCCACCAATATAATCTATAAATTTCACTAAATTCAATGGTAGGAATCAAAATTCTTAATTCCTTCGCAATTCTTGTCAATTTATGGTCAAAATCTCGATCGCGGTCAAAATTACAAAAATGTCACTAATATCGCCGGTAGCTTAATTTATACCAAAATATTCGTCTCTTCGCAATGAAAAATTTTTGTTTTTAATGTACCCCCAAACTTTCACTTTAGTAAAAGTAGTCACAATCTAAAAATTTAGAGTATGTGTAGAACAAATTCAAAATTACATTCAGGTCCCTATATATTTTTTATTGCACCAAAATATTCTTCGCATTACATTGATCATCTTTTGTTCTAGCCACTAATACAAATTCCTACTCTGTCAAAAGTAGTAACCAATCAAAATTAAAAATATGGGATGTTACAATATTAATAGATACAGGAGCTAATAGAAATTATATTAGTCATAAACTTTGCAAAAATTTACCAAAAATCCAATTAGATAATGCACATCAATATACAAATTTTAATGGAGAAGTACTGAAATAAATGAAATTTTAGAAATATTATTAAAATTTGTAACAAAAATAATTAATATAAGATTACTTATTGAAAATGAAGGAATGAATCATACTTTAAAAATAATGTTAGGCAATATATTTCTTGAAATAGTAAAACCGTATAAAAAAACCTCAAATGGATTGAAAATAACATATAATGGAAAATTGATATATACACCAAAATGACAAGTCCTTATAGTATTTATATTCCTATTGGAATTACTTATAAAGATTATAAAGTAGAATATTTTGTAGCATACATAGATAGTGGATTAGGATCATGTTTATGTAAATCAAATTGTTTTTCTAAAGAATATCATCAATCTTTAAAACCTATTAAAGGAAAAGATAAATCTAATAACCTCATTAAATTTTCGACTGGTATAGAACAACCTATAATTTTATTAGGATCATTTCTCATAAAATGTCCACCATTTTATTTCTATAATACCGGCTTAGATATTTTACTTGCAAATAATTTTTTACAATTATTCCATAATGTTATTTTTGATACTCTTGCTCACCAAATACATTTTAAGACTCCTTGTCATCATTTGATTGTTGTTAAAAGACTCAAAAAGCTTTATGCTAAACTCCTTCCTATTCATTTTTTCCCTTGCACAGCTAAGCATGGTGATATTAGATATAGTAAAAAACCCATTTTTTCCAAAAGGAACACCCTGATTAGAATATCAACTTGAGTTAAGATAACTAACTTTAGATATAGATGACAAAAAAATAAAATTAAGACGATGTTATACAGATAATCCTCTATAGTTTTGGGATAAAAATAAGATTACAACAAAATCAGAAATGATAGATAAAAAAAAAATATTAGGGTCAAACCAATGAGATAAAATGAAGAAGATAAAAAAGAATTTAATACATAATTAAAAGAACCATTAGATGTAAATTTGACCCATTAGATGCTACACTCTTTCTTACTCCACGAGGTCAATATGAATGGTTAGTAATGCCTTTTGGATTAAAAAATGCTCCTCAAATATTTTAAAGAAAATGGATAATATATTTAAACCTTATGATTTCATATTTGTCTATGTTGATGATATTTTAATTGTCTCAAAAAATTTAGACTCCCATATTAAACATTTAAATATCTTTTGTGATTTATGTATCCAAAATGGATTAGCATATCTGAGAAGAAAGCAAAAATAATGCAAGAAAAATAGAATTTTTAGGAATGATGATAGATAATAAAGGGATAGAATTACAACCTCATATTTTACAAAAGTTAAGTAATTTTCCAAATAAATTAATAGATAAAAAACAAGTTCAAATTTTTCTAGGAGCATTAAAATATGCTTAAGATTTTATAGAAAATCTTGCTAGCTTAAAACAACCTTTACAAAATTTGTTGAATCAAAATAAGATATTTAGTTTTGATTCTACTAGAACAACATGTAAAAATGATAAAACAAATATGTTTTTTATTACCTAAATTACAATTACCTTTGGAGACAAATGATTTAATTTTAGAAATAGATGCTTTTGAAAATTATTGGAGTAGAGTATTGAAAAGGAAAGATGAAGATAAAGAACTTGTGTGTAGATATTGTTTTGGAACATTTAATGAAACTAAAAAATGATACCATATCAATGAAAAAGAATTATTTGCAATTGTTAAAAGTTGGCAGAAATTTTATAATTATTTATTACCAATGAAATTTCTAGTAAGGACAGATAATACCCAAGTTAAAGCATTTATTAGAAATATTTTACCCTTGAAATCGGAATATAAAAGATTAATTTGGTGGCAAAACTTATTAGCTAAATATTAGTTTGATATTGAAGTTATTAAGACTAATAAAAATATCTTAGCAGATTTTTTAACCAGGGATGGCCAGTGCAAAAACCAGGATTCATAAATTATTAGAAGATATGGATAAGCAAATCATGAGTATACAAGATAATGTCTCTGACATTGTTGATCTTACCTAGCTACCAGGTATGGGAGAAGAAATTACAGATTTTTTAATATCTGAAAGCCGAATGATTAAGATAAGAATAAATAATTTTGAAATGTCTAGTAAATTGATATATATATATATATATATTAGACAAGACAGATGTTAAAGATACAACAGGATCTTGTTCTATAGAACCTAAAGAAGATAAAAAGGAATAAGAGATTTCTCTAAGACATCAAAAAGAAAAAGCTGTCATCTTCTTCTCAAAGATTTTGCTATCGATACTTACTGTAGTGGAAATACAACAACAGATAATGAAAGAATTATATAGTCTCTCTAATATTGATACTCGATACATAGATTATATTGGCATATATATCAGGACAAATTATTTACAAGATTCCTCTCCACAAGAGAAATTAGATATTGGTACGATTTTGGTGCCATAAATTTGATTTATTTATCTCCTCTAGATTTTGAAGAAATATCACAGTTACCTTTTTGGGTACAGAAAGGAGGGAAAGACTTTTATGTCAATAATCCCATAGTTTCTCCCAATGATATTTTATACCTTAAATTTGTTTCTTCTGATCTTGATTTCTTTGAAGAAGAAAGATATCCTGCTTTCCACTTCATGCAAGTTGGAAAAGCATAACCCTATTCAATTTAAACTAATAATGCAAAAGAATGCAAAAGATTTGAAGAATCTGATATCCATTATAGAAGAGCTATTGGAATTAGAGTTGTTCTCTAGAACATGGAAAGTACTTTTAAGAAAGGATTTCAAACATATGGTAGGACAAAGATGCATTCATCAGTAATGATAAGTTCAACAAAAAGAACACCTGCCAGTGCTAAAAGATATTTAAAGACAAGAATCAAGTTTCTTGAAAAAGGCACTATTCAATCAAGCCCACATGCTCAAGCACAAATATGTCGATTCAAAAAACACGAGAAAGAAGTTTGCTCAGCATGTTCGCCATAAAAAACAAATCAGTAGTGGTTCAAGTGATAAAGACAACCATTCAGAGTTTAACCTCACAGGTGTACATCTTCTAGGAGGATCTGATGACAACTAAAGATAGCTAGACAAATAACTCAAAAAGATAAGATGACTTACCAAAGCTACATATTTACAAAAAGACAAGATGACTCAAATAGCTGGAAAGATAATGCACCAAAGCCACAAAAAGACAAGATGACTCATCCAAGTGGATAGCCAACATAAAACTCTTAAATGTAATAGATAGGATTTCAAATTGTCCCCCTTTATAAATATGTACATAGAAGAATAAGCTTCTCAAGCTTTAATAGCCCTCTTCGTGTAAGCTCCTCTCCTAGAACAAGCCTTCCTAGTGTAATCCTATAATCTTCTTGTACTATATTATGAAATAAAATCTTTCTTTTGCATCACATCTTAAGCCAAACCATTTACATTATAGCATCATAAGCATAAATATTATTGCTCTTCTTATCCTGAATTTCGTACAACAGAAGTAAGAAACGAACCCAGGATGTGCTTTGTAGTACTGAAGGAGTTTAGGAAAGTTACCTATTTGTCATCTAGGCAGGTTGGGGCTAAAATGCCTAGCAAAAGTCTCAAAGTGTGACATGGTATCGACAAGTCTAAAGAGAAATCCAGGTATGGAAGTGCAGTGAACCCTTTCTGTTATTAGTGTTATAATGTTTTAATGGTGTAACTCATGTATGTGATATATATCTGAAACCTATCATGATAACAATCTCCGTGATTCCTTATTTACACTTTGATATCATAATAATCTTACAAGATAACACTCTCAGGAATGTTTTGAATTTGAACCAACAAATTTGGCCAAACGAAAATAGTATCAAAGCCACACTAGAATTAGATAATTTAGATATTGAATTAGTAGAATCAACAACCTCTCTTGATTTTCATATAACAGTCTGTAATACTTAAGTTATATCAGATGAAGATTTTACAAAATTTGAACATAGATATGCTCAAGATTGGGATCAAAATATAGATATTCCCATAAGAATATATGATGATAATTATATTGATGATACTAATTGGGAATATAGGTCAGACTAATGGATTATGATATTTGTAAAGACTTATTAAATCAAATTAAGATATTAGATGCTCAAGTTAATGATGCAGAATCACAAAAGGAATAGTATTCATTTCTGCTAGATTATTCAAGGATAACAGGAGCTCATAAACTAACACTAAAAGAGATACAAAATTTGTTAGACGATTCAATAATTACATGTTTAAGTATTAAACAAAAACAAGTTCATATGCATAAATCATTATCAGAACATTATACAATAAAACATCTAAATGGATAAACAAAAATGTACTCCATTAACAGAACATGATATGTCTACTAAATTAGATAAAGATTTAATAGAATTACAAAAAACTATAATTTATTATAGTGAAAAAATAATATTAGAAATAGATAAAATAGGAACATTAATAAGAACTTTGTTTCAACAAAAAGATAAAGAGAAAAGAAAAGAAGTAATTACAGAAACAGAATCAAGAATAATAGTTGCAAATGAAAAGAAACACCCTTTATTAGCACATTTAGGAAAAATGAAAATACCAAAAGGATAGAAAGGAAATGAGTAATTCTGAAACATACGAGGTCTCTTCAGATCTAGAAAATTTGATAACAAAAATAGGAGATGTAGATATGCAAGACAATTTTATAAATTTAAAACCAGAGATATAAAAAATTAAACCAGCATTTAATACTAACATTTTATATATACCTGGTACAAGTATAATTCCTTTAGGATGTTCACAAGCTTTTGATAAACCAATTCGAGGTTATGTTGGATTAAGCTCAGTTATGCAACAAGCAGATAAATACACACCATTAGAAAAGATGAGAGCTGAACCAATTAACCCTTTTGGAATATATTTTGATTTAGATTGTATTACCAATACAGAAGAGGCAATAGATAAATGGGAAATTGCCATGAGAATAGGATTTATAGTTAATAAATTAGATAAAGAATCTATTAGGCATTTTATACCAAGAAGTCTTGTAAATAGTGCACTTAGTTATTGGCAAAACCTATCAGAAGATATTATGCATACAATTCATTATATGGATGACAACATATCCAATATTATTATAAGAGCAACTGAAGTTTTAAAATTTGAATTTTTAGGAGAAGGTAATTTCTTTAAAGATCCAGCAACTACTCAAAAATATTTAATAGCTTTATTAAGGTTACAATTATGTGATATGTGCGAAATTGAAAGATATATATGTGATTTTCAAGATTATTATTATCATATATATAATCAAGTACCTAATACAAATACTTATGTACCTTTATTTTTCACAAAGATACTTGACCCTTGGGGACAAAAATTAATAGATACATATAAACTAGGAGATATTGATACTTGAGGTAAAAGAATTGCTCACTATAAAGATAAATTAAATGAATGGTGTGGAGATGCTATTTTAGCAAAATTAACTAGAAGGTTAAAAACAAGTTATCTTTATGTTGTGATAAACCAAATTTACCTTTAATAATAGGATGTGATAGTCCTTATTATTATAATAAAGTAACAAGAAAGTATAAAAGGTGAAAAGATATTTTAAGAAAAGAAAAACAATATATTATAAAAAGACAAAAAATATAAAAAACCTAAGAAACCAACATTTAAAAGAAGAAAGAAAAATATTAGAGAATGTCAATCTTATTACTGTAAAGAATTAGGGCATTATGCTAATAGATATCCCAAAAATTTTGAGAAAAATAAAAAGAAAATTGAAATAGATGAAGATATTCAAAAAATGATAGAAGATGGAGAATTTATTCAAATAGATAATTTTAAAGATTGAAACACAGATGAAAGTATCTTTATTTTAACTGATACAAAATATACGGAAACATCAGAAGATGAATAATATAGAAATTATTGAAATAAATCCCATAATAGATAATAAAGAAGAATCCTTAGGAGAACATAATAAAGAAATAATAATTGATAAAATTAAATTAAAACAAATACAGAAAGAAAATTTTTCATTGACAAATTATTCAAGATTTCATGTTAATACTTTAGAAAGATTAGGCATAAAACCTAGAAAAAATAATTTATTTTATGGATTAAATGTCCAAGAAAGAGCTTTAGAAATCTATTTAACAAATAATAAAGTTATCATACCCTTGTTAACAAAAAATAATATTGACAAAAAAAATTCAAAAATTGAAACCCGAAATTAGAAATAGTCTTGGATGGATACATATAAGAGTAATTCAGATAATTATAAAAGAAACTTTTAAAGAAGGATTAAATATTCCGAAAGATTTAGCAATAATGGATAATAGAATTCAAAATAGAGAACAAGCATGTTTAGGAATCTTAAGAGGAAACCTCTAATATGTAAAATTAAATTTTAATATTTATCCAAGAATAGCATATAATATTAAAGATAGAGATTTTGATGAAACATTAAGTTTAATACAAAATTTTAAAAGACAATATTTCTTTCATAAACACAATAGACCTTATTCTATTACTTTTGCAATTTCATATGCAATCTCTAATACACGTCATTTTGATTGTTTTAGTACAAAAGACAATAGATTATCCTTATTTATTTAATAATGTCTGTCAAGTCCAAGTTCATAATTTACATATTATAGAAGAAATAGATTCAACTCCTTTAAATTTAGATTTACAGGAAAAACCTTTGATAATTTTTACACATACCCATGTAATTAATAATCCTATAACAATAACAAATAGTGAAATTATTATTCCTTGAAATTCTAAATTAAGTAATTATAAAATAAGAGGTTAATATGTTGTTGGAATACAATTTAAACCAATTAATATATTAATAGATACAAGAGCTAACGAAAATTATATTAGTCATAAACTTTGTGGAAATTTACAAAAATTTCAATTAGATAATCCACATCAAGACACAAATTTTAATGGAGAAGTACATGAAATAAAAGAAATTGTAGAAATATTATTAAAATTTGGAATATAAATAATTAATATAAGATTACTTATTCATGTAAATTCTTTTTGATCAATATAAATCTTTTACATTGTGATCAATAAATGATACTTTAGAAATAATGTTAGGCAATACATTTCTTGAAACAGTAAAATCGTATAAAAAAATACAAACATATAAATATATATATTAACACACACACACACACACACATATTCATATATATGTGCATCTATATATATACACATTCATATATGTTAATATCTATTCACATACATGTTCATATATATGAATATGTATTCATATATATTAATATAAACATATTCATATAAATATTTATATATTAAATTAATATATATATATTATATGTGGGTGTATTTATATTAATATATTAATATATTAATTATTAATATATATATTTATAAGCATATTAAAAAGTATATTAATAAATATATATTAATATTCTATTGTAATATATGTATATATATGTGTGTATTTATATATATATGTATGTGTGTGTGTGTGTGTGTATATATATATATATATATATATTAATATTAATATATCAATATATTTATATGAATATGTATATATTCATCTATATGAATACATATTCATATATATGAAAACTATGTTATCAAAACACATCTTTATAAAACTATTAGAGATTATAGGAAAACTATTGACCTCTTCTGCATATGTAATCCATAATATTATGCAAGTATAATAATTAAGTTTCTTTTCTTGAACACTTTTCTTCTTGGCATTCTATCAAATAAGCTTAGAATATGATAAAAGATCTCACCTTGTCGGCGTCAAACAGACGGTACTTTTTCCCTTTTGGCTTCTCCTTGCCACTGACGGTACTTTTCCCAAGCTCCTAGCCTTACGTCTTTTGATCTGCAACCTTGTTCTAAATTGCTTATTTCAAGATCTGGGATATAGAAGAAAAGTATTTTGAAAAGAAACTCATATTTTTATTTCTTGCATAATATAAAGGAGTACAAACTAGGAGAAGGTTTCTAGTAGACCTTTACTCTCTAAGAATAGCTTTAGCTTGAGTACATTTGGGATGTATAAGGGAGAAGGATTTATGCTATGTTGCTGCTTCTTCTTATGCCATCCATTCTGCTGATAGTCCCTTTTAACAAAGACCGTCCATTGCTCAAGATAAGTATCAAACAACTGAGGATCATACTCAATGATGTTCAGTAGAACTACATCTTTACCAAAGAAGGTTAGTTCAGGTGGCCTTCTTCTTCCAGTAGTCCTAAGTAAAGGGTTAGGATTGGTGTAAGGATTTACAGTAGTCCTGGGTGGATGTCCTCATTGGTCATAAACCATAGGTCTAGGCTCAGACTCTGGATAAGAGACATTATCGAGTCTAGTCTGAGAGGTTGAGGCTGTGGATTGTTCCATTAAGTTTGTGACAGATATGTGGGAAACATCTGTATCAGCTTCAGATAGAGTAGAGGAAGTTTCAGAAATTTCTTTTGGTTCCACTTCAACCATGGGAAGCAAAATAGTAGTTGGGATAAAGACTGGAACCTTAAAAGCTATAACTTCCAAATGTGATCATGCACGATTTTACTCAGATTAGGCAGAAATTAAGCCTTATGCTCTCAAAGGAATCTCTTATAGAGGATTCTATGATTTAGCAGAAGCATTGGAAATCACCAAACAACGTGTGGGTCCAAACTTCTTCATTTCTCAGAATTTGAAAAATAGATCCTATGGTTCGATATGCCAGTAGGGAAGAACATATGTTCAAACTGTTACTATTTCGTCTTCATCTGAGACCCCTACTCACCATACATCTTCTTCGTCTGAGCCAATTACTAAATCCAATTCTTCAATGGAGATAGTAAGTGAAAAATACTTAAGTCTCAGCAACCCATCTCATGGGCAATCTGCCTATTCCTGAACCTCCTTCTAGAGATGAATGTTTATGCAATCCACCTGGAGCATGTAAAAGGAAAGGTACTTTGAATATTAGACTACAGGCTAAAAAGAAAGCTGCTTGCATTTATAGTATAGACTTAACCTGTTATAAGGCACTAGATACTCTTGATCTTTTGTGTATCGACTCTCATGCAGATGATGACTTAATATCAGGATCTATACTTGAGGATTTAGATAGTTATCTTAATCCTAGGATGATTCTGAAAAACTTACAGCTTAATTTATCTGTTGAGGATTTTATTTCTAGACTTGAAAAATTAGAAATAATAGGAGATAACCCTTTTAAATATTGGGAAAAAGATAAGGTTTTCTGCAAACTTGACATTACAAATCCTTATCTAACTATTAAAGTGTAGGATTTGAAGTACTCCAACTTTGAACAACAGGAATGCAAGATGCATGTGGAACAACTGCTAATTCTTGGAGTAATTCAACGATCAGACTAGTCTGACTAACTACTTGGTATTTTTGAAAAACCCCAAAGAAAGAAATTTTCTTGCTATGCTCTTTTTACAGGTGATCATGCAGGAGTTTACTCAGATTAGATAGAAATTAAGCCCTATGCTCTCAAAGGAACCTTTTACAGAAGATTTTATGACTTGGCAGAAGCATTGGAAATCATTAGACAGCGTGTGGGTCCAAACTTCTTCATTTCTCAGAATTTGAAAAACAGACCCTATGGTTTGATATGCTAGCAGGGAAGAACATATGTTCAAACTGTTACTACTTTGTCTTCATTTGAGACCCCTACTCACCGGACATCTTTTTCGTCTGAGCTAATTACTAAATCCAATTATTCAATGAAGATAGTAAGTGGAAAATACTTAAGTCTTGGCAACCCATGTTATGGGGAATTTGCCAAGAGCCTAATTTAAGTTTGGCAGAAACTCCCATCACCTTTGGTTGGTTAAATTGAAGTTATCGTAGAATACATTAGTATCTCTACAATGACAGCTCATTTTGACTTCCTCAAGGAAGCTCATAGGAATTTTGTTCCTGAACTTGTAGGCATATCTTTCTTCTATGAAGTAGAGTATGCGCAGAAAAGACCTTACAAAGGCCGATTTAGCCAATGCAAAGTACATACTCTTAGAACTAATCCAGTTCTATCTTATTGCCAATGTCAATTGGTTTATTCTATTAGAAAAGCCAATATTGATATTAGCATGTTTCCCATTCTACATTTTGCTGGAGTAGAAATTACTCCTTATTTTTTAATGACTTTTGGGTTACTCAATTCTTTGATCATTGATGATGTAACCTACACTATGGATCTTCTTCATCCTTTGAATTCTATTCTTAGAAAACGTTTTCAAAAATTTGAAGGTCCAGTTCATCTATTTCTTGAGAGCTCTCCACAAAAATGGATTGCTAAACAGATTGAACCAGCTAAATACTATATTCGAATTAGTACATTTGAAATAGGATTCTCCCTGAATTTGATCCCGATCCAGAATGGGAAACTGGTACTACTATAGAATACCAACTAAAACATTGGCGTTCCAAAATGATCGACTCATAGTGGAATTTCTCTGCTAATGATCAAATGGAGTTTTGTTTGGCAGGAGAAACTATGACGAAAAAATACTACTGGCCCAAGGAATACGGGACACAATTCTTTCCAT
The DNA here is from genome assembly GCA_026120185.1 of Voacanga thouarsii. Classification (NCBI taxonomy): domain Eukaryota; kingdom Viridiplantae; phylum Streptophyta; class Magnoliopsida; order Gentianales; family Apocynaceae; genus Voacanga; species Voacanga thouarsii. The sequence goes on along the minus strand of JANUWF010002326.1, from coordinate 2,670,968 downwards.
TCCAATACGTAACAGTAGACCCTGGACTTGTTCTTCACTATGAGGAAAAATATGCCCAGCATGAAAGGGCTATGGAATCCATGTCTAGATCAGACACAACTAGCCAAGCTGAAATGGATAAAGCTCCACCAACTCCACCATAGAAAACCCCAGCCAGCTGGATTCTCTCTCCTTTAATAAAAGCAACAGACATACTTTTGACTAAAGGAGCACAACTATTTACTTTTTAGAAAGTAAAAAGAATCTTTTGACTCTGAGAAGAAAAGGACAACATAGCTGTCCTCTACTTTACTTTACTGGACAACACAAAGGTCTTCTATTTTACTTTATCAAATGTAAGCAATGACGTCTTACACCATTTCCGGACTTCAAAAACTTCATGTGAAATCCGCACAGCCTAAAGTCCTTCCTCTATATAAGGACTTCATTTCTTTGGATGGCATAAGAAGAAGCAATAACATAGCATAAATCCATCTCCCTCATACATCCCAAATGTACTCAGGCTAAAGCTACTCTTAGAGAGTAAAGGTCTACTAGAGACTTTCACCAAGTTTGTACTCCTTTATATTATGCAAGAAATAAAAATATGAGTTTCTTTTCAAAATACTTTTCTTCTATATCCTAGATCTTGAAATAAGAAATTTAGAACAATGTTGCAGATCAAAAGACGTAAGGCTAGGAGCTTGGAAAAAGTACCGTCAGTGGCAAGGAGAAGCCCAAAGGAAAAAAGTACCGTCCGTTTGACACCGACAAGGTGAGATCTTTTATCAGATTTTAAGCTTTTTTGATAGACTGCTAACAAGAAAACTGTTCAAAAAAATAAAATTAATTATTATACTTGCATAATAATGTGGATTAAGTATGCAGAAGAGGTCAATAGTTTTCCTATGCTCTCTAATAGTTTTATAAAGATGTGTTTTGATAACATATGTTTAAAGAACTTACAAGTACATCCTCGGATTTACTACTTAGGATTAAGAGAATTTGATGTCAATTCTCTAAACTTTAAGTTCATAGATATGATTTCTTTATGTGAAACAATGCTAAGAACTTCTACTTGCTATTACTACTACCTAGAACAGTTGAAAAACTTAACTAGTGTAGCAGCTTGTGATCAAGAATTAATTTTCCTACAGATTCAAGAAAAAGCTTATAGAGATAAGCTTAATCACTTTTCAAAAGAATTTATGAGAAAGAATCATCTTTTTCATCCTTGGGTCCTTGACTATGTTCTCAATGTTCCAAGACTTAATTAGGATATGCTTGAATATCGTCTTACTGAAATTTTATTTTTAAGAAAAATAAAAATAATACAGACTCATAGAAGTTTATTGCTTCAAGATTCTTGTTCAACAAGTCAGTCTACATGATTGGTATCTGTAGGAAGACTATGCAACTCTGGGGTAGGCTTTCAGGCCTATTTCTAGAGCCTCTGTATAGTAGACGTATGTTTTCTTATGAATCCAAGCTTATATGCTATACCTTTCTTATACCAGTCAATACACATATTTCCTATCCATATGGGTATATAGGCTAGACACAGACGGCACAGCCGGAAGAGCTAATGCACTCAGGGAACTTAGTTCCTTGTTGTCAGCCACAAAGCCACGTACCTAACTGGTGCCTGAAAACCATTGAAAACCATTTGAGTCTGTCCTCATTTTTGTTTAGATCCTTTATTTACATTAAAAGCCGGGGATCTATGTTTGGAGTTTGATTGTTAAATTGCTCCAAGACTTAGCAGTTGTTCCACATGCATCTTGCATTCCTGCTGTTCAAAGTTGGAGTACTTCAAATTTTGCGCTTTAATAGTTAGATCATGATTTATAATGTCAAGTTTGTAGAAAACTTTATCTTTTTCCCAATATTTAAAAGGGTTTTCTCCTATTATTTCTAGTTTTTCAAGCCTAGAAATAAAATTCTCAATAGATAAATTAAGCTATAAGTTTTTTAGAATAATCCTAGGATTAAGATAACTATCTAAATCCTCAAATATAAATCCTGATATTAAGTCATCATCTGCATGAGAGTCGATACACAAAATCTTTTGACTCTGAGAAGAAAAGGACAACACAGCTGTCCTCTATTTTACTTTATCAAATATAAGTAATGACGTCTTACACCACTTCTGGACTTCAAAAACTTCATGTGAAATCCGCACAACCTAAAGTCCTTTTGCATATATATATATATATATATATATATATATATATATATATAGTAAAAAACCTATTTTTCCAAAAGGAACATCCTTATTAGAATATCAACTTGAGTTAAGACTGCAAAATTCAAACATAGAAGACATAAAAATAAAATTAAGATAATATTATATAGATAATCCTTTACAATTTTGGGATAAAAATAAGATTATTGCAAAATTAGAAATAATAGATAAAGATAAAGTTATTAGGTTTAAACCAATGAGATATAATGAAGAAGATAAAAAAGAATTTAATATACAATTAAAAGAACTATTAGATGCACATTTGATACAGGAAAGTAATTCCCCTTATAGTTCTCCAGGATTTTATTGTAAGAAAATATGCAGAAATAGTTAGAAGAAAAGTTAGAATGGTTATTAATTATAAAAAGTTAAATGATAATACTGTATTTGGTGGTTATTTTCTCATAAATTGGATAAGAAATAAAATATATTTTCCTTGGAAATAATTTACTGGGTTAGATAGTTTACTTGGAAATAATTTTTTACAATTACTCTATAAAGTTATTTTTGATACTCTTGCTTACTAAATACATTTTAAAACTCCTTGTCATCATTTAATTATTGTTAAAAGACTAAAGAAAGCTTATGCTAAACCCTTTCCTATTGATTTTCTTCCTCACACAGCTAAGTGTGGTGATATTGAGTCGCCTAACAAATTTTGTATCTCCTTTAGTGCTAGTTTATGAGCTCTTGTTATCCTTGAATAATCTAATCGAAATGAATACCATTCCTTTTGTGATTTTGCAACTTTAACTTGAACATCTAATATCTTACTTTGGTTTAATAGAGTTTTACAAATATCAAAATCCATTAGTCTGATCTATATTCCCAATCAGTATAATTATCATCATACATTCTTACAGGAATATCTATATTCTGATCCCAATCCTGAGCAAGTCTATGTTCAAATTCTACAAAATCTTCATCTAATATATCCTGAGTGTCATATAAGGTTATGTGAAAATCAAGAGTAGTTGTAGATTCTATTAATTTAATATCTAGATTATCTAATTCTAATAGGGCTCTGATACCATTTTCGTTGGGCCGAATTTGTCGGTTCAAAATCAAAATATTCCTAGGAGTGTTATCTTGTAAAATTATTACTATATCAAAGTGTAAATAAGAAACAACAGAGAATGTTATCCTGCAAAGTTAAAAATATGTATCACATACATGAGTTACACTATTAAAACATTATAACATCACAAAGCAGAAAGGGTCCACTGCGCTTCCATTGACTTTGTCAGTACCGGGTTACACTTTGAGACTTTTACTGGATATTTCACCCCCAACCTACCTAGTGTACAAACAAGAAACTTTCCTAAACTCCTTCAGTACTACAAAGCACAGTCTGGGATCTCTTCCTACTTTTGGTGTACGGAATTCAAGATAGAAAGAGCAATAGTCTTTATGCTTATGATAATATAATGTAAATGATTTGGCTCAAAATGTGATACAAAAGAAAGATTTTATTCCATAATATAATATAGTACAAGGGGATTATTATATTAAGAAGTTTTTTTTTTTCTAGAGAGGAGTTTACACAAAGAGGGCTCTTCAGGCTTGGGAAACTTATTCTTCTATGTACATATTTGTAGAGGGAATGGACTTTAAATTCTATATATTACATTAAAGAGTTTTATGTTGGCTATCATATCTTTTTGTAATCATGTATCTTTGGTGGGTGAGTCATCTTTACATTTCTTGAGTGCATTATCATTCCAGTTGTTTTTATCTTTTCATATCTTTTGGTATATTATCTAGCTATCTTTAATCATCATCCACACCTCCTAGAAGATGGACACCTAGGCGGCTAGACTCAGAATAGTTATCTTTAACACTTGAATCACCACTAGTGTCTTTTTCATTGTTTTGGTTTTGCGGAGAACATGCTGGACAGACTCCTTTCTCGTGTTTTCTGAATCGACAGACGCGTACTTAAGCTTGCCAGCTGGATTGAATAATACCTTTTTCAAGAAACTTAATTTTTGTCTATATATATCTTTCATTTCTGGTATGTGTTCTTTTTGCTGGACTTATCATTACTGATGATACATTTTTATCCTACCATATGTCCGGAATCCTTTCTTAAAAGAACTTTCCATGTTCTGGAGAACAACTCTAACTCCAATAGCTCCTCTATAATGGATATTAGATTCTTCAAATCTTATGTATTCTTTTGCATTATTGGTCTGAATTGAATATGGATTTGCTTTTCCTACTTGCATAAAGTGGAAAGTAGGATATCTTACTTTTTCAAAGAAATCAAGACCAGCAGAAACAAATTTCAAATATAAAATATCATTTGGAGAAACTGTTGGATTATTGAGATAAAAATCTTTAACTCCTTCCTATACCGAGAAAGGAAGCTGTGATATTTCTTCTAAATCAGGAGGAGATAAATAAATCAAATTGATGGCACCAAAATCATACCAATATCTAATCTCTCTTGGAGAGGAATCTTGTAAAGAATTTATCTTGGGATATATGCCAGTATAATCTAGGTATTGAGTATTAGTATTAGAGAGACTATATAATTCTCTCATTATCTATTATTGTATTTCCACTACATGAAGTATAGATGGAGAAATCTTTGAGGAGAAAATGAAAGCTTTTTCTTTTTGAGGCCTTAGAGAAATCTCTTCTTCTTTTTTGTTTTCTTTGGGCTTTGTAGAACAAGATCTTTTTGTGTCTTTAAAATCTGTTTTGTCTAGAATTTTTTTTTTCAATTTGCTAGACATTTCAAAATTATTTATTCTTGTTTTAATCATCCGGCTTTCAGATATCAACACATCTATAACTTCTTCTCCCATACTTGGTAGCTGGGCAAGATCAATAATATTTGAAACATTATCTTGTATGCTCATGCTTTGCTTGTCCATATCTTCTAAGAGTTTAAAAATCCTGGCTTTTGTATTAGCCATATCTGGTTAAGAAATCTGCTAAAATATTTTTATTAGTTTTAATCACTTCAATATCAAACTGATATTCAACTAATAAGGTTTGCCATTGAATCAATCTTTTATATTTAGGTTTAGAGAGTAAATTATTTCTGATAAAAGCTTTAACTTGGGTATTATCTGTTCTTAACAAAAATTTCTTTGGTAATAAGAAATAATAAAAATTTTGACAACTTTTAACTATTGCTAATAATTCTTTTTAACAAAAATTTCTTTGGTAATAAGAAATAATAAAAATCTTGACAACTTTTAACTACTGCTAATAATTCTTTTTCATTGATATGATATCTTTTTTAGTTTCATTAAATGCTCTAGAGCAACATTTGCACACAAGTTCTTTATCTTCATCTTTCTTTTGCAATACTCCACTCTAATAATTTTCAAAAGCATATGTTTCTAGGAATAAATCATATATTTCAGAAGGTAATTATAATTTAGGTAATACAGAACATATTTGTTTTATCTTTTTTACGTGTTGCTCTAATCAAAACTAAATATCTTATTTTGTTTCAAAAAGTTTTGTAAAGGTTGTTTCAAGCTAGCAAGGTTTTCTATAAAATATGAGGCATAGTATAATACTCCTAGAAAACTTTAAACTTGTTTTTTATCTAATAATTTATCTGGAAAATTACTTAATTTTTCCAAAATATGAGGTTGTAATTCTATCCCTTTGCTATCTATCATCATTCCTAAAAATTTTATTTTTTCTTGCATTATTTTTGCTTTCTTTTCAGATAATTCTAATCCATTTTTGATACATAAATCACAAAAGATATTTAAATATTTAATATGGGAATCTAAAGTTTTGGAAACAATTAACATATCATCAACATAGACAAATATGAAATCATAAGGTTTAAATATGTTATCCATTTTTCTTTAAAATATTTGAGGAGCCTTTTTTAATCCAAAAGGCATTACTAGCCATTCATATTGACCTTGTAGAGTAGAAAATAATGTTTATTTAATACTATCTAATTCCATCTTGATCTGCCAAAATCTATGTTTACAATCAAATTTAGAAAATATCTTTTTATTTCTTGTCCAATTTATGAGACTTTCTTTATGAGGTAAAAAATAACCATCAAAGATAGTATTATCATTTAACTTTTTATAATTAATAGCTATTTTAACTTTTCTTCTGACTATTTCTGCATGTTTTCTTACAATAAATTCTAGAGAACTATGAGGGGAATTACTTTCTTGCTTTAAATGTGCAAATAATAGTTCTTTTAGTTGTATATTAAATTCTTTTTAATCTTCTTCTCATTAGTTTGACCATAATAATTTTATCTTTATCTATCATTTCTAATTTTACAATAATCTTAATTTTAACCCAAAATTGTAAAGGATTATATGTATAACATTTTCTTAATTTTATTTTTATGTCTTTTATGTATGAATTTAGCTGTCTTAACTCAAGTTGATATTCTAATATGGGTGTTCCTTTTGAAAAAAATAGGGTTTTTAGTATAAACAAAAATTTACTGTATTATCAGAACATGGTATGTCTATTAAATTAGATAAAGATTTAATAGAATTACAAAAATAATAATTTATTATGGTGAACAAACAATATTAGAAATTGATAAAATAGGAACATTGATTAGAACTTTATTACAACATAAAGATAAAGAGAAAAGAAAAGAAGTAATAACAGAATTAGAATCAAGAATAATAGTTGTAGATGAAAAGAAACACCCATTATTAGCCCATTTAGAAAAAATGAAAATACCAAAAGGATATAAAGGAAATGAGTAATTCTAAAACAGACGAGATTCCTTCAAATATGGAAAATTTGATAACAGCAATAGGAGATGTAGATATGCAAGGTAATTTTATAAATTTAAAACTAGAGCTATCAGATATCAAACCAAAATTTAATCCTAATATTTTGGATATACCTAGCACAAGTGCAAATCCTTTAGAATATTCACAAGCTTTTGATAAACCAATTAAAGGTTATGTACGATTAAGCTCAGTTATGCAACAAGCAGATAAATATACATACACAAAAATACACACACACACACACACATATGATGTACATTCACATGTATATACCAAATACATACATACATACACACACACACACACACACACACACACACAAATATCTATGACACTATACCACACACACACACATACATACCAAATACATTTATATAGATATACATATATGCATATATGTATATCTATATAAATGTATTTGGTATGTAAATGTGCATACACACACACACACAAAAAGAAATATAGGCATATCAAATTAACGATCAAACAATTAGATTTGATAAAAATACAAAAGAAATATATATATTATGATCAAATTTAAAGATAATTTGATATGTTTTGCCACAGAATCTAGCTTAATCTCTGTAAAAATATTGAAAACCTTATACATTTAGAAAATAGGCATATTAAATTAATGATCCAATTGTTAGATTTGGTAAAATTACTAAAAAAGTATTATAACAAAATTTAAATGTAATCGAATATATTTTGCTATAAAATCTAGCTTATTACTCTGCAAAAATACCAAAAATTTAATGCATTTAAAAAGATAGGCATATGAAATTAACTATCCAACTGTTAGATTTGATAAAATTACTAAAAAAGTATTGTGACCAAATTTAAAGGTGATTGAATATGTTTCTCCACAGAATCTCACATAATCTCAATAAAAATGCTCAAAGCCTAACTCATTTAGAAAGATAGGCATATCAAGTTAACGATCCAACCGTTAGATTTGATAAAATCACAAAAAAAAAAGTTTTATAGAAAAATTTAAAGGTGATCCGATATATTTTGCCACAAAAATCTAACTTAATCTCTACAAAAATACCGAAAACCTAACACATTTAGAAAGATAGGCATATCAAATTAACTATCCATCCTTTAAATTTGAAAAAATCACTAAAAACACATATTGTGACCAAATTTAAAGGTAATCGGATATATTTCTCCATAGAATCTAGCATAATCTCAATAAAAAGGCTCAAAACCTAACTCATTTAGAAAGATATGCATATCAACTGTTAGATTTGATAAAATCACTAAAAAAAAACTATTATAACCAAATTTAAAGGTAATTAGACATGTTTTACCACAGAATCTCACATAAATCTCAATAAAATAGTCGAAAATTAACACACTTATAGAAAGATAGGTATATCAAATTAAAGATCCAACCATGAGATTTCATGACCAAATTTGATGATAATAGGATATATTTTAGCATAGAATCTAGCATAATTTTTATAAAAATACAAAAAGCCTAACACATTTATAAAAATAGTCATATCAAATTAATGATCCAACCATTAGATTTGATAAAATCACTGAAAAAAATATTATTACCAAATTTAAAGGTAATTAGATATATTTTGCTATAGAATCTAGTGCAATCTCCGTAAAAACACCCCAAAACTAATATATTTACAAAGATATATATATATATATATATATATCAAATTAATGATCCAATCGTTAAATTTGATAAATTTACTAAAAAAAAAGTATTTTGACCAAATTTAAAGATAATCAGATGTGTTTTTCCATGTAATCTAGTATAATCTCTATAAAAATGCTCGAAACCTAACCCATTTACAAAGATAGGCATATTAAATTAATGATCTAACCGTTAGGTTTGTTAAAATTACTAAAAAACATATTATGACTAAATTTGAAGATAATTAGATATATTTTGTCACATAATCTTGCATAATCATTATAAAAATATCCTAAACCTAATGCATTTACAAAGATAAGCATATTAAATTAACAATCCAACCATTAGATTTATTGAATTTGTTAAAAATATATTATGACCAAATTTGAAGGTAATCGGATATGTTTTGCCACATAATTTAGCTTAATTTCTATAAATCTGTCCAAAATCTAATGCATTTATAAATATTTAAAAATTTAGGGACTAATTTGTAAAATTTTTGGGATTATATTTTAAATATTCTAAAATTTAATGACCAATTTATAAATTTTTGGTTATCATTTTATAATTTTACAAAATTTAAGGAGCAACTTGTAAAATTTGGGTTCATGTTTTATATATTTAAAAATTTAGGAACCAATTTTATAAAATTTTTAGGATCATATTGTAAATATTTTAAAATTTAGGGATCAATTTACAAATTTTTTAGGTCATTTTGTAATTATATAAAATTTAAAGACTAATTTACAAAACTTTTGGGGCTATATCATAAATATTTAAAAATTTAAAGTCAGGTATTAGCTAGGAAATGCAATTTTTGTCACTAAAAATATAGTTAATAGTGATAAAAATTAATATTTTTAAGTAGGAAATGAATTTTTGTCATTGATGATGCATTATTAGAAATGAAAATTTAGCTAGGAAATGAATTTCATCTCTATGATGCACATTAGCGAGGAAAGTTAAAATTTTCTCGCTAATACAATTGTTTCCTAACTAAAGCTATCACTTTTAGTTAGGAAATAAAAATTTTATCGCCGAAGGTCTTAATCAGTAGAGACAAAAAGCTTTTGTCGCTAAGAAATTTTTCTCTTTTTAGCAAATTTTTTTTTTTCATAACTAAAGTTTTGTCGCCAATTTATCATTTTCTTATAGTTAATGATGGTTTACAAAATCATAACTTGTGCTAAAAAATGAAAATAAATACAAGTGCACTATTTTTATTTTATTTAGTTGTTTATGGAGTAGCACTACTTTTTTTAATTTTAATATATCTCTTGTGTTTTTCTATGCGAGTGAATCAGTTGCTTACTTTCTTTCCAGAACCTTAAATCCACTAATATATATTCCACTATGCAAGTAAATTCAATAAATAAAAGGCTTTCTCAATATTCAATTAGGGGGAATTTCAAAGTTGAAATGTGTCACTTAAAACTAAAAGAAGAACACCAAAATTAAAAATATGAATTTGCTAAAAACAACATAACAACACTATACCACAAGTCTCAATTCAAAAACCTTAGCAACATAAAAAATAGCTGACCTTGAAGCATTTGAGCTAATATAAAATTAAACTAAAAACTTCCAGATCTGACTATCATCCAGAAAGAAAAGGAAATCCAAATGCCATAAAAAAATTGGTAATTAAACAAATTACATATATGTGCAAAAAGAGAAATATCCTGATCTATCACTTGGTTAAAAGTATAACCACTAAAACCCAATGAAGCTCAAGGAATTCAAAATGCAAGTGAAATTAAAAAGCAATGAGATATAGCTAAAGAAGGCATTTAAAGGGGGGGGAATTCCAGCAATTTAAACGTTAGGTTACAATACAAATGCTAGACGATCGTGATAATTGAAACTTACCCCAGCAATTTGAATGCAGAGATCTTCAATCTCCAAGTCGGATCATTCAATCCCTGTTCATATCGAAATTGACATTTTTCATTTCTCAAAGAGAAATGCAAGAAGAGATAAGCTTATCCTTACTTTTGTTTATTTAGCATTTGTTGCATTGGTGAGGAGGGTTTTCTTTGGGTTTGAAGGAAACCCTACAATGGACTAATTGGCTTTTTTCCACGAAGATGCTAACCTACCAAAAATATCAGGAGAAAGGAGATGGCTGGTTAAGGAGATGGCGGCAGAAAAGAGATGGCGCCGAGAAAAGGGTGGTCGTTGGATCCTGAACCAAAGAAGGAAACAAGGAGGGATTTTATTTCATTGTGAGGACATGGAGGATAATAAGCTATTATTGCAAGGGGTAAATTTGCCATTTAGACAAAAAGACCCAGGATTGAGTTCTCTTCCATCCGATTCTCTCCATTTTGGAGAGAAGCCAAAATGGATGTAGGAGTGATCACTGATCATTCAAATTCTCTGCTTTTCTTTGCACAAAAATTCTCCCAAACAAGAGAAGAGTAGTCACTTCTCTCAACTTCTCTTCTTTTATCTCATTTTTTAAACTCCCAAACTAGGCCTAGCTTTTTCTGCACTCGGAAGTTTCACAAAATATTCATGAAGCTAGGGAAAAAAGGATGATTGGTTCATGACTAGAAACCATTAGAATTATAAGGACATTGATGGTAGCAATAGATTCTTTCTTGTGTCTTAAAGTGCAGTGCATTAGGGCAAGTATAAAGAATTAATCGGCATGATCCACATTATAATTTGCCATAAAGTACGGTGTTTAGCAAAAGGACACTGATGGTAACTATAGATTCTTGTGTCTTAAGTTATATCAAGATGCATTTTCAGATGCAATTATCTCAAATGCTCTCAAATAGCAATCAAAAGAAAATTTTGGACAAAAAACTCTAGGTATATGTATTCAAGATTTATAAACTATAATGCGTCATCAGTTAACTAGGTTAGTACTTAAGTTTAACTCTAAGAACAACACTAAATACAACAGTTGAATGCTCAAGCCGATAAAAGCCAAACAACATTAGTTTTTTAATCTCAACTCCTGAGGGAATTAATTGAGACACACTTAACATACATATGAATCTCCAAAGAAATATGGGTTCTTCACTAAAATCAATAATATTTGACTCTCATTAAGTTATGATTAAAGGTTTTATACAAGGAAAAGTGTGAATAGTTTACAGATGACTCATGTAATCATTTTTGGGTAAGCTCTGCAAGGAGATCACTCGCATCCACTTACCGAGTCTTAGGAAAAAAATAGAAATGACTGCAAAAGTATGCTTGTTAGGAATACTGTCTTTAATGTTGAACAGGTTGTCAGAGATAGCACATACAGATTTTGTTGCTCTTAGCTCATCAGTACACGAAGCCTTCTCAACTTCCTCATGCTCTTTGATGTTCAAAATAAACTTTTCATCAATATGGTGCTTGATCAATCCTTTCAAAATTTTTGAAGCTTCCAAAGCTGTACTAGCCTCAGAATCATGAAAGCCTACAAAGATAAGATTAAAAAAATCAGACTTAGCTATCTGTAAGACAAAGAGAGCATCAAACACTATCATAAGAGTAAGAAAAAGGGATACAGAAATTGTCAAGCAAAAGTCTTAACCATGGAGGAATTATTATGGTGCTATTCGACCTTTATTTAGCTATCTACAACATTATTTTTCAAACCAATAATATTGGTTCCTTTTATGCAGTCTCAGTCTCGAAGACCACATTACCCAAAATCAAAATATGTACTTCTAGACCTTTTTTTAGGGAGTACCCCATCCATAACATTTTTACAGTAGAATACTATCACCCTTTTAATTACGAGTATGTGACAAAAGGGGAGAGAAGTTCATCAAAGCTACAATATGTATATTTAAACATAGTGAAAATGGATAATGAGAATGATCGCTTACATGCTATCAAGCCAATTGCTGGAGAATTTCATTCGCATGAAGTTTGTCAATAGCACGTTTTGCTAAATTAGTAGCACAAAGCATAGTATCAATTGGATTCTTCTCTCTCAATTTTATGTACAACAGAAGAGAGTTTATAATGTTTTTAGCACTCGGAACTGCAACTTCTGCTCTTGTAGTTTCAAATACTACTTCAATAATATAAAAAAAACAAGAATTATAAGAGTTTACTTGATATATTTCTACTATAGGTTGAAAATGTGAACTTTTGCAAATGCCTCATACAAAAGAAGAAATCCCCACTGGATCAAAACTTCTAACTAATGAACATAAGATTAAGGAAGCAAGACTCAAAAGATATACAACAATCATTAAAAAAATATATTACCAAGTTCAAAAGAATGAGAAAAGGAGAAAAATATAACCAGGAAAACACTAATAAATTCAAAAGGCAACACATTTGAGCAGGAGAAGATGTTAGCTTGAAAGGCTAATTAAAGACATCCACAGAAAGCTTCAAACTTAGAAGTAGTGGATTTCCATCTGGGCCAACAATATCATTTAGCAACACACCAGGGAAAGCTTGTTTGCTAATATAGTACATTTTTGCAAATAAGGAAACATCAGGAGAAAAGAGGTTAGCAAGTATCAACTGTGTATTCAATTCAATGTGAGATTAATCCACATCTTTCTCTAAAAGTATTTAATGCTTATGATGAATTCTAAAGAACACAGAGTAAGATAAAAGGAAATATTTGACGGAGTTGCAATATAGAGCTAGCATGGGCCTAGACAGGACCATATATTAGATAAGCAAAATTTATAGCAGGCTTCAAGATTCCATGTAATTGAACATGTTAGAACCCAAATAAAATTGTACATTGCCTCTAGATGTAGTACCCATTACAGTAGGCTTTAGTCGATCTTTGACGAGAAGAAAAGGAGAGAGGAGAAATGCCGCTAGTACCTCAGAGATCAATGCTATGTGCATGTGCGCCGGCTACATTGAGTGATTTTTTCCGGCCGACAAGAGAGATTACTCCAAGAAGCAGCTACAGAAAGCGTATCTTCAGCCTAGTTTGGATGCATGTAAGGATTTTTCAGGTAGATGTTTCTTATGCACAAACTAGAGCTTTCGGAGATGCTCACAACTTGAGCATCTATTCGTCCACTGTATCTTCTAGGGGTGCTCACGGTTCAGGAATTTAAAAATCTCTGTATCGTCTCGAAATTTTGATTCTTTTATATTCTTAGTACCAGTCCTGAATCGTAATTTCGGGAGGGACGGGACATATATTTTTAGTTTTGGGACAGGACGGGATAGATATTTGGATCTTTGATTCTAATGGAACAAAGACGGTTCTAGTTCGGTTTTCGGATGTTTTTGAACATTTTTCACAAAAATGTTGTTATTCACAAATTTGAAAAAATACATGTTAATAATTTTTAAATTTTAATCTAAAAGAAAATTCTAAAATAAAACTAAAACAACCTATATGACACTTTATATAATAATCTATAAAATCTACATATATATATATATATATATATATTAATCTATATAATCTACCTACATAATCTATATATACCATATAATATTATATTGTATAATCTATATATATATATATATATATACTATATATATAGTATAATAGACATAAAATATATTATATACTATATATAATTAAAATCACTTTATTAGTCTTTTTAAATATAATATTATATATATATATATGTCTATATGACTATATATATTCGATTCTAATTTCGATTCTTTAATCCAATACAATTCGAAACGGTTCATGACGGTTTTCATATGGCTCGGAATGGTTCTCGATATAGATATTACATAAAAAATTTTGAGATAGTTTAGTTCGGAAAAAGTCAAAAGTCAACTAGTTCAGTTCGAAAAAAGTCAAAAGTCAACGATTTTTTTCGATTCTGGTTCTTTTCGATCCGGTTATTTTGATCAGTTCAGTTATTTTTCAATCCTGTGAACAGCCCTAGTATCTTCAGTGTGCATTCTCACAACTTCAGTTTGGGTAGAGGGAGAGAGAGGGAGTGGACGAAAAGGAGAGAAGAGAGAGTGATCTGATGAAATTTGGCAGAGAATCCAAATTTTTAGAGGATTCCCTTAACCAGAATTAACCAGGGATAATGAGAAAAAGGAAAAAAAAAAGAAAATAACAATTCTTGGGAATAAAATAATGTCCAGGACAGGTGTTATTCTTAGGTGAATTCGACTCACAAGTGGATCGGGTTCACCTAAGAATTTATCTTGGAGGAAAGGAGGGGGAGTTGGATGGAAAGGAAAACCAAGAGATATTGGTATTTATTTATATTATTTGATTAGATATGGAAAAAAATTTAAATATAATATTTATAAAAAGATAAAAAAAGAAGAAAATGATATTATTTATGGTGTTAGTGTATATTAATTTAATTCAAGTTTAAATTATAATTTAATTTAAAATAAGAATTTGAATAATTTTTATTTCTCAAAAATTATCATATAGTCACAATACATTATATTATCTCTTTTTTGTCCTACTTAGTCCCATATTTATCTCACATATTTAATAATATTTTATTATATTCAAACAAATTCATTTCAATCAAATTGTTATCTAAGTACAACCTTAAACTTATATTTTTATCCATTAATTCAATGCAACAATGACAAAATTTTTATTTAATAAGGATATTTTTATATCGTTTAATCAAATTTGTTAAACGATGTTTACGTTGTATTCGTTTCCATCCACTTTATATGGAAAAAAAGGTTGAAATTTATATACTTTAATCTGTCTATTTTCCTTTCATTCATTTCGTTTCTCTTTTAAATAGTTAATTCAGATACTTAAAACCTAAAATCTCCGTTTCTTCTCATCTTCTTTCATTTCTTTTAATTCAAATAGGTTGCTACACTTTCAAATTCCTTGTTGAATATTCAATTATAATAGGAGGAGTAAAATATTTTGAAAAAGTGTAAATAATAAAAGGAACAATTTATAATGCAATAGATATTGAATTTGATTAATTTTTTACCATATCAAAAATTTTTTAAATAAAAAATTATCAAAATTGAAGAGTGACTTCTTCTTCTTTGAATAGATATTTCCACCGTTACTAAAAAACGGTGGAAATACGGCCATTGAATGGTTAAGAATTAGTTGACAATAGGTCATGATCTTAACCCAATCTAAATTCACTCTCAGTGTGTTCCAAAAAAGAAAAAAAAAAAGGAAAAATTCAACGGTCACTTGCAAAATAGAAAACCTTTGAAACTTTGTTTCTTAATGTATTAAAAGCATAAAAATCTAAAGTTATACCTGTAAATAATTCGGTAGGAAATATTTCTGATTAATTAATTTATTATTTTATCATTGAATTTTTTTTCCCTATATTTTAAAGATCAAAGTTTCTCTTACGACGTATATAGGGTTTAGTATTACAAAGAAAGATATGTTATGAAAAGTTGGATCAAAGAGTAAAGGGGATTAGTCGTATTAACCCTTATTTGAAATCATGTTTGTTTTGTGAACGAATGAAATTCGTTTGCGTTTGGCTATCACAATTTTGTATTTAGCTACCATCTTTTTCCCCATCTTCACAAATGAAGAGATAGATGTAAAGTGTTTAAATGATATAAATAATGTTTTCTTAAAAAGATAAAATAAAAAATTATAATTAGAGATAGAAATAAAAAATAAGTATATTCTTATTTCTCTTTCCTTCAAATGACTAATCAAAGTTTTTTTGTTTTTTTAAAGAACACCATTGTATATTGTTATTTTTATTTATTTATTTTATGATATGTAGATGAGGGGAAAAAGTTCTCTCAGATATTCAATCTTTAAATGACAAGGAAGAAAATTGACTCAAACATTTTGCAGTTACTCCAAGATAATAGTAACATAAATAAACTATTGATAAGATAATACAAGTCTATCTTCATCGTGACGTCTAAAACTTTAGAACTAGTTAGACAAGGAAGAATCTTTCCCTTTTCTCTTCCTTCTTTGCTTTGTCATCTCATCTTATGTTTATTTATGCATTCCTCTTTCCCATCATGTTTCAAAACATTATAGAAAGAAGATTTTGATAGAATATAGAGAGTGATCGGGACGAAAGATTGATATGATTAGAGTTTGTACATGATAGAAAATAAATGTCTAACTCTCTAATATAAATTCAATAGCTGTTCATCTCTTTCTTCTCTAGTACGCATGCAAAATCTTTACCTTTCACTACAAATTTTTGAGAGAGATGGTTAGGAGCACTACAACAATCTGAGCATTTAGGGACGCTAATTAATTTATTTTGGGACGTTAATTTGTGTCGTAAGATTGTTTACCGACGCTTTTATAAATGTCCCCACATGCGTTGCTAAAAGTGATGTCGCCAAAGAATTTTACGACGCAAGAGTTTGCGTCGATAAATTAAGTTACCGACACTTTTCTCATAAGCGTCTCTAAATTTACCGACGCTTTCTCCTATAAACGTCTCTAAATTTACCGATATTTTGCCTATAAGCGTCTCTAAATTTTCCGATGCTTTACCTATAAGCGTCTCTAAATTTACTACGCTTAAATTCTCTAATGTCGTTAACATAACGACATTTTTTAAAAGTGTTCCAAAATTACTGACACAAAATTTTGATTCTCTCTACTTTTCTAACTACGTTTTATGTTTATAACATCTCGAAATTGGCGATACTTTATTCTATAAATGTCCCAAAAATTAGCGACACATAAATATAATTTTGTCACTTTTTTTGCCACGCAATCAATCATAATGTCTCAATTTTGGCCTCACTTTATTTTAAACATCTCAAAGTTGACAATTATTATATTTTATTAGTTGAATTTTTTTTTTCCAATTTAAAATCTCATAAGAAATGTTTTACATTGTACAATAGAAAGCTATAAAGTAATCATAGTTTTGAAACAAAATGAATAATATTTATTGAAATAAATCGTATAAATTAAAACAAAATTTAAATACTCATACTCAAAAGCATTTTACCAAATGTCTAACTACAATATAAATCAAACTAAATATAAATGTTCAATTTCATTGATAAAAATAATAATAAAAATAATAAGTCTTCATATTTCTGCAAGTTGATGGAAAGTCTAATAGCCTTGCACATCAAATAAAGAAGACAATGGTAAACACTTAAAAGATTTACCCCAAAAACTCTCAAGTCTTATAAGTATACTTTGTTCTTGAGGAGTCAAGAACTAAAATTCCTAAATGGAGAATGAAAAAAAAAAATGCATCCCAAATGTCAAAATAACTTGGGATTAACTAAAAATCATTGCAAACATCCCAGAGTTGACATCTGCGCAAAATAACAAGATAAGCATTGCAAAGCATGTGATCCATGTCCAATTAAGAAATGTGTATCTTCTGGTCTTTGGTGCTGATGGATAAAAGGGGTTTTTGATGTACTTTTCTATGTTTTTTTTTCTCGCTCTTTTCCTTGAGTGGGGGAGCAAGCAACTTCTTCCTATGTACCATTGGCTTTGCGCAAAAGGTTATCTCTATAAATTCTCCAATCAGCAGCTAAAAACTCAGTCAATCAAAGCTCTCTCTCTAACTCCTATGCCACAAAAATAAAACTATGATTGAAATGAAGAAGAACGAGTAGTAGTAATGAAGGAGAAGTGTTTGGGTTTTGCTTCCAAACACCGTTTAATGTCCTCTCCGATTCTCTTTGCATCCATTGATGCACCGAGCAAGCCACGTTTGGTGAACCCCATTGCATATACCCCACATTCACCTTTCCAACCATTTGGAAATGGTCATTTTGGTAGCCCATCTTTCTCTAAGAACATCTCATTTTCCTGGCATAGAGAGATCATTTTTCACAAAAAAAGAAAATTTAGCCCACATCTCTAACTTTTCTGGTTTTTCGTTCTTTGAACTTGTATGTGTATACATAGCGCATAATATCCTTAGGAATCAAGAAACAAAGGGAAAGGGAAAAGGGACATGAAAGTAGTGCCTTTAGCCAAGCCGGCACATTGCTTTTGTAACTTGTTGCAAAGATGATTGCATCAAATTTTTCTGTTTTCCCATTCACAAATTCCATAGAATTACGTGTTAGTCTTCGAATGCCCGGCCTTACCTACATAAATAGTAGTAAAAATGGAAAAAAGAAAAACTTAGCAGATCATGTGTTGGGATCTTTATTTTTGAAACAAGTGTTGTTGCTTTTCCCTAAATGACTACACAAAAAGCCATGTCAAAGTCATTTGCAACAGAAGCAGCGAGAGAGGAAAAGGGATGTTTTCAACTATTGGTTGGCCTTGCTTGGTCAATATTGGAGAATTATGTTTACATTGATACTCCTCTGAGCAATCAAAATGCAATGATTGAAACAAGGAAGATTATAAACGGGATCTAACCGATGCTTAAAAAAGGTTATGCAAAGGGGAAAAGAGGTGATGAGATTTGCAATTTGTGTAGAAACAGAACTAGAACTGAACGAATGCACCATGTACTAATATGAAAGTTATGTGTTATCTCACTTTCCTTCACTGATTTAGAATTTGGCCTTTGTTTCAGCTTTTAAGCATCGAATTTCTGGGCTTCTCTCTCTCTTTTCTATTCTATCGCCCTTTCCTCCACAATCCCCTTTTTTTGGACCATCACGAATTTCAGCCTTAACAAAAATAAGCTCATCGTCATAAATGTCAAACACCAACATAAAAAACCACAGAAATACTATACTAGTCCAATTCAGAAGAATAAAAATCCACATTAGAAAAAGAAAAAAAGAACAAAACAAATTTCTTTCCGAAATTGAAGTTAAAGAAAATTATACCAAGAAAGATTGAGACGGTTAAGGCCCCAAGAAATGGCATCCCTCCATCCACTACAGACCTCAAAAGCCGCAATCACAATTCGATCATTATCAACAAGTGAAGGGGGAAAGGGGAGGTGGGATGGGGTGTGGCAGGAAGGGGGTGAGGTGGGAGGGGGTCGCGGGACAAGGAGAAGGGGTTGCGGGGGAGGAGATAGGGACGAGGGGGCGCCGGGGAGGAGATCGGAAGAAGGGGGCAGAAGCGGGAGGGGCGAGTCGGGGGACTCACGGGGGTGGCGGGCGCGGGGGTGGCTGGCCTCGAGGGAAGGGAAGTCGGGACAGGGGGACACCGGGGGCAGAGGCGAGAGGGGGGAGTCGGGGGACTCGCGGGGGTGGCTGGCGGTGGGGGAAGGGAAGTCGGGACAGGGGGCGTCGGGGGGAGGGGAAGGCAGGAGGCGGGGGGAGGGGGGGTAGCGAGAGAGTAGGAGGAGGGAGTGGGAAGACGAAGAAATTGGGAATTCTAACAAAATTTTTTTTTTAAGTGTTTGGAAAAAAAAAGATTTTTTTTAAAGATTATCTCAAAAAAATTAGAAAAAAAGAAAAAATTCCGTAGCAAATCCGTGGTAATCTACCACGAATTTGCCAGGTATTAGTAGTAATTTTGTGATTCCGTAGTAAATCTGTGGCAAATAGCCACGAATTAGTCACGGAACACATAACAAAAATTTGTATATTTATATTTAATATAAAATTATATTATTTAATTAAAATTTTTTTTATAGTTATATAAGTTAAAAATTTTATATATTATCAATTATATTATATTTTTTATTAAATAATTTATACATATATATGTATATATATATGCATAAATATATATGTTCACATATTCATATGTGTGTGTGTATATATATATATATATATATATATATATATATATATTCATATTCATATACTCTTTTGTATACTCTCAACTATTATATAGTTTTTCACAATAATTTTCACTGGGTTTTACAGTCGAAATAAAATTATATTGTTTCTTCAAATTTTATAATTTTAATACAAACGTATATTTCGATACTAAAAAATATAACATCTTATTTTCAATTCTATTTCAAGAATGAACACATTAGAAAATAAATAAATCAAGATACTTACAAAATATTTCGTCGTTGTTATTTAAAATGTATAGAACAAAAATTAATACAAACTAATATAATTAATAAATTAGAATAAAAAAATGCCGTGACAAATCCGTGGCAATCTGCCACGATTTAGTGACAATTTTGTGATTCCGTGGCAAATTCGTAGCTAATGTTTAATATAATTTTGCCACGGAAATGTTTCCGTCGCAAATCAGTGGCTAATATTTGGCATAATTTTTTGGCGCATTTTTTTGCTACCGATTTGTGACGGAATATGTTTGCATCGCCGTTTGCTACTATTTCCATCGTAATTCCGTGGCAAATTGCCACGGATTTTGCTAGGGTAGTTTTTCCCTCGCAAGTTGCTTGTATTTTATTGTTTCGTGGCAAAATCCATCGCTGATTATTCCGTGGCAAAAATCCATGGCAGATTCACAATTTTCTTGTAGTGGGAGTAGTGATAGTTCGACGGTGTTGAATTGAGGAGTGAGATGGGATGTGAGTTTTCCTCTATGGCAACTGTGAAACTCTTCTATTCTTCTATATTTTACTCTTCTACTCTTTAAAAATGACACGATATTTTTAATTTGGCAATATTTTATTCTAAATGTCGGAAATATCATTATTATAGGGACACTTTTAATTAATGATGTAAAAAAAAAAAAAATAGCCAGAAGAGACTTTTGTTTTAATATTATGATACCTTTTCATTAACGTTGGGAAACTGCCGACATTTTAATTAAAAAATAACGCTATATTTTTAATTTTTCGGTATTTTATTCTAAACGACGGGAATGTCATTATTATAGGGATATTTTTAATTAATAATGTAAAAAAAGTGTAGCCATAAGATATATATATATATTGTTTTAAAATTATGACGCATTTTTATTAATGTCGGAAAAAATATATAAAATACCGACACTTTAATTAAAAAATGACGCTATATTTTTTATTTGGTGACATTTTATTCTAAACGTCGGGAATGTTATTATTATAAGGACACTTTTAATTAATAACGTAAAAAAAGTGCAGCCAGAAGAGAATTTTTTTTAATATTGCGACGCATTTCCATTAACGTCGGGAAAATATATAAAATGCCGACACTTTAATTAAAAATAATGCTATATTTTATATTTGACGACATTTTATTTTAAACATCAAGAATTTCATTATTATAGAAACGCTTTTAATTAATGACGTAAAACAAGTGTAGCTAGAAGCATGCATAACCATATCAGAAATGTTTTGGTTTTGAGTTGGGTAATTAAAGATTCGGCTTCCCATCGTGACTCTATTGTTTGGAAAGCCTAAAAAGAAAGAAATAGTTGAGGTGGGGCATTAAAATATATACTAAAAATTTAATTTTGTTATAAAATTAGGGTAGTGTTAGAATAAAATCTTCACACTACACACTAATAAAACTCTAACTATTTTGCACAAGAATTTCTCTCTTTCTTTTCTCTCACAATTTTCTCTAATCTTTCTTTCACTAATCTTTCTTTCACAAAATAATGGTGTGTTACAAGCTTAGAGAATAGCTCTATTTATAGAGCTCTAATTAGTGGAATACATCATGGCATACATCATCTTCCACTAATCTTAATTAGTGGTGTCTCCACTAAATGGTGGACATCCATAAAAATCTTCTAATAATTCACATAAATCCATAATTAGTGGAGCCTCCACTAATTAATAAAGATTCCAATAATTCATAATACTTCCCCTTGGATGTCCATCCATTACATAAAGAATATGCCTCGTTAAAACCTTACTAGATAAAAACCCAGAGGGAAAAAAATCTAGTGAAGGAAAAAAAGTACACTATTCTATATGTCCATTTATTACTCCCCCTGATGAGATGATTCCTTTAAATCTTTAAACCGACGCATACCGATTTTATATCTCAACTTTTCAAATGTTGCAGTCGGTAAAGTCTTCGTGAAAATATCTGCGAGGTTATCACATGACCGAATTTGTAGCACATCAATTTCACCTTTCTTCTGGAGTTCATGAGTAAAGAAGAATTTTGGTGAAATATGTTTTGTCCGATCTCTTTTAATATATCCTCCTCATAATTGAGCTATGCAAGCTGCATTGTCTTCATAAAGAGGAGTTGGAATACCTTTGATTCATGATAATCCACAACTTTCTCGGATATAATGAATCATGGATCTTAGCCATACACATTCTCGACTTGCTTCATGAATGGCTATAATTTCAGCATGATTTGAAGAAGTAGCTGCTATAAATTGTTTCGTAGAACGCCATGATATAGCAGTATTTCCACATGTAAATAGATAGCCCGTTTGAGAACGTGCTTTATGTGGATCAGATAAATAACCAGCATCTGCATAACCTATCAATGTTGGACTGGTTTTATTTGAATAAAATAATCCGAGATCAATTGTACCTTGGAGATATCGAAGGACTTGTTTAATTCCATTCCAATGTCGTCGTGTTGGTGAAGAACTAAATCTTGCTAATAAATTGACAACAAAAGCAATATCAGGTCGTGTATTATTAGCAAGATACATCAATGCACCAATTGCACTGAGATATGGTACTTCAGGATCAAGGAGTTCTTCATCATTTTCTTGAGGTCGGAAAGGTTCTTTATCCATATTTAATGATCGAACGATCATTGGAATACTCAATGGATGTGCTTTGTCTATGTAAAATCTTTTTAGCACTTTTGCTGTAAATATATATTGATTGATGAATAAATGTTCCACTCTCCAAATGTTCAATTTGTAAAACAAGGCAAAATTTGGTTTTACCAAAATCTTTGATTTCGAATTCTCTTTTTAAATAATCAATTGTTTCTTGGAGCTCTTCAGAAGTTCCAATAAGATTAATATCATCAACATATATAGCTAATATCACAAATTTAGAACCAGATTTCTTAATAAAAACGCATGGACATACCTGGTCATTTTAAAATCCCGCTTTCAATAAATATTCACTAAGACGTGTAAACCACATGCACCCAGATTGCTTCAGGCCATATAATGATTTCTGCAACTTGATGGAGTAATTTTCACGAGGATAATGTTTATATGCTTCAGGCATATGAAATCCTTCGGGGATTTTCATGTAAACATTATTTTCTAAATTTCCATACAAGTAAGCAGTGACAACATCTAATAGGCGCATATCTATCTTTTCATGTACTGCCAAACTGATAAGATATCGGAGTGTAATAGCATCAATAACAGGAGAATAAGTTTCATCATAATCAATACCTGGTATTTGTGAAAAACTTTGGGCTACTAATCGCGCTTTATATCGAACGATTTCACTCTTTTCATTGCGCTTTCGCACAAATATCCATTTGTAGCCAACAGGTTTTATACCTTCTGGTGTTCGGACTGCAGGTCCGAAGACTTCACGTTTTGCAAGTGCATTTAACTCCGATTGAATCGCATCTTTCCATTGCAGCCAATCTTTTCTATGCTCGACATTCATCAATCGATATTGGTTCAGGATCATCATTATCCTGTGTAACATCAAGAGATATATTGTATGCAAATATATTATCAATTACGGTTTCTATCCGATTCCAACTTCTACCGGAAGTGGTATAATTGATAGAAATTTCGGTGTTACTTTCATCAACTTACGGTTCTTTGTCATCGGTTCTCTCTTGGTCTTTATCATTCTTTTCTTCAATATGATCTTCGGATCATTTAATCCTCTTTTCTTTCGAGGATTTTTATCTTTAGAACCAAGAGGTCGGCCACGCTTCGGCGTGTTTTTGACTCTGCAGACTATAGGTATAATATTTTGTTCTGCTGGAACTTCAATTCGAATAGGAGCATTTATAATCTGGAATATGCGATTTTGTAACTCTTACGGAGTCAACAAAAGCGTACGGCATTTGATTTGCAATGCTTTGCAAATGAATTATCTTTTGAACTTCAAGTACACATGCGCTTGTGCGCGGATCAAGATAATTTAATGATGTTGTCCAAGCAAGATCCTTTTTATCTTGTTTTGGTTCTCCCCTAATTTAGGGAATAATGATTCATCAAAATGACAATCGAGCAAATCTTGCTTGTGAATACATCTCCGTCGGGGGTTCAACATACCTGATAATAGAGGGAGAATCATATCCAACGTATATCCCCTTTCTTCTTTGAGGACCCATCTTTGTACGTTGGTTTGGTGCAATTGGAATATATACAGCACACCCAAAAATTCTTAAATGAGCAATATTTGGTTCTGACCCAAAAGCCAATTGCAAAGGAGAGAATTTATGATAACTAGTTGGTCTTATACGTACAAGTGTTGCAGCATGTAGAATAGCATGTCCCAGTGCAGATGTTGGGAGATTTGTTTTCATTAATAATGGTCTAGCAATTAATTGTAATCGTTTAATCAAAGATTCAAGCAAGACCATTACGTGTGTGAACATGAGCTACAGGATGTTCAACATTAATCTCAATTGACATGCAATATGCATCAAAAGCATGTGATGAAAATTCACCAGCATTATCCAAACGGATATTTTTAATGTGATGGTTCGGAAATTGTGCTCGTAATTTAATTATTTGAGCAAGTAATCTCGCAAACTCCAGGTTGCGAGTAGATAATAAACATACATGTGACCATCGGGATGATGCATCAATTAAGACCATAAAATATTTGAACGGTCCACATGGTGGATCAATAGGTCCACAAAAATCTCCGTGAATCCGTTCGAGAAATGTAGGACTTTCAACTCCTACTTTTACTGGTGATGGTTTAACAATTAATTTTCCTAGGGAACATGCAGTACATGCGAATTTTTCTGATGTTAATATCCTTTTATTTTTTAAAGGATGACCATGTGTATTCTCAATGATTCTTCTCATCATGGTAGATCCCGGATGACCCAACCGGTCATGCCAAATGCTAAAAGTAATAGGATCGATAAACTTCGGTTTACTAGATGATGAATTTCAATTGTACGTATTTTTACAAAATATAGACCAGTAGAAAAAGACGGCAGTTTTTCTAATACCGATTTCTTACCCAAATGTATTTGAGTAATAAAAAGATGCTCAATCCCATTTTCCTCATTTGTTTCAACATGATACCCATTTCTGCGGATATCTTTAAAACGCAATAAATTTCTTCTGGATTTTGAGGAAAATAGTGCCTTATCAATAATAATTGTTGTTCCTTTAGGCAACAATATACTAGCTCTGCCGGAGCCCTCAATTACATTTGCACTACCGTTTATCGTATAAATATTTATTTCTCTCATTTTGAGATCAGAAAAATATTTCTCATTTTTTAGTATGGTGTGTGTAGTTCCACTATCAATAATGCATACATCATCATTAATAACAGACCATCCGAACACAAATATATATATGTAAACGTAAATATTATTAGAATAGAATGAAAATGAAAATACAAAAATATCGGGGTGAGGCTTTAGTTCTTTTGGACACTTGCCATCACCAATTAAATGGTCTATCCTACCGTCCGGGTGTTCAAAAAATCCGATACATCCATATGGGTAATATTGATATTAAGATCTTCAGGATCACTATCGTCATCCTCGACATTATTTATTGGATGTTGAGAAAAATTTGCTTCCACATTTTTATTTTTCAATGAAGCTTGATACAATTCAACTAAATGCATAGCCGTACTGACAGTTTCGTGACCAATGACCTTTCATGCCACATCTATAACATATATCCTCATGCTTTTCTTCAATTTCTTTTTCTTTTCCCTTTTGATCTTTTTTGTTCCACTTCGGTGGCCAGTATTTCTCACGAGTTTGATTATAATTGTGATAAGGAAATATCGAGCGTGTCTACGACCATAACCACGACCACGGTCACGGCCACGGCCACGACCACGACTATAACGATGGCTTCTGCTGGAGCCAACGGCATTCACTTCTAGGAGTCTTTGTAGAGCCGGTTGGTGCAGCTTCATGATTTCTCAATAATAACTCATTATTTTTCTCTGCAATGAGGAGGGCAGTAATTAAATCTGTAAATTTTGTATACCCATTTTCTCGATATTGTTGCTGCAGGACAATATTCGAGGCATGAAAGGTGGAGAATGTCTTTTCCAACATATCTTCATCAGTCACTTTTTCTCCGCATAATTTTAATTGAGATGTAATTTTATACATTGCGGAGCTGTATTCATTCACGGTTTTAAAATCTTGCA
The DNA here is from genome assembly GCA_026120185.1 of Voacanga thouarsii. Taxonomy (NCBI): domain Eukaryota; kingdom Viridiplantae; phylum Streptophyta; class Magnoliopsida; order Gentianales; family Apocynaceae; genus Voacanga; species Voacanga thouarsii. Next base: position 2,644,364 of record JANUWF010002326.1, on the reverse strand, counting down.
ACCTCAGGTGCAACCATTCATACCGTGCAGTAGGTAGTACGACCATCTTCAGGTGGTCAAATCTTTCTTTTAAATTTACCCACAGGCCATATGGATCTTTTTCGGTAAGATATTCCATTTTCAAATTTTCATCGAGATGACGACGAATAAAAATCAAAGCTTTAGCCTTGTGTTGTGCAGATGCACTATTATTTGCTTGAATAGTTTCACTAAGGCCTTCAACATTTAGATGCATTTCTGCATCGAGAACCCATGACATATAATTTTTTCCAGAAATATCAAGGGCTACAAATTTGAGTTTCGCGATGTTAGCCATAGAGATCAATAAATGCGTACTGTCTTCCGGCTTTGGTAACGGCGAAACTCGTGCTTAGTCTTCGGCTTTTGTACTGGTAGAGACTCGTGCTGATAACGTGTTATAAAATTAGGGTAGTGTTAGAATAAAATCTTCACACTACACACTAATAAAACTCTAACTATTTTGCACAAGAATTTCTCTCTTTCTTTTCTCTCACAATTTTCTCTAATCTTTCTTTCACTAATCTTTCTTTCACAAAATAATGGTGTGTTACAAGCTTAGAGAATAGCTCTATTTATAGAGCTCTAATTAGTGGAATACATCATGGCATACATCATCTTCCACTAATCTTAATTAGTGGTGTCTCCACTAAATGGTGGACATCCATAAAAATCTTCTAATAATTCACATAAATCCATAATTAGTGGAGCCTCCACTAATTAATAAAGATTTCAATAATTCATAATAAATTTAACATTTCTAAATTGACAAAGGCTAAGATATAGTTAATTTGGATTTTTTTTTTTTTGCTCTGGGAATTGCTTTGGCAATTTTGCTGGCCAATAAAAATATGCAACGATAAAAATTAAAAAAAACCAAATATTTACTATTCACTGCACTTTATATTCTCAAAAAAAAAAAAAAAAATCCATTTCTCTCAAGAAAACTATTTGGAAACGAATGCCATTTTGGGTGGGGTGGGGAATACAATTTGTGGCAGTGGTTGTTTCTATTATCCATTTCCTATGGCTACAACTTCCAGAACACAAAACTGCTGGGCCAGTTTTAATATGGCAAAGGTATGCAAAATTGATGATTTTGCTTCCCAAAGGGAGAAATGGCGAGCCTCTCAACTTGTTGCAACGGCATTACACAGCTATATCCTAGCACTTTAGGAAATGCAAAGCATCAAAGAGAGAACAAGTTCATATTATTTGCTGCAAAATCTGGAGGATTTTCACTTAATTCTGTAAGTCTATAGCTCCTTTTTCACCTTAGGCATACTATTTCTTTACGTGTCTAGCAATTTCTTTTGGTATTCTTGCACAGCTTCAGCTCTAGGAGGAATTCTCTACCCTTAGAATTGCTTGCCCACAAAATAAGTAGTAGTATTTTCTCTGGATATATCAAACTGCTTCTCTCATTAGTCTCCCTCTCCTCAACCCCCCTCCCCCTGCCCCCCTCCTTTCCATTTTATTAAAGTTTTTGGTTTCTCAATTTGCAGATACTAAAAAAATGTGAAAGATGTGGAGGCCAAGGTGCCATAGAATGTCCAGGATGCAAGGTGTGCAAATGATATATGTTAAGTAATACCACAAAAAATGGATTTTTGGCTCCGGTTACATTCCCGTCTTAAAAAAAAAAAAAAAAGAGAAAAAGTAGCACTATTAAAAAGAAATGAGACCAGAAGATCACTTATTATGTTAAATTAATTTTGTTCAATTTTGACTTTTGTGATTCAGGGAACAGGAAAGGACAAGAAGAATGGGAATATATTTGAGCGCTGGAAGTATGCAATTCATACTATTCTTCTTCTGCTAAATTTTGTATACCAAATGACGAAATATACTCGGTTTTTAACCAACCCCCCCCCCTCCGAATTCCATCTTTACTGTGAATTGTTCTTGTAGATGCTTTGATTGCCAAGGTTTTGGACTGAAGAGTTGTCCAGCTTGTGGGAAAGGAGGTTTGACACCGGAACAACGGGGAGAAAGATAATATGCCTTCAACTTAATCAAATTGTAACTGCTATTTAAAAATTACTCAAAAAAAATCATAATTTCTCATTTGATTAGTATATATGTTTATGGTTGAAGTAAGCTCTTTTCTTTTTGGAAGGATAAATCTAAGATAAGATATAGATAAATAACTTTATTAAATTTGTATGCTTAGTTATATTCATGCATATTAGACAATATCTTAAACTCTTCTCTGCAGCTCATTGATGAAAATGAATGGTGCAGCTCTTCCGGTTGAATTCTATTAAATTCTCTTCAATTGGGACTTCTTAATTGAATATCAAAAGTGTAGCTTAATTAAATTTTCAAATAATCAAAAGGTAAATTTTTTAGACCTTCTTAATAGAGATGCAATATTATAATTCGCACCAGACATTTAGTACATGAAAAACTCTTATACGACAATGGCTTCACTGATCCACTATTTGAACAATAAATTTAAAAATCTATGTTTACTATTAAGTAAAAAATAATGAGGTTAGATTACCTATCTGAATTTGTCTAGAAGTTATATAATTATTCTTGTCATCATTATTTGATTGCACACAAAAAAAAAAAGAATATAGAAAAGAAATGCTTCACCATATCAAGGTCGATTATGTTAACGTATGATCATCATTAGTGGAAGCTCAACTCATGCTGAAGATAATATTTATTCCAATACGCTTTATGCAACTAGAACAACAGAGATTACATGCTTTCTCCATTTGTAAGCTTTATTAACGCCACTTGCCAATTTTGAAATAAGCACTGCCTCTTTATCTCCAAGTTCATGCCACAAACAGACATAATTTTCCAACTTTCACTTGATTAATGCTTCTCATAAAATAACCCTCAACACTGCAAATTGCAGCAGCAGTTTCTCATGATATTTTAAACTTCCAGTTGCAGGCCTTGATAACAGATCGAAACCCCACCACATTTGTTGTAGATGCTTATACATATGCAAGCAAATCAGTGCAGAAAAATCAATGCTATGAAATGAAGCTCTTCTGTTTCTTCTTCTGCTTATACCTGATACTCGCTTCTTCCTTATGGTCATCGGGAACTTAGACTGTATTCTTGAACACGAAGTGAAGCGATAAAATCAAACATCATAATTTTTTTATTTTGGATTTGATTAAAATTGGTATATCTTTTTTCTTTGGTATTCAGGAAGGATGATTGAAAGCCATGATCACAGGCCTAAAATGGAGGTGGAAGATGCATGGCAGTGATGGATGCAGATGAATGCAATCTTTCATCTTGCAAGATGCAGTGCTTTCAAGTGAGGAAGGGAAATGGTGTCTGCATCGCAAAAGTGCAATATGGCTTCCAGTGTGTTTGCTATTATAATTGTTAAATAATGTTAGAATAATTTCAAGAGTTGTGATTCAAACTTTTATTATTAAAGGATTTCATTAGGGGTTGTACCTTTTCTGTCTAACTAAACCAAAGATTTGTTTAAAAAAATAATTAAACAAATGGTTGCAATTTGGTTAAAAAAGGTTACAATCTCGGGAACATTGAAAATTTATAATATTTTTGTTCTCTATCCTTTCTAGTTGTTAATTCCTTTTCTCATACAACTCTTCATAAGTTTCTATATTAATAAATGAGTTTTTTGTTATAAAATTTGTGTAGTGTTAGAATAAAATCTACACATTACACAGTAATAAAACTTTAACTATTCTTTGCATAAGAATTTCTCTCTTTCTTTTCTCTCACAATTTTCTCTAATATTTTTTTCACTAATCTTTATTTCACAAAATAATGGTGTATTACAAGCTTAGAGAATAACTCTATTTATAGAGCTCTAATTAGTGGAATACATCATGGCATACATCATCTTCCACTAATCTTAATTAGTGGTATCTCCACTAAATGGTGGACATCCATAAAAATTTTCTCTGATAATTCACATAAATCCATAATTAGTGGAGCCTCCACTAATTAATGGAGCTTCCAATAATTTTAAGATATTCATAACACTCCCCCTTGGATGTCCATCCATTACATAAAGAATATGCCTCGTTAAAACCTTACTAGGTAAAAACCCAGTGGGAAAAAAAATCTAGTGAAGGAAAAAGAGTACTCTATTTTATATGTCTGTTTATTACTTCCCCTGATGAGCTGATTCCTTTAAATCTTTAAATCGACGCATATCGATTTTATATCTCAACTTCTCAAATGTTGCAGTCGGTAAAATCTTCGTGAAAATATCTGCGAGGTTGTCACATGACTGAATTTGTAGCACATCAATTTCACCTTTCTTCTGGAGTTCATGAGTAAAGAAGAATTTTGATGAAATATGTTTTGTCCGATCCCCTTTAATATATCCTCCTCGTAATTGAGCTATGCAAGCTGCATTGTCTTCATAAAGAGGAGTTGGAATATCTTTGATCGATGATAATCCACAACTTTCTCGAATATAATGAATCATGGATCTTAGCCATACACATTCTCGACTTGCTTCATGAATGGCTATAATTTCAACATGATTTGAAGAAGTAGTTACTATAGATTGTTTCGTAGAATGCCATAATATAGCAGTATTTTCACATGTAAATAGATAGTCCGTTTGAGAACGTACTTTATGTGGATCAGCTAAATAACCAGCATCTGCATAACCAATCAATGTTGGGCTGGTTTTATTTGAATAAAATAATCCGAGATCAATTATACCTTGGAGATATCGAAAGACTTGTTTAATTCCATTCCAATGTCGTCGTATTGGTGAAGAACTAAATCTTGCTAATAAATTGACAGCAAAAATAATATCAGGTCGTGTATTATTAGCAAAATATATCAATGCACCAATTGCACTGAGATATGGTACTTCAGGATCAAGGAGTTCTTCATCATTTTCTTGAGGTCGGAAAGGTTCTTTATCCATATTTAATGATCGAACGATCATTGGAATACTCAATGGATGTGCTTTGTCCATGTAAAATCTTTTTAGCACTTTTGCTGTATATATATATTGATTGATGAATAAATGTTCCACTTTCCAGATGTTCAATTTGTAAACCAAGGCAAAATTTGATTTTACCAAAATCCTTGATTTCGAATTCTCTTTTTAAATAATCAATTGTTTCTTGGAGCTCTTCAGAAGTTCCAATAAGATTAATATCATCAACATATATAGCTAATATCACAAATTTAGAACCAGATTTCTTAATAAAAAAACATGGATATACTTGGTCATTTTTAAATTCCGCTTTCAATAAATATTTACTAAGACGTGTGAACCACATGCGCCCAGATTACTTCATGCCATATAATGATTTCTGCAATTTGATAGAGTAATTTTCACGAGGATAATGTTTATATGCTTAAGGCATATGAAATCCTTCGGGGATTTTCATGTAAACATCATTTTCTAAATTTCCATACAAGTAAGCAGTGACAACATCTAATAGGCGCATATCTATCTTTTCATGTACTGCCAAACTGATAAGATATCGGAGTGTAATAGCATCAACAATAGGAGAATAAGTTTCATCATAATCAAACTTGGTCTTTGTGAAAAACCTTGGGCTACTAATCACGCTTTATATCGAACGATTTCACTCTTTTCATTGCGCTTTCACACAAATATCCATTTGTAGTCAATAAGTTTTACACCTTCTGGTGTTCGGACTGCAGGTTCGAAGACTTCACATTTTGTCAGTGCATTTAACTCCGATTGAATCGCATCTTTCCATTGCAGCCAATCTTTTCTATGCCGACATTCATCAACTGATATTGGTTCACGATCATCATTATCCTGTGTAACATCAAGAGATATATTGTATGCAAATATATTATCAATTACAGTTTCTATCCGATTCCAACTTCTACTGGAAGTGGTATAATTGATAGAAATTTCAGTGTTACTTTCATCAACTTCTGGTTCTTTGTCATCAGTTCTCTCTTGATCTTTATCATTCTTTTCTTCAATATGATCTTCTGGATCATTTAATTATATTTTCTTTCGAGGATTTTTATCTTTAGAACCAAGAGGTCGGCCACACTTCTGGCATGTTTTTGACTCAGTAGCTATAGGTATAATATTTTGTTCTGCTGGAACTTCAATTCGAATAGGAACATTTATAGCTGGAATATGCGATTTTGTAACTCTTCTAGAGTCAACAAAAGCGTCTGGCATTTGATTTGCAATGCTTTGCAAATGAATTATCTTTTGAACTTCAAGTTCACATGCGCTTGTGCGCGGATCAAGATAATTTAATGATGTTGTCCAAGCAAGATCCTTTTTATGCTGTTTTGGTTCTCCCCCTAATTTAGGGAATAATGATTCATCAAAATGACAATCAGCAAATCTTGCTGTGAATACATCTCCTGTCAGGGGTTCAACATACTTGATAATAGAGGGAGAATCATATCCAACGTATATCCCCTTTCTTCTTTGAGGACCCATCTTTGTACGTTGGTTTGGTGCAATTGGAACATATACAGTACACCCAAAAATTCTTAAATGAGCAATATTTGGTTTTGACCCAAAAGCCAATTGCAAAGGAGAGAATTTATGATAACTAGCTAGTCTTATACGTACAAGTGCTGCAGCATGTAAAATAGCATGTCCCCAGGCAGATGTTGGGAGATTTGTTTTCATTAATAATGGTTTAGCAATTAATTGTAATCGTTTAATAAAAAATTTAGCAAGACCAACATTAATCCAAATTGACATGCAATATGCATCAAAAGCATGTCCAGCATTATCCAAACGGATATTTTTAATGTGATGGTTAGGAAATTGTGCTCGTAATTTAATTATTTGAGCAAATAATCTCGCAAATGCCAGGTTGCGAGTAGATAATAAACATACATGTGACCATTGGGATGATGCATCAATTAAGACCATAAAATATTTGAACGGTCCACATGGTGGATCAATAGGTCCACAAATATCTTCGTGAATCCGTTCGAGAAATGTAGGACTTTCAGCTCCTACTTTTACTGGTGATGCTTTAACAATTAATTTTCCTAGGGAACATGCAGTACATGCGAATTTTTCTGATGTTAATATCCTTTTATTTTTTAAAGGATGACTATGTGTATTCTCAATGATTCTTCTCATCATGGTAGATCCCGGATGACCCAACCGGTCATGCCAAATGCTAAAAGTAATAGGATCAGTAAACTTCTAGTTTACTAGATGATGAATTTCAATTGTACATATTTTTACAAAATATAGGCCAGTAGAAAAAGACGGTATTTTTTCTAATACAGATTTCTTACCCAAATGCATTTGAGTAATATAAAGATGCTCAATCCCATTTTTCTCATTTGTTTCAACATGATACTCATTTCTGCGGATATCTTTAAAACTCAATAAATTTCTTCTGGATTTTGAGGAAAATAGTGCCTTATCAATAATAATTGTTGTTCCTTTAGGCAATAATATACTAGCTCTTCCGGAGCCCTCAATCACATTTGCACTACCGTTTATCGTATAAATATTTATTTCTCCCATTTTGAGATCAGAAAAATATTTCTCATTTTTTAGTATGGTGTGTGTAGTTCCACTATCAATAATGCATACATCATCATTAATAACAGCCATCTGAACACAAATATATATATGTAAACGTAAATATTATTAGAATAGAATGAAAATGAAAATACAAAAATATCAGGGTGAAGCTTTAGTTCTTTTGGACACTGCCATCACCAATTAAATGGTCTATCCTACCGTCTGGGTGTTCAAAAAAATCCGATACATCCATATAGGTAATATTGATATTAAGATCTTCAGGATCAATATCATCATCCTTAACATCATTTATTGGATGTTGAGAAAAATTTACTTCCACATTTTTATTTTTCAATGATGCTTGATACAATTCAACTAAATGCTTAGTCGTATGACAGTTTCGTGACCAATGACCTTTCATACCACATCTATAACATATATCCTCATACTTTTCTTCAATTTCTTTTTCTTTTCCCTTATGATCTTTTCTGTTCCACTTCAGGTGGCCAGTATTTCTCATAGTTTGATTATGATTGTGATAAGGGAAATATCGAACGTGTCTACGACTATAACCACGACCACGACTATAACGATGGCTTCTGCTAGAGCCAACAGCATTCACTTCTGGGAGTGCTGTTGAGCCTGTTGGTCTGGCTTCATGATTTCTCAATAATAACTCATTATTCTTCTCTGCAATGAGGAGGGCAGTAATTAAATCTGTAAATTTTGTATACCCTTTTTCTCGATATTGTTGCTGCAGGACAATATTCGAGGCATGAAAGGTGCAGAATTCTTCTCCAACATATCTTCATCAGTCACTTTTTCTCCGTATAATTTTAATTGAGATGTAATTTTATACATTGCGGAGCTGTATTCATTTACGGTTTTAAAATCTTGCAACCTCAGGTGCAACCATTCATACCGTGCAGTGGGTAGTACGACCATCTTCAGGTGGTCAAATCTTTCTTTTAAATTTACCCACAGGACATATGGATCTTTTTAGATAAAATATTCTATTTTCAAATTTTCATCGAGATGACGACGAATAAAAATCAAAACTTTAGCCTTGTATTGTGCAGATGCACTATTATTTACTTGAATAGTTTCACTAAGGCCTTCAGCATTTAGATGCATTTTTGCATCGAGAACCCATGACATATAATTTTTTTCAGAAATATCAAGGGTTACAAATTTGAGTTTAGCGAGGTTAGCCATAGAGATCAATAAATGTGTATCTGTCTTCTGGCTTTGGTAACGGCAGAAACTCGTGCTTAGTCTTCTATCTTTTGTAACGGTAGAGACTCGTGCTGATAACGTGTTATAAAATTTGGATAGTGTTAGAATAAAATCTACACACTACATATTCTTTGCATAAGAATTTCTCTCTTTCTTTTCTCTCACAATTTTCTCTAATATTTCTTTCTCTAATCTTTCTTTCACAAAATAATGGTGTATTACAAGTTTAGAGAATAGCTCTATTTATAGAGCTCTAATTAGTGGAATACATCATGGCATACATCATCTTCCACTAATCTTAATTAGTGGTGTCTCCACTAAATGGTGGACATCCATAAAAATCTTCTCTAATAATTCACATAAATCCATAATTAGTGGAGCCTCCACTAATTAATGGAACTTCCAATAATTTTAAGATATTCATAACATTTTTTAATTTTTTTAAATAATTAAAATTTGTGTTTGTTGTGCTTCTACATTTTATATATGGGGAAGTGATTGAGGATTCTCAGGTTTCATATGGGTATTTTCTTATTTGAGTGAACAAGAAGGAGACCTCGTTGTATCTTAGGAATAGATTGTGCTTGCAGAAGTGTAATGACAAAATTCTACTTTAAAGACCGTGTCTAACGCACTTATAGTCAGTTTCCTATTACTTAACCTCACTAAGTAATAGTCTCATAATTGTGCAATTATAATTTTGAGCGAATTTAATTTATATCATATCTTTATGGTGCATTTAAGTTTTTTCTAGTAATTAAGAATTAATATAATCTAAAGTTTTAAGAGTTTGGTATTGCATCTTTTTCCTTATACTCCTTCCATCAAAATTCGAATACTGTTATAAAATTAGGGTAGTGTTAGAATAAAATCTACACACTACACACTAAGAAAATTCTAACTATTCTTTGCACAAGAATTTCTCTTCAAACTTCTCTCTTTCTTTCTCTCACAATTCTTTCTCCAATCTTTCTTTCACAAAATGATGGTGTATCACAAGCTTAGAGAATAGCTCTATTTATAGAGCTCTAATTAGTGAAATACATCATGGCATACATCATCTTCAACTAATCTCAATTAATGGTGTCTCCACTAAATGGTGGACATCCATAAAAATCTTCTAATAATTCACATAAATCCATAATTAGTGGAGCCTCCACTAATTAATGGAGATTCTAATAATTCATAACACTCCCCCTTGGATGTCCATCCATACATAAAGAATATGCCTCGTTAAAACCTTACTAGATAAAAACCCAGTGGGAAAAAAATCTAGTGAAGGAAAAAGAGTACACTATTCTATATGTTTGTTTATTACTCCCCCTGATGAGATGATTTCTTTAAATCTTTAAACCGACGCATACCGATTTTATATCTCAACTTCTCAAATGTTGCAGTCGGTAAAGTCTTCGTGCAAATATCTGCGAGGTTGTCACATGACCGAATTTGTAGCACATCAATTTCACCTTTCTTCTGGAGTTCATGAGTAAAGAAGAATTTTGGTGAAATATGTTTTGTCCGATCTCCTTTAATATATCCTCCTCGTAATTGAGCTATGCAAGCTGCATTGTCTTTATAAAGAGGAGTTGGAATACCTTTGATTGATGATAATCCACAACTTTCTCGGATATAATGAATCATTGATCTTAGCCATACACATTCTCGACTTGCTTCATGAATGGCTATAATTTCAGCATGATTTGAAGAAGTAGCTGCTATAGATTGTTTCGTAGAACGCCATGATATAGCAGTATTTCCACATGTAAATAGATAGCTCGTTTGAGAACGTGCTTTATGTGGATCAGATAAATAACCAGCATCTGCATAACCTATCAATGTTGGACTGGTTTTATTTGAATAAAATAATCCGAGATCAATTGTACCTTGGAGATATCGAAGGACTTGTTTAATTCCATTCCAATGTCGTCGTGTTGGTGAAGAACTAAATCTTGCTGGTCATTTTTAAATCCCGCTTTCAATAAATATTCACTAAGATGTGTGAACCACATGCGCCCAGATTGCTTCAGGCCATATAATGATTTCTGCAACTTGATGGAGTAATTTTCACGAGGATAATGTTTATATGCTTTAGGCATATGAAATCCTTCAGGGATTTTCATGTAAACATCATTTTCTAAATTTTCATACAAGTAAGCAGTGACAACATCTAATAGGCGCATATCTATCTTTTTATGTACTGCAAAACTGATAAGATATCGGAGTGTAATAGCATCAACAACAGGAGAATAAGTTTCATCATAGTCAATACCTGGTCTTTGTGAAAAACCTTGGGCTACTAATCGCGCTTTATATCGAACGATTTCACTCTTTTCATTGCGCTTTCGCACAAATATCCATTTGTAGCCAACAGGTTTTACACCTTCGGTATTCGGACTGCGAGTCCGAAGACTTCACGTTTTGTCGGTGCATTTAACTCCGATTGAATCGCATCTTTCCATTGCGACCAATCTTTTCTATTCAGACATTCATCAAGCGATATTGGTTCGGGATCATCATTATCCTGTGTAACATCAAGAGATATATTGTATGCAAATATATCATCAATAACGGTTTCTATCCGATTCCAACTTCTACCGGAAGTGGTATAATTGATAGAAATTTCGGTGTTACTTTCATCAACTTACGGTTCTTTGTCATCGGTTCTCTCTTGGTCTTTATCATTCTTTTCTTCAATATGATCTTCCGGATCATTTAATCCTCTTTTCTTTCGAGGATTTTTATCTTTAGAACCAAGAGGTCGGCCATGCTTCGGCATGCTTTTGGCTCAGCGACTATAGGTATAATATTTTGTTCTGCTGGAACATCAATTCGAATAGGAGCATTTATAGGTGGCATATGCGATTTTGTTACTCTTCTAGAGTCAACAAAAGCGTCCGGCATTTGATTTGCAATGCTTTACAAATGAATTATCTTTTGAACTTCAAGTTCACATGCGCTTGTATGCGGATCAAGATAATTTAATGATGTTGTCCAATCACGATCTTTCTTGTACTTGTTTCTGTTCTCCCCTTAATTTAGGGAATAATGATTTCACAAGAGAATAAGAAAATAAATATAAGAAAATGATGACAAGCAGGAAATGCCAAGAAAAATATCTATTTTTTTTTCACTCTTCCCGATGCAGACTTTTCATCTTCCTCTCTTGTCTTTTCTTCTCATCCGACCCTCTACCTACCATCTACCTCTTCTTCTTCTTCATACGAGATATATATATATATATATATATATATGTATCGATATATATCTCGGTTATCGAGTCATTAGTAAACATCAAAAACAAAAATCACAAAGCGAGATATGGAGACTCGTAATTCATTTGAGACATGGTCAAATTTTGACTTAGTTTACGCAGCGAGATGTTGATGTATTTTCATTTCCAAACCAACCGCTTTTGCCTAATTCGAACACAGAAGATTTTGATATGTTTTCCTTTTCAAACCAACCGCTTCTGTCTAATTCGAACGCAGAAGATTTTGATATATTTTCCTTTCCAAACCAACCACTTCCTCCTAATTTCAGGTGAGATACCTTTGATGGCTTCCATTTGTTTTTAGTGTGCTTGATAATGAAATTAAACTCTCTTTTGGTTTGTTTTTGATGTAAATCAGTGGAAGTTTTGAACATACCGCTTTGGACCAAGTTGATCTGCCCCTACAAGAGACTGCTTTTGATACTGTTCTTCTTGATGCTATTCCTTTGAATGAGGATATGCTTGTGCATGATCCTTTCTACTCTCTAATGGATTTTGAACAAAGCCATAATATGTTTCCAAGTTATTATACATTTAAACATGGATTTTGAATGGTATTACCTTTACTGATATTATTTTCTTTTTCTAGGAGAAATAATGAGTGGTCTTGGCAATGAAGTCGGAGTAAGTACTCATGAAATGCATAATATCGAAGTTCAAGATATTATTGCAGACAAAATTCCTGGGGAGAAGAAGATGATTAAGAGGCAGAGAGAGAAGAAGGGCAATAACTCCCAGACACTATCAAGAGAAACAATTTCGCAGTACTTTTACCTACCAATCAAAAGCGCAGCCAAAGAACTGAATATTGGCATAACCCGTCTCAAGAAAAGATGTAGGGAGTTAGGAATTCGTCGATGGCCTCACAGGAAATTGGTGAGCTTGGAGACCATAATCAAGAATGTTCAGGTTCTCTCTCATACATACTTATAATTTGTAAGTATGAAACTATGAAAGATTTATAAGTAAATAACCGATGATATCACTTCGATTTACAGGATATGCAAAATAAAGAAGAAGGAGGACATATGGCTGAGAAGAAATTACAAGAAGCCATTGCGATACTGGAATGTGAAAAACAGTTGATGGAAGAAAGTCCTAATACGCAGTTAGAGGACCAAACACAGAAATTGAGACAAGCATGTTTCAAGGCCAAATATAATAAGAAATATAATAAACTTAAGGAGATCATAAAATCTCAAGACTCATTTCGCGAGTAATTTTACGGCTACTTACTGCTGCTAGTCTCGATCTTTGGCTCAAAAGGGAAAGAAAAGGAGGAGGATGTCGAAAAAGAGGAGTTGAAGTCCATAATTACTAATTGTTTGTCGTCCTCTAATGTAAATATTGAAAAAGAACAATTACAAACCTTCATCTTACATTTGTCAGCTCAATTACAAAAGAGCAACTATAAGCATGTATTATTAAGTTCATATGAACACTAGTGCTATGAATAAAAGATGTGATGCTTATTATTAATGGAAATATCTTTTTCCCTTATTATCTTTTCTGTTCCACTTCAGGTGGCCGGTATTTCTCGTGATAAGGGAAATATCGAGTGTGTCCATGACCATAACCACGGCCACTTGCCACAACTACGACTATAACGATGGCTTCTCATTGGAGCCAACGACATTCACTTCAGGAGTCTTTGTTGAGCCGATTCATCCGGCTTCATGATTTCTCAATAATAACTCATGTTAAAGTTTGTCAATTTTGGATACCCTTTTTCTCGATATTATTCTTGTAGAACATGAAAAATGGAGAATGTCTTCTCTAATATAACTTCATCGAGTAACTTTTTCTCCGTAAAATTTTTAACTAAGATGTAGTTTTATACATCACGGAGTTCACGGTTTTACAATCTTGCAACTTCGGGTGCAACCATTCATACCGTGCAGTGGGTAGTACGACCATCTTCAGGTGGTCAAATCTTTATTTTTATCCACATGACATATGGATCTCCTTTTTTTTTTAGCATTTAGATGCATTTCTGTGTGACATATAAATTTTTTTTTTTCAGAAATATCAAGGGCTACAAATTCGAATTTAGCGAGATCAATAAATGCGTACCTGTCTTCTGGCTTTAATAACGGTAGAGACTCGTGTCGATAACGTGTTATAAAATTAGGGTAGTGTTAGAATAAAATCTACACACTACACACTAAGAAAATTCTAACTATTCTTTGCACAAGAATTTCTCTTCAAACTTCTCTCTTTCTTTCTCTCACAATTCTTTCTCCAATCTTTCTTTCACTAATCTTTCTTTCACAAAATGATGGTGTATCACAAGCTTAGAGAATAGCTCTATTTATAGAGCTCTAATTAGTGAAATACATCATGGCATACATCATCTTCAACTAATCTCAATTAATGGTGTCTCCACTAAATGGTGGACATCCATAAAAATCTTCTAATAATTCACATAAATCCATAATTAGTGGAGCCTCCACTAATTAATGGAGATTCTAATAATTCATAACAAATACCTATTTTATATTAAAATCAGATATTTAAATCTAAACAGTGTGAGTAGTAATCCACATATTACGAGTTCTCTCTCTTTTTTTTTTTTCCTTTTTTCTTTTTTGATGGATATGACTGAGTTCAATTTGACCAAAAGAAAGTCCATTCTTCTACCATTAAAAAAGCCCATTCTTTCATTTCCATTTGGGATTTTCGATTAAAATAAAAATGAATTAGACTGAAAATTATCCTACGAAAAGCTTAATGTTGGAAAGTTGGAGGCGCAAATGATACTTACTTATGAGTTCAGTGATTGTTACTTAATTATGAATTAATTATCATTGAATTGGATTCCGATTAAAGTGCATAATTAATTATAACCGAATTGGATTCTGACTAAAAGTGTATTTAATGAAAAATGAACGGCATATGAAATTTAATTACATAAAGTTCATTACCCATATATTTTCCCTGCGCTCAAAATATATAGAAACAAATAAAATTCATAATCTCTAAAATCTCTCTTGCATATCGCTCTTTCCTGAGGATGCTAGTGAGAAATCGAATTAGTAGATGAGAAGATCTTATAGCTCGAAGGTGAAGTTTTGCAGATATTCTGCCTATTCCAAGAAAAGGGCCACGTACTTTGAAGCTACTGGTATATTGCATATTTAGTACAATAAGAAAGCAGCAATCTCAAGAGAAGAAGAATGAAGATGCTTCTATTCGGATTTGTATGTAGATTTTGTGGATTACTCTAGGGATAATTATAATTCGAATCTTCTTCTTAATTTACGAAAAGACAAGAAGTATTGACTGCAAAAACAATCTCTATCTTTTCATGCAATGATCACTAGACAAGATTTTTCTCTATCTTTCCATCACCAACTTTATTTCGCGTTAAGAAATATAATTAAGGATTAATTGTCTTCCACAAAGAAATTCTGGAGAGTTAGAGAGAGAAGAGGTAGAGAGAGAAGCTCTCAACTCCCTTGAGTCCTCTTCCCGATTCTCAATTTCCTTGCTACTAATAGACGATTCTTCTGTGGATCCGTTGGATTTCTTTTGGTTATGCTAATCTAGGGTTGCATTTGGATGTTGCTTCCTGCATGAGGTTTTTGCTTGTGATGCTGTTATCTGATGATTCTGCTGTCCATATTCTCTATTCTACTGCTCTCTTTCTGGTTCATATATCGTCATCCTTGTAAGTGTGTTGTTTCAAGTGAAGTATTGGTTACTCTTTTTAGCAGATAGGTGTGAGTTTCTTACGAAACTGTTATATTATCCAGTGTTTACCTGTCATATTCATATTGGTTAGGTTCTTCGTCCTGTTCTATCTTCTATACCAGCTTTTCGGTTTGTTGATCTGCATAAACCACCATTATTTTGCTAAAACCAGTTTGTCTCCCTTTGTTATCATATTTCCTCGGTATGGTCTAGCTCCTAGATTCCACGTTCAAAGTCCAACATCCTGATACCACCTCCTGTTTGGCCTATTGAATTTCGGTAATCACATGCATGTTTTGCTGTCAGATTTCTTGTCTACCTACCCAGGGAATAAAATTACCTACCTCCTATTCCCTTCCTTTTGTCGTTTCTTACTCAACCTGCTAGCTTTTCGGTCAGAAGGCCTGGACCTAATGGTCCAGACCAGAGGCCGAAAGAGAGTTAGGAATTCTGGGGTGTCGTCTTCTCCCACACCCTAGACACCTTTAGATGCCACCCAGTCTGAGTCTGTTCTCTCAGTTGTCCTCAAATTGGATAGGCCAAACACTAACCTCTCCTCTATATCCCAACCGGAGTCTCTGATGCATTCTGATCACAATCATCCTTTATCAACTGCCCCCACTGATCAGGCCCCTCATGTGCTTGTGCCAGAACCTGACCAACCCTCGTGTATGTTGTCCCCCGATAGTGGGTGTATTGCCCCTACTACTGTCCAGGTCCCCTCTGCGTATACTGCCCCTCGTAAGGGCGACTCTATCGACTATCCGCAAGCTACACAGTGCAATCCTAAATCAGTGCAATCTGACAATCCGGCTTGCTCTTGGGCAAATATTGTTAAAGGGAACCGTGATGTTTGCAATGGACTACGACTGAGACACATCCCTAACTCAGGTGATTTCATAAACATTAATGTTCTGGATTTCAAGGATATTGAAGTGAAGCTGGGGTATTGTCTTTCTGGGATGTTTGCTGGAAGGTTCCCGGGTATGAAAGCAGTTTTGGAACTTACGAAGTAGTGGGGTGTTCAGACAAAGGTTCACACACATGCCTCGGGTTGGATTATATTTCGGTTCAATACTGATGCTGATAGACAGTTGGTTCTTCGTAGGGGGCCCTATGCAATGTTTGGTAGGTCGTTAATGCTCAAGATAATATCATCTAAATTTGACTTCTCTTTGGATGAGGTCAGTAAAATGCCCCTCTGGGTAACATTCCCAGCTCTGCCCCTCGGCTGCTGGAACAAGACAGCACTGAGTAAAATCGCATCTGCTATTGGTATCCCTATTATGTCTAATATGCTTACTGCAAGGCTGGATCGTTTGTCCTATGCTAGAGTCCTGGTGGAGGTTGATGTTTCTAAGCCACTAGTGAAGGTGGTTCCGATCCGCTTACCATCTGAAAAAATAAAACAGCAGCCTGTGTGGTTTGAGTATGAACCTGCATTCTGTAATCACTGATGCAAGTTTGGACACTATACGGAGGCTTGCATGGGTGATAAGATGAAAAAGAAAGAACAGGGGCTGAACTCCAAAGGTAATAGAACCAACAATCGGGAAATGGACAGGTCACCTAAAAGGACAAGAACTAGGTCTGCTCCTGCTAGAAACAACCATGGCATGCATTCATCTTCACCAACGGGGACAAGCTCTAAATGCATTGATAAAAGGAAGGCTCTGGTTCAGTTTGTTGGACAGGAATTAATGGAGAACAATATGTATGTTGCTTCCACCAGTGCACAGGGTCGGGTCCAAGAGGCTACAAAGGACATGCATGAGCAAGCTACGGTTGCTGTGCATAATGCTCCAATGGACAAGCCGAAGCCCCCGGGAATTGATGCGCAGCCTGACATGAATGTGCCTATTAGCCATACTGATCATATTAGAGAGAGAAGAGGGCGCTCAAAGGTTAGACGGTTGGGACGTGTTCAATCCCAATCAAATTCACGTAGGCATGTTCAATTTCGAAAGAAAACAATGGCATCCCCCACTGGGAATAACCACAGGTTTGAAGATATCCCCAAGTTGGTTCTTAATGCTGGGAGGGCAACTGAACACGCAACAAGGTTCATACGATCCGTATGGAAGAAATATGCTAATCGTAGTGCTGACTTGATTGGTGCCCAACGGGCACTAGTGAGTCCCCAATGAGAGTTGCATGTTGGAATATTCAAAGGTTCAACATGACCCTCAAACATCACGGGGTTTGGGAGTTTATCTCTAAACATCGTGTTGATATTATAGGATTACTGGAGACAAAATTAACTATGGATGGACTTGAAAATATCATGCTTAGTAAGTTCACGAATTGGTCGATCATACATAATTTGGCTGACACGGAGGGGGGCAGGGTTGTCATCCTGTGGAATGCTGCTAGGGTGGATGCTCAGTTATTCCACTGTTCGCATCAGGATATTACTGTCCGTATCACCTGTAAGGTTACTCATACTTCTTACTATTTTAGTTTTATCTATACTTATAACTCTGTTGTAGCCCGTAGGGCATTGTGGGAAGATATTGAGTACCTATCTTCTGCTCTGTCTAAACCATGGATTCTTATAGGGGATTTCAATGCTTACCTATATATTGATGACAAGATTGGTGGCATTCCACCATCAACTTATGAAATGAAGGACTTTGCAGAAATTTGCACTAATACGGGCCTGGAAGACCTTCCTTCCGTTGGGCGGTGCTTTACTTGGACAAATTCTAGGGTTTGGTCTAAAGTGGATAGGGTGATGGGTAATGATGCATGGTTCCAGTGTAATGTCCAGGCGTCTGTTGAATTCTTCCGTATTGGTTATCTGTCTGATCATTGCCCCTGCCTTTGGTCCATTGTTGACAATCATGGTGATTCTAAGCATCTATTTAAGTTTCTTAACTTCTAGGCTGATCATGCCTCATTTCAGGATTTGGTTAAGGGTGTGTGGGTTCGTCCCTACTTGGGATACCACCAATTTACTCTCTGTCGTCGATTGAAAGAGCTTAAGAGGGACCTGTGCAGATTAAATAGATCTGAATTCTCACATTTATCTGCACGAGTTGAACAGGCAAACAAGGATGTACAGAGTGTCCAACAGTAATTAATTGATAACCCTCAGGACCTGGACCTTATCTCTAAGTTCAAAGAGTGCAAAATGTTTGTGTGGCGCCTTGCAGATGAAAAATTGAAGTTCTACCGGCAACTAGCTAAAGGCAAGTATGTGGCTAATGCTGGCAAGAATACTCGGTACTTCTTCAACATTGTCAAACGGAACAAAAAGAGGAGCTTTATCGCTTCTATTCTCAAGGAGTATGGTTTTATGACTGACAGTTCAATGGCTCTTGCTAATGAATTTGTGGAATACTACCGTAATCTACTAGGGACTAGGGTTAACTGCCAGAGCATAAATGTGGACTACGTCCATGCAGGCCAAATGGTTCCTCATGACCTGAAGGAGGACTTGGTCAGGCCAGTTTTCGATCAAGATATTAAACTGGCTCTGTGGGACATCGGGGATTGCAAAGCACCGGGACCGGATAGGTACTCTGGGTTATTTTTTAAGCAGGCATAGGGCATGGTTGGAAGGACCCTATGTGATGTGGTTAAGGAATTCTTCTTGTCTGGCAGAATCCTCAAGTAGATCAACCATTCTGTGATCACTCTTGTTCCTAAGTCTGCTTATGCAGAAAGAGTGGGGGACTATAGACCGATTTCTTGTTGTAACGTTGTGTACAAGATTATTTCAAAAATATTGGCAGACAGACTCAAAATTGTCTTGCCGCATATTGTGGACATCTCATAGACTGCCTTCATCAAGGACAGACTCATGGCTGACAACATCCTTCTTGTTCAGGAGCTTCTGCATACGTATGGGAGGAAAAGAGTTTCACCTCGTTGTACGGTCAAGGTGGACCTTAGGAAGGCATATGACTCAGTGAACTGGGCTTTCTTGCTAGAATTACTTACTGAATTGGGATTCCCACAGTTATTTGTGGACTGGATTCAGTAGTGTGCGACCACTACCTCCTTTTCTGTTGCTGTTAATGGGACAGTGCATGGGTTCTTTAAAGGTGAAAAAGGTCTTCGGAAGGAGGATCCTATCTCTCCACTCCTATTTGTTATATGCTTGGAATATTTCTCTCGAACTGTGAAAGTACGTACACTTGGGACTTTGTTTCACTATCATCCCAAGTGTGAGGCCTTGAGAATTACCCATCTTTCATTTGCTGATGATCTTATGCTGTTTGCTAGGGGTGATCGTTCCTCTGTTCGCATCCTCCTGGAATGCCTGGATGAATTCAATAGGTGCTCGGGTCTTCAACTCAATAAAGGAAAGTCCAATATCTTTATGGCTGGTTTATGTAACACGGACCGGGAGGATCTTTTGGCTGATACAGGTATACCCATTAGGGAATTTCCTTTTCGCTACCTGGGCCTACCTATCATGCATGGCAAAGTCCGGCTATCTCTCTACAGATCTTTACTTGACAGAATTGGTTCTTACATTGGCCGTTGGCATGCGCGTTCACTTTCTTATGATGGTCGCCTACTACTTATCCAAACTATCCTTCAGGGAGTTGAATGTTTCTAGCTGTCCATCCTTCCCACTCCAGCTGCGGTGATTTCTCAGTCGGATAGGATGGCTCGTGATTTCCTATGGGACTCAAAAAAGTCATTGGTTGCCTGGAAGGATATCTGCCTACCTAAGACTGCGGGTGGACTTGGTTTGCATCATCTACAGACTTGGAATGCAGCGCTCTTAACCAGATTCCTTTGGGATATACAATCGGAGAAACAATCCTTGTGGATCCAATAGTTAGATCACTACTACATAAAAGGCAAATCTGTTTGGGAGATTGAACACCATAGAGAGCATTCTCCATTTTTTTGTAAAGTGCTAGCAATTCGGGACTTGATACTGGTGCGAGAAAATGATGCCCTTTCTGCCTCTGTACTTCTACATAGTTGGGCTACATCTAGCTCTTCCTTCACTACTTTGGCTTATGACTACCTGCACTTGTCTTCCTCGAAGGTCTTCCGGGCTAAAACTATTTGGAAATAGGCACTTACCCCCAAGTACTCATTCATGGTCTGGCTGTGTGCTAGGGGGCGTTTGAAGACCAAGGATGCACTTGTATTCCGATTGGATGATTTGTCTTGTCCACTGTGTAAAGCACATAGGGAGACGACTAACCATTTATTTTTCAAGTGCCCAGTATCTGCATCAATCTGGACAGAAATTAGACTGTAGCTGGGCTTGCCACAAGCATTGAATACAGCGGGCTCTTGTCTTAGGTGGTACAAGCATGCAAATCGCAGCTCTTCATGGATTGCAAAGGCTAAGGCTACTGCTATGGCTACCACGTTCTATTATATCTGGACTGCACGTAACAAGGCGTTATTTGAGGGTACCGTGTGTCAACCTCTGGATATTTCGGAAAAGATAAAAACACATGTATACACTGTTATTCTCACATTGTACCCTAATGTCCTGACTAGTTTGGAGAACAGTATTCAGCTCTGCTAGTTAATAGTCTTCTTGACTATAAATTAGTAAACATTCATGTAAATTCTTTTTGATCAATATAAATCTTTTACATTGCAATAAAAAAAAAGAAATATAATTAACCAAATTACGTATATTGAATTTATTTATTTACTTGAATTAAATTTCAGCCATCTATTAGTAGTTTTTTTTTTTTTTTAAATTGTACAATTCATCATTGGTGTATTTAATGTCAAACTCTATAACGAACCTCACTTTAATTATATAATCAATAACTGAAAAATATGTTTTGGAAAATATCGGTAATGGGACAACTGTCATATAGTTGCAGAGCTTGAGAATTAGTATCAAAATTGACGTTAATATTACCGGAAAAGAGCATAGTGTTTGGTTCTTTCCTTTTTTTTTTAAAGAAAAAATAAGCAGGAAAAATTTTATTATCCGCATCCCAGCCAGCATGAAGTACAATTAAAGTATAAACCCGCCAAATAATACAGGGATTTGGGTTGTCGTACGGTAATTTGTGTGATCATTTGAGTTTACATGAATATTTGACACAATTACATGAACATTTCACACGCTTATATAAATATTAAAATGACGTCGTTCTAATAAAACAAATTTTTACACGCGATCACCTTTTCGAACGTTAAATTTTCACCATTTTTTATATGAGCAGTGAAATCACCGCGCAAGTTGCAGTACACAACTTACGCAGCCCCAGATACAGTACATCGTATAAACCCACCAGATAATGCAATACATCGTCTTGCCATAATAATAATAATAATAATAATAATAATAATAATAATAATAATAATAATAATAATAATAATAATAATAATAATAATAATAATAATAATAATAATAATAATAATAATTAATACATACATACATACATTTTCTTGAATCCAACATTATATATGTAAATATAATGCCTCTCCGGCCTGTACGTTGCATAGGCATATATAATGTCTTCATTTTTTTAGAAGGGGAAAAAGATTTTATTGGATCTGACATTGTTACATTTTCATTTTTAAGAAGATGAAGAAGAGTTTATTCGATCCAATTTATCCTAAATATGATTCATACATGAATAGCAACTCTTATTACATCAATACATGAAGTAGTATTACCTCAATTGCTCTTTTAAGAATTATTTTTCCACTTTGCTGGCAGTTGAAGATGATCTACCTTTAGTTCAGCGTACGTGGACATTGGATGTACAACTGTATTCCTCATTGGTAATGGGGACAACTCAAATCTCTCGCAACTGCCATCCTTAGAGGAAGTAAAAGGGGCAGTTTTCTCTTTGGGAGTGGACAGTGCTTTTGGCCATAATTGTTTTTTAGGTAAATTGTTCACATCCTATTGGGATATTGTTGGATTAGACATTTATTCTGCTGTTCGAGATTTTTTCTCTAGTGTCCCATTTCCGAAGGGTTTTACTAGTACTTTGCTGATTTTAATTCCAAAGAAGCAGAACCCCTTTACTTTTATTGGATTTTCGGCCTATCAATTTATATAATTGCATTAAAAAAAATAGTAATGAAGGTGCTTGCAATTCGTTTGAACTCTTTGCTACGTTAAATAATTTCTTTAAATCAGTCTGGTTTTGTCAAGGGTAGAAACATTTCCCATAATGTGCTTCTTGCTCATGAACTTATACATTCTATTGATCGAAAAGTCTCTGGAGTTAATCTTGTGTTAAAGCTACACATGATTAAAGCTTTTGATAGAGTGTCATGGGTAGGGCCATGCACTATTTGCTTTTAATCGAATTTTCGCATCGAATTGAATCAAAATTTTTAATTTTGTTTGATTTTAATAAATTCGATTCAATTCAGTTCAATTTTGAAATTTATATAAAAATTCGATTCGATTTTCAGTTTTTTAAAATAAAAAATATATTTTTAATTCAAAATATATAATTAATATTAAAATATTATTAATTAATTAATTAATCATATATATATATATATATATATATATTAATATTATGAGATTTTAATATTTCGGTTAAATTATTTCAGTTTTGTTTGGTTAAATTTTGGTTCGATTTTATTCAATTTTATAGAAATTTCCGTTTAGTTTGATTTTGTCCAAATTTCGAATCAAAAATCAAATTTTGAAACCGAAATCAAATTGAAAAACCAAATGAACACTCCTAGTCATGGAATTCTTTGTTGAAAATTATGAAGAGGTTTAGATTTAATCAGCATGTGTTGAAATTTGTTGAAAATTGATTGAAAAATTGTTGGCTTTCGGTGTTGATTAATGGAGAAAGTTGTGGTTTTGTTAGATCATCTAAGGGCCTTAGGCAAGGAGATCCTTTGTCTCCCACTTTATTCGTTAGTGCTCAGGAATTATTTTTAACGGGTTTGAATTTTTTGACGGCTGAAGGTTCCTTCATCCCATATAGTCTTCCTGCTCCATGTTTTCCAATTTCTCACCTGAGATTTGCAAATGATAGTTTGCTTTTCACAACAGCTTCTAAAGAGTCTTTGCTTGTGGTACGTAATTTGTTAGAAGATAGATTATCAACATGCCTTTGGTTAGAAAATTAATCCATTCAAGAGTTCATATATTATGTCACAAAAGTAGCTGCTTCTCGAATTTCATTGGTGAATAAAGCATTAGGCTTTGCAAGGAAATCTCTCCCTTTTGTATACTTAGGTTGTTCGGTTTTTAAAAGGAGGAAAAAGGCTATCTATTTTCAGTAGTTGATTGATAAGGTGAAGGGACTAATATTTGAGTGGAATCCTCTCTAGCATCAAACCTTATATTATTATCTACCCTTTTTCCAATTTGAGCGGCCTTCATTGCGGCTCAGGCCTGTCTCGTCTCCTTCTGCCCCAGCGGAAGATGGTTGGCGGAGGAAATCGTTTGTATCACTTTTTTATTCATCAACTTCAGCATCCTTCGTCAAGCCTCTAACCGTCTTCAAAGGAGGACATGCTATATTTTTCTCAAGGGAAGACATTCGAGATCTGGCTCATACTTTCAAATATGCTCTTGGGGGCAAATTCATTCATGGTAGACCAGCAAATGATAGAATCTGCAAGGAGTTTCTCATCTTCGGATTAAAGGGCTCTATTAGAATTAGATTAGTAGACTCCAAGCATATATTGATCTGCCTAGATTTAGAGGAGGATTTTGAGAAAGCAATGACTACTTCACCACCATTAGAGAACGATCTGGAATCAACAAATTGCAGCAGTCATTTTTTACTGCAACTTGCAGCCACATGAAGAAGCCAAAAAATCAGCAACTTGAGGATTAAAAATCTACAACTTGCACTTCAAGAAAAAACCTTCAAGACTCATTCACAACTAGGAAGGAAAGCTCTAGAAATCCACTACAAATTGCTGCTTCCACCTCCATTAGAATGCAACTTTCAATGAAAATTCTGGAATAACAAGTTGCAGTAGCAACTTGTAGCTTCGAAAAATGTAAACCGACGTTGAAGAGTCAATGTAAAGAGCTCTATAAATACAGCCAAGAAGTGGTGCAATTTGGTTGTTGTGTAGGGTGCTCTGAACATAAGTGTGAGTGTTGTGAGTGGTGTGTGTTCCTGTGAGTTGTGTGAGCAAAATTAAAATTGTGAGTGTAGGGGTAGTGTTCAACAAGAGTAGTGAGTGTGGTGTGCTTATACAAGTGCTCAATGGAAGTAAAGTGTAGTGCTTCACTATTTGTAATTGTTGATGTCAACTTTAGTCAAGCCGTTGTAACGGTAATATTGAACTGATGCCGATAGGAATTTTTCCAAACTGATGATGACGTCAATTATATTTTAGCCGTTGAGTCAATAGACATTACCCCCATATCTTGGCATAATCGGTAAAGCATTGCTACCTCCAATCGCTAAAGTTGAGCCATGAAGCGAGATTTTCTTTACATACAGATAGTTGGCTACAACACTACAGTAAGTATAAAATGGGTAAGGATTCCTAGAATAAGGACACAACCTAAAACATCCAGAATATTACAAATTTCAATTTTCTTTTGTTCTGCATTTTTTTTTTCTTGTTTTTCTTCATATCTTTGATTGGTTTCAGGGGTTTTCTTTATTTCTTGATTACCAGCTTTCTATTTCATTTTATTTTAGGTTTAAATTCTAGTAATTTTGTACTTCTTTTATCAAAATCAATCGAAACACACCAACTTTAGTCCTTTTTTGGCTTCTGCATGCAATCTTCCTACTTTCTTGGACCATTTCTCTAGTAAGTTCAAAGAACCCACGTCTCTTAAAAGGTCCAACACTTGCATTCGTTCTTCTATTGGACTGTTTATGTTCATTGGAAGAGAAGCCAATCGCAAATTTCATCGGCTCTCCTTTTGTACGGCAACAGTAATAAATTAGCACGCCCAGTCAGACCAAAGGTAGTTATTGCATGCAATTGCATTTAGGAAGCCTTATGTTGAATCCTCAGCAGCAGCCCTCAGGGCCTTTATTAGATTCATCCAATCGTTCTCCAGTTCATGTTTTACTGGGGGTTTTTTATCCTACAGCGATGACTTCCAGTAATGCTCAGGTCACTCTTCCTGAGCAAGGATCACAGTCCTTGTCTCCACCCCAGGTGTTTTAGAGCCTTATTCCCCAGTTTGCCATAGTATTCCAGCCACTACTTCAGAACAAGCTCCATAATTTTGAACAGAGACAAAATGCTCATGGGATACCTCAGGCAGTTGTGTATCCTCCTGCCTCGACTGTTAGTGCACCATCTTATGGGTTAATACAATTGTTGCGCAGGAAGCCATCATTTTCAATACTCGGGAGGCACCAAGAGATCTAGGATTAGCGGCATAAAGTGTTGTTCCCACAGAGCCTTTCCTGGGAAGAACCGCACCATACCCGATTATGGGGGTCCAGGCACCGATGGGGATACAGGTATCATTCGACCTGATGGCAGCTCCTAATAGGAGTGTTTTTCCTCCGTATAGGGGGCTACAAACCTATGCTACAACTGTGAGTAGAATACCCTGAGATGGCCCCATTCCTAGGACAAGGTTCTTGGCTAACCTTACTAAATTTCCCCATGCAGAATTAACAACTAGCACCCTCGGTCGATGTTAACGCAATGACAAAAGCATTGCGTCGGCAGATCAGGGATCGACCAGTCTATCAAAAACCCTATCCCGAATGGGTAGATTCTATAGCAGTGTTATCTCAAGGGTTTAAATTACATGAGTTCTCCATGTTCTCTGGAGATGACAACAAATCAACCATGGAACATGTTGGGAGGTTCACGACACAATGTGGAGAATTCAGGAACAGTGACTGGCATAAATTATAATTGTTTTCTTTATCTTTAACAAGAGCAGCATTTACTTAGTATGCAAATTTGACTCCCAATTCTGTGTATTCTTAGTCAGACATGGAACAAATTTTTCATGAACGGTTGTCCAAACCGACACCCGAAGTTTCCATAGCAGATCTCTTAGCGGTCAAACAAAAGCTGTCCAAAGGTGTACTAAAATTCATTGAGCATTTTCGGTAGACTAAGGACAAATGTACCACCCAATTGCTAGAAATGAAGTGTACTAGAATAGCCCTATGCAAAATGCATCTGCAGCTCAAGAAGCGTCTCATTCTCCAAGATTTTTCTGATTTATCCCGCTTACTTTCCTATGCTGTCAAAATAGAAGAAATGATCAAGGAAAAGGAGAAGAAGCGATCTATCAAGTTCTCTCATGGGCAGACCATGATATAAGTTGTTGATGATGTTACAAAAAACGAGAAGGAACAGCTGATGGAGGTAATGGCGGCAGAATTAGTGAAAGGTTCATCTTATACTTGTCCCTTTTTGAAATCTGGCAAAGGGAAGAAGGAAGCTTCTCCTGCGGAACCATCCGACTACACATTCGATGTATCAAAGGCTGAACAACTTTTTGATCAGTTGGTCAAAGACAAACAAATCCATTTACCTGTCGGCCACAAAATCCCAAGTCTAGAGGAGTTGAAAGGAAAGAGATACTATAAGTGGCATAATTCATTTTTTTCATAATACCAATAGCTATGTTGTTTTCAGGAACACAATTCAGAAGGCTTTACAAGAAGGAAGGTTGAGATTTTCTAACAAACGAGAGGAAACCTTAGTTGATACAAACTCTTTCCCAGTGGCTGATACACATATGGTACAGATTTGTAAGAAAGATGTTGAAAATAAACTAGGAGATTCTTTCATCAAGGAATAGTCCAAAACCTTTGAAGTGAAAGGAACAACGTTCCAAAGGCTAGATGATCGACAATCGATTTTCACTCAGCTTACTATCCCAACCCTCACAGCCCACTTTCATGGAAAAAAATGAGAAGTTCATAGTGTACGTATCTCACAAAGAGGCATTCTTTTTCGAATTATCACTCCTGTCTTACAAAGACTCAAAAACGGCAGGAACAGAGAAAACGGGCTCAGCATAGATAAATGCCTAAAGAATGGTTAGATGAGTAGGTGCATCCCACCCATCAAAATATGCTTAGCATTCTTCCATCACAATTCCGAGCAAATGCCAAGTAAGAAGTAGCGGAAGAAGACTATTATGCAACGGAAGAAGCTGCCATTGAGCTTATCGAATTCAAGGCACCGTCGGAAGAGATGTTCTCCCCAATCCCCAACAGCAGAATATACTAATCAGCTCAAGCTGTTGTACACCAATGCGCATATCAACGAAAAACTTTTTTCTCGGGTCTTCATCGATGGAGAGGCTATACTGAACGTGATGTTGTTAGCAATCTTAAAACGCCTGGAAAAGGACAAATCTAATTTATCTCCTATGGATGTCCAAATGCTCAATTTTATCGGGGACGCTGCTAAAGCAGAAGGGATCATTACCTTTGAGATGACAGTTGGATCCAATGTCAGTAAGACTATTTCCTTTGTAATCATGACAAAGCCAACTTATTCTGTCCTACTGAGTAGAGAATGGATTCATGCAAATCATTGTGTTCTATCAACACTTCACTAAATGATATTAATCTAGGATGGAGAACGAGTGGAAAAGATACCAGCTGATCCGAACCCATTCTCAGTAAAAGTGTAGTGCACAAGAACGAGGCTCTGTTTTACCGTTCTTCCTTTAATCCAAGCCAGTATACTAAACTCACCATGGCCCACAATCAGATCACAACAGAAGGGATGGAAGGTAAGGGTTTGAGAACAGAAGATCCTGATAATCGATATGCACCTGGTTTCATCGCTCAGGATCTGCTAGCAGAAATGGATATTGGAGGACCTAGAGAAAATAAAACTAAAGGTAAGCTTATGCTTAACTCTCTGTTAATGAAATGCCCTAATAGCTTTGATTCATAGGTACAAAGATTTTTTTGCGTGGGATTATCATGAAATACTAGGGTTAGATAGAGGCATCGTTGAGTATCGCTTACCAATAAAGAAAGGTTTCAAGCCTCATAAGCAACCTGCCCAACGTTTTAATCCCGCACTCTTACCTAGAATCAAAGAAGAAATCGGGAGGTTATTTCGGTGTGGTTTCATCCGTACTTATCAATATGCGGACTGAGTGTCTAACATTGTTCCCGTCATAAAAAACATGGACAACTGCGAGTTTGTGTTGATTTTAGGAATTTGAATTTGGCTACGCCAAAAGATGAATACACCATGCCAATGGCCGACATGTTAGTAGACTCGGAAGCAAGAAATCAAATTTTAAGCTTTATGGATGGATATTCTGGTTATAATAAGATATTTATAGCTGAAGTAGATAAACAAAAAACAGCATTCCGATGTCCAAGCTCCATCGGTTTGTTCGAATAGTTAGTCATGCCCTTTGGCTTGAAGAATGCTAGGACTACTTTCCAGAGAGCCATGAATCTCATTTTCTATGATCTCATCGGCAAAACAAGTTTTCATTGATGATCTAGTGGTTAAGTCACCCATATTTTCACAACACTTGATATGTTTGGAGCAAGCATTTCTCCGAATGCACAAGCACCGGCTCAAAATCAACCCTGCCAAATGCACTTTCAGAGTTTCAGCTAGAAATTTTCTCAGATTTCTAGTACATCAAAGAGGAATTGAAGTGGATCGGAACAAAGCAAGAGATATTCTACAGGCAAGACCACCACAATCCAAGAAAGAACTCCAGATTTTCATTCAAAAGATTAATTTTTTTGCGACGTTTTCTAGCAAATGCTGCAGGAAAGCAAAAGGCGTTCTCCTCTTTACTTCGGTTGAAGTCATCTCAAGAGTTCATCTAGCAGTCTGTACATCAGACAGCTTTCGATCAGATTAAAATGGATTTATCACAATCATTTATTTTGATGCCGCCACACGATAAGACCCCCCTGAAATTGTACATTTCGGCGGCTCAAGAGTCTATCAGAAGCTTGTTAGCGCAAGACGATGCACAGGGGCTGAAAGAGTAGTATATTACCTCAGGCAAAATCTGAAGGATACCAAAACAAGGTATTCTCCCATTGAAAAGCTATACTTATCTTTATATTATACATGCACAAAACTAGAATATTATCTGTTACCTAGGAGGTGTAAGTTTTGTGCAAAATTGATCTAATAAATATATTTTGAACTGCCCCCTCCTGAAACGACGGTTAATGAAATGGACAATTAAGCTACATGTTTTTTCTTTGACTCATGTGCTTTTGAAAGCAACTAAAGGTTAGGGCATATCTGATTTCTTGCCTGAACACCCTTGCTTAGAAATGCCCAATCTTGAAAAAGAAGAGGCACAGAGATATATTTCATACAAATCGTAGATGTTGCAATTTGATAGATCTAGCACTCAGTCTAAGATAGGTGTCAGCTTGGTCATTGAAGCCCCTAGTGGACGACAAGGAAAAATTCTTTTTGAATTAAGGAAAGTAGTTTCAAATATTCAGGTAAAGTATAGTGCTCTCATTTTAGGATTTCGAATCTTGAAGGTTTTGGATGCACAAGTGGTTAATATAATGAGGGACTCTCAAATTGTCAACCGACAGGTTTCAGATGAGTATAAATGCACTAACCCTGTTTTGATAGATAAATTACGGGACGTAAAAGCATTGTTATAGTACTTGTCAGAAGTTATGTTAACTCATATCCCTTGAGCTGAGAACCAGGGTACAAACGACTTGGCATAAATGGTTTCAAAATTCAGAAAAAGAGCCAGGATAGTAATGTGCCAACAGATATCAAGAAAAGAATATGAAGAAGATTGGCGTTCTAATATCGTTTTCTATTTGTTGAAACCTACTGGCCATGTGTCGCAGGAATTAAAACGTAAGGTGTTAAACTTTGTGCTGATCAGAAACATTTATTCTGAAGAAGCCATTCAGGAGTTTTACTGAAATGTTTATCAAAGTAAGAAGCGTCACAGGCGTTAGCTGAAGTGCATGAAGGTCTATATGGAGCTTACCAGGCAGGTTCAAAATTAAAATGGACACTGCAACATCACGGGTTTTATTAGCCCTCTATGACCACGGAGTGCGTAGCCTATGCAGCTGGATGTGAGGCGTGCCAAAAGCATGGTCCTTTGGTACATGTGTCTTCTGTGGAATTGCATCATATCATTAAACCATAGCCTTTTAGGGGTTGGGCTCTAGATGTTATTGGCAAGATTCATCTACTATCGACTAAAGGGTACACATTTATCTTAGTAGTAATGGATTATTTCACCAAATAGGTAGAGGCACAAGTT
The DNA here is from genome assembly GCA_026120185.1 of Voacanga thouarsii. Taxonomy (NCBI): domain Eukaryota; kingdom Viridiplantae; phylum Streptophyta; class Magnoliopsida; order Gentianales; family Apocynaceae; genus Voacanga; species Voacanga thouarsii. The sequence continues at coordinate 2,613,536 of JANUWF010002326.1, read as the reverse complement.
TTGACCAAGGTAACCCAGCCTGCCGTTATCACTTTTCTTTAGCAGAATATTTTGTTCCGTTTCGACATACCTGAAACAGCAATGACGGACTAAGGAACTATGTTCACGGGAGATAAGATACGTAATTTTTTAACCCAATTCAAAGTCAAGTAATTACATTCATCCCAGTATTATGCACAGGCTAACAGTCAAGGTGAAGTAATGAATAAGAACTTGATTAGCATGATCCAAAAGTCGTTAGAAGATAATCCCAGAAGGTGTCACGAAACATTCCAAGAGGTTCTGTAGGCTTATCAAAATGCCTTCAAAACTGCTACAGGTTTCACGCCATTTAGGTTGACATATGGGCAAGATGCGATGTTACCTGCGGAGCTATCATTACAATTAGCTCGAGTAGCTTACCAATATTACTTATCAGTTGAGGATTACAAGCTAGCCTTGGCTATGAGTTTGGATCAGGTTGAAGAGAACTGATGGGTAGTGCTAGAAAACATCAAAAGGTACAAAGAGAAGATAACAAGGGCCTATAACTGGAAAGTGCGAGTAAGGAATTTTCATGAAGGACATATGATTTGGAAAACCATGCTACCAGTTGTACCAAAAGATCCACGTTACGGTAAGTGATTCGTTTCTTGGGAAAGACCTTTTTTGGTTACACACGTTTTCGATAGAGGGGCTTATCGACTAATGACACCTGATGGAAAGGAGGTAAGTAATGCCATAAAGAAAAAATATTTGAAAAACTTCTATCCTATATTTTAGGAGGGAACCATGGAAGAAAAAGAGTGTTAAAACAAATAGCAAAAAGAAGAAAATGAGAGAGAATGTTTACATTATAAAGATAGCTAATTTAAAAAAAAAAAGGGCCGATTAGATGGCCACTACATTCAAGATTGAGCTAAAACTAATCCAAAAATTAACTTTCCTCGGACGGCGTGTGAGGCGTCTCGATCAGCTGAGCAAACAGAACTATGGCGAGCCGATTCAGATCTTCCTCAAGCAGAGTTGTTTCCTTTGGGATTTCTCTTTCTTTTTC